>CALSBV010010813.1:15557402-15600853 GCA_943590825.1 Bovichtus diacanthus
TTCACGCACACTATGGGGTCGGGCACATTTATGGTAATGGTGTGCGTTTAGGTCCCGGATGAGCGTGTGGACGCTCGGGCATTCGTGTTTATGTGCAGCTGTGTTTTGGGCTTGGTTCACATAAATAGGGAGCTGGGGAGGCTTGCTGGTCCGATGCCTTTCAGCCGTACAGGTTTTAACCTCCGACGACATTTTGTCCCACTCCTGCTCTGCATCCTCGTGCAGACTGAGATGTTTTTTAGACAGCTCGTTACATGGTACGGTCTGATCCTCATCTCCTTCCGGGGGAAAAAGAGGTGGTGGTTGGAAACTGTTCCCCACATCAGGCGGCTCTTTCACTACAAAAGTCTGTGTTTCAGTAAGACTGATGTCTGCTGAACTGCGCGTGACGGCAGGAGTCGGTCGAGTCTGTTTGAAAGAGCTCAGGGCCGTGTGTCTCTGGGAGTGAGGGTCGGGATCGGCCCCTGTTCCTTTTTTGGACTCTGGAGGGGCGATGGTAATGATGTCCTGAATGCTGGGGATGAGGGACATGTCCTTAGATAGGTCGAAGCTCAGGACGGAGCCCAAAGAGAGGAATCTGCAGTGGCTTCTCGCATGATTTGTGGTCGGCCCCTCGGCATATGGAATAATACTGTACTCTCCGGAACATTCAGTATCAATGTCTTTCAGCAGGGGATTCTTCATATAGGCCATAGCTTCCACTCCATCCCTACCCTTTGGTGAACTCTTCTTCCTCCTGCCTTCCTTCAGCGGCCATGTATGCGTGTCGTACGTGATTGTCTCACTGTCATAATAAGGCATCCCTTCCGTTTGCTCCTCCACGCCCATGATTTTCTGGATAGTGTGCCTGCGAGCGTCTCTCTTCCTCTTTCTCTTCTTGCCCATTCTCTTAAGGCTGCTGAAGATGGAGGTGCCGCCGCTGCTGCCCGCCAAAGGGTGGAAGGTCACGTTGGCCGTCTGAGGTGCATGTGCCGAGGAAGACGGCGAGGAGGAGGAGGACGCCGAGAAAGTAGGGGAGGCTGAGGCTGCAGAGCGGCTCTTTTGGCGCGGCAGGGTGATACTCTCATACACAGGGGCCACAGCCAAGTTGTTATCCTTGACATGTAAGTAGGTACTTACCTAGAAAGAGAAAAGGATATTAGGCGTGTGCAAGCTTTCGTATCATTAAGTGTGTAAATGCTTTATCGCAAATGGTTAACCCCGTGGAGACTCATGCGTGCTGCAGGTTGGAGCCCCGCAGCCCTCTGCGAGAACAAGAGCTGTTTTATGTGTTACAGATGAATCATGACATGAGAGCAGAACTGACAAAGACAATTAGTCACTTTTCAGAGACAAACATCTTTTCCTCTACATCCCACACATCGAAGAAAACAATGGATTCAGGGATGTACAAGCCTCACACAGCAATGCAAATGTATATATATAAAAACAATAAAAAACACACGAAAAAAAACATGAAAATTAGATGAAAGGACAAAAGAACACGTACATGATTGCAATCGCACACTTGCAGGACTTAACCGAAATCATATGTGGCTGCACATGCCGTCATATGCAGCTGTAATGGCTTGACCTTTCAACTCTGTGACTAATCTCTTGTTTCTGTGGAAGCCCCAGACTATAAATCACGGTGTGCAGTCTGGGGGCCTTTCTTGAAAAGTTCAGCACCAGTTCTTTCGTCTAATGACTGCGTCTGTATTGACGTTTGAGACGCTCTCCTGCTGGGAGCCATTTTGGAGCACAAGTTTCATAGGAAGTGAAGGTGAGGTCACTTGTTTTACACAACCGAGGCACAGCCGCGGAGAGCCAAACTAGAGCAGGTTTGCGTCAGGCGTGTGGGGAAATGACAGAAGGAGAAGAGAAAGCTTTCTGTCAACATTCATAGCAGGCAGAAGACTGTGCGGC
This sequence comes from Bovichtus diacanthus, assembly GCA_943590825.1. Taxonomy (NCBI): domain Eukaryota; kingdom Metazoa; phylum Chordata; class Actinopteri; order Perciformes; family Bovichtidae; genus Bovichtus; species Bovichtus diacanthus. Next base: position 15,559,308 of record CALSBV010010813.1, read on the forward strand.
CTGTTCTTACTCATCACCCTCATTCTGTCTCTGCCATCAGTGCTCTCCAGCTTTTAATCCTGGCTCATTCAACACTGCTCCGAAGAAAAGTTTTAATGTCGGAGGAAAGTTGGAGTGTAAACATCCTGATTCATTGTCTGATTTTCAGTTGGGGATTTTAACCTTTATCCGAGTTTAGACAGGACACATTGTAAGGGTGAAACGACAAAGATGGATTCACATTCACTATCCAAAACAAACACATTTGTTCTCAGTGCTTCAAGATTACTGTTTTTATTTACTGGGGGAGGAATGGAATGTATTATGGGTTACATGACTCCTTTAAATATCAATACGGCAAAGATTATTCACAGTCTATTTTTAGATAAAATGACCTAGAATTCATTTTCTAAAGCCATTTTCATTTACAGAAAATGAATCAAAACATTTCATACAGTTTAACGAGAACTTACAAAACTTCTACGGTTGCCATAACACTATACATTTGGTATAAATTAATTGCCTGCCTTATAGTAAATTGTAACAAACTAACAGTTACATAAAGGAAATATATTCCTTTCTGAAAACAAAACCAATTTGTGTTCATTAATTGTAGATCATATGTATAACTACACTTCATTCATTACGTTTATATTTACACAAATGGATTGTAAAATCAGCACTTCTCTTTTTCCATCCCATTACGACAGTGCTTCATTAAAAATAGAATTTATTGGGTATCGAATTTGCATTTATGACTGCAGTTAAGTAGGAAATTGTGAGTTTTGACAGTAAAATGGTTTGTTATCTTTTCTCACTTTTCTCACATTAATTGTACACTTTCCAGCTGCAGTGACTTCGGAGATGGCGTGAGTGCAAATGTGATAGCACTTTGGCATGACTTTCAATTCACGCTTTTGCCCGGTTCACAGAGGGCAACAGCACGGGGAAGACCGGCTGCATCTTGTAACAGGGGTTAGTAGAGCATGCTGCCCCCAGAAAACAACACAGCATGCAGTCCCAGCTCAGTTTGAGACGCAGCATGCAATGCCAATTCACACCGCGCAATTTACCTCGTTTGCACTCTGTCGATAAATCGTTCTCTTTCGCTTTAAACTACCCAAAGTATTTTCCAAAAGCCCCTGGCAGCGCCTCCAAAAGTTTTTACAGGCAGAAGATTGAGGCATAGTGGGCTGAGGGGAAAAAAAAGGGGAAAAAGGAAGACGTGAAGGCCAAAAGGAGAGGGAGGAATGAACAGCAGCAGATAGCCAAGGAGGGAGATCCCATGCAGTGTCATTACAGGGAAAGGATGTTACTGCATGGGCCTTCAGGAACAGCAACACATTTGATGATCTTCATTGCTTTTGAGGGAGAAATGTAAGTAGCCAATAACAGTGGCATCCCATAATGGTGTTTGGTGACTTTTGGTGTGAAGTGTGTTTCTCACCCTGTGGACAGGCTCAGAGGTCTCCTCCACTAACTCGTCCGTCCGAGCAGGCGGGTCAAGCACCTGAACCTGGCTGTCCCCCGTGTTACCAAAGCTAAGGATGAGGTTGACCGTGCCCCCTAATGCGGGGCTGCTGGGATCTTTGAGGACCACAATGGAAGCTTTGGGAGACTCCGAGGAGGTGGCCTCGCCGCCCCGTGGTCCGATACTGTTCATGACCTCATACCCATCCTCCAACTGCTTCTCCTCCGGCTGCTCAGCTTGTCTCGGCGGCAGGGAGGAGGGCTGGCTGTCTCCTGCCGCCCATAATTTGTCTTCATCGAAAACGACGACTGGGGACATATGGGACTGGTAAGCCTCTAGCTCAGGAGGGGAACTCTATGTAAGAAACCATGGAAAGAAAAAAATTAACAAATATTTACATTGGTAAATAAGTACTGGATATGTACAACTCGTGCTTGCAATAGCAGGAAATAATAGACAGTGTTTCCCTCACTCTTCATCCACAGCCACTCAATCCTTCTGTCCTTGATTATTGAGGTTTTGTGACTTGTTATGTGTTATGACTTGTTACTTTTTTTTTTGTGGATGTCAAAATCTTTAGTAGTAATTCAAGCTATAATATAAATTGTTTGGGATTGTTTTCTTTTGTTCAAACAAAACCTATATGTGTGAAATATGACATTGAACAAAAATATTAGATTTTCAAGGGCTTTTTCCCAAAGACCATGTCTCTCCTTAAGTAAACTGCTTGTTTACCTCTGTCAATGGAGAGCACATTGTGGCCTCAGAATAAATGTTATCCTGTGAAGGCTCCTGTCTGCTCTTCTTGTGAAGCCACTGTTGTTTCTGAGCCCTCCAGTGCACTGAGATCCACCCAAGCATACTCCTCAGTTCCTCCATGCGCTCTCTTACCTGCGAGATAAAACTCAGGGTTTGTAAAAGCGGGAAAAAAAAACAACCCAACAATGTATTCAAGGATCGCAATGAGTCATAAATTGCGCTCACCATCTGCGTGAGGTGGTGGTCTTTGTGTAAAAGGTTCCTCCCCGTGTCTGCCAGCTCGTCAAACTCCTCAAACTTTTGCTCAATCTGCATGTCCAGTTCGGCAGCGAGGGGCCTCTGGCCGTCTTTCCCAAGATGCAAGGCAGTGTCTGAGAAAATGCACGACCTGGTGTCTTCTGTCCATGAGCTATTCAGAGGAGCAGGGGGGAGGTGGTGGAGGAGACAAGGAACAGAGCTGTGAGAAAAGCCATACATTCGAAAAAAAACCTGAGAATGACCAGACACTCCCTGACAGGACAGACATTCATCGCCTTGTGCGTGGACCTCCTCAGCACATCCTAAATTACACATTTCACCAGGGGACCTGTGCTTGCTTGACAACGAGAACATCCTGTTCTTTCCCTTGCAAAGACATTGTAATGTGCAGATGTTCTCACAAAGACGATCCCGAAAAGATTGTCTGGCAGAGAGAGGGGGTAACAACATCCCCACGGCGTGCTTACATCATGGCGAGGTAGCTCCTGAAGAAGTCCTGGAGCTGCACAAACTCTTGCAGACGTGACTTGTTCTCCGTCACACTCCTCCCCAGCTCCGTCCAGCCCTGCAGCATGGCCTGGATCTTTGACCCGAGCGTGTGCACTCTCTCCGGGCACAGCTCCTCCAAGCGAGAAGTCTGCTTCTCCATCTCCTTTACCTCCTCCTTGATGACTTCATAGTCAATCTGTGGAGAATCACAATAAAAATATATTATCGTCCATCATTCTGGGTATCACTCAAACAGCCTGTACCAATTGTATTTCTGTACAACTATGACCTCATCACCATAACTTTATGCATATCATTCAGCAAGAGACCCATATGGTCTGCATATGGGCTCCCACGCCGTAGCAAGCTAGCAATCTTGACCACTTTTTTCTCCTTTTGACGAGGCAGTAATTAATAGCGTTGAGGGTTCTCTGGGAGTAATGCTTCATAACGTTTCTCAGCTACAGAAAGCCTCACGAACACGGAGTTGTGGATGCCTGACTGCTGACGGCACAGTTATTTCAGTTTGGGAGATTAGGTCATTTCTGCTCTTCAATGGTATCAAGTCCAGACAGCTGTGTGTGTGTGTGTGTGTGATAAACACAACACTGCCCAAAAATGTCTCACACAGGACTTCACCAACCTCACATCCCCAACCCTGTGACCTCCGGACGCATAGAGACACGCACCCACCCAGATTTACTCACAAACACACACACACCCACACATACACACGCTTTCAGAGCTAACAGAACAATGACTCACACAAGCATAAATAAATATCCTGTGTGAATAATAAACATTTGCACGCTCTATGAGTGTGATTACACGGTGCAGTTTATATAATAAATTAAACACAGCACAAACCGGGCTGGCCTTTTTTTTTTTTTTTTTTTTAGATGTGAGAAAATCTGCCACAACAGGAAACAGACTGTGGAACAATGTGTTGGAGGCGAGTACGAGAAAGAAAGGGGGGCTTCCCCTTTTTTCATCACACCAAGCAAAGGTCAATAATCCAAAGTCAATGGGATGGAATACTGGATCGTATTAGCACCACTCAACCGTTTTTGAATGTTTACACCATCTTCCTCTCACCTCCAGGTGGTCCTGCTTCTCCTGCAGAGCCTCGAGGCCACAGCGGTCTGGCTCACACTGGACGGCCATGTCCGTCTCCTTCTCCAGGATGTCCAGGCTCAGCTCCTTGCTGCTGCACAAGCACTCCTCCACGTGCACCGCCAGGCTGGCGTGCTGGCGGGACGCAAAGTCATCATGAGTACTCGTAGGATGTCATTAAGTCATTACGCCTCCCTGTGTACTATTTGTTGTCCAACGAGAGCCACATTGCAAGTTAGTGTTTGATATGGTGTCATGCAGTCCCTTCCGAACGTGTGTGTGTGTGTGTGTGTTATTTTTAACATGTGCACTGCTTTCTGTACCAGGAATAAATCGAATTAACGTGAAAACACTCATGCAAGGGAGAGTGGTGGCTCGTTTAGGGCCTATTAAAGTGCATAGCCACAGACAAAAGGCAACCAGATGTGACTCTATTGGTTTGTGCAGCTGTTTGTGACAGAAGTGGAGGGACTTAAAAAAAACCTTAAGCATCATCGAAGGACATTGTAAATTAACAAACATTGTGGATCTAATGAACTAGAACTAGAGCTCCCAGTTCGATGTAAAGTGACTCCCATCTCCTTACCTTGCTCAGCAGCTCCTGGATGGCCTGGTCGTGGCTCTGCGATCGACCTCTTTCCCTTACAGTGTCATTCAGCATCTCTACGGCCTCTCGTAGTTCCTCCACAGGGTCCCCCATGCTTTCTATCAGGGGCTCACCACCGCCACTGCTTTGGAGTCCCAGCAATGTAGGAGCTGAGGAATTCTCACTGTGAAGAGGCTGTCAGGTACACACACACACACACACACACACACACACACACACACACACACACAGAGAGGGAGAGATTATCAGATGGGTCCAATATCATTTTTCTCACTTGCCACACAGATTGTTTGTGCTTGTTTATGTTTTGAGATATTCATTCCTCCTACCACAAAACAAGAGGGGTGAGGTTGGTGGGTTATTTTGCGAGCACATTGCTTTTTGCAAAGATACGCTGCAGATGAATTTTAAGCATATAATTTTTTTATACTTTGAGTCACAAATAAAATGCTGTTCACCTTCATTGCATTGGGTTGGAGGCAGACATCTCACAAAAGAATCTCAAAACCATAATCATTACCAGCTGCAACAGCGGCGCTTGTTTTCACCTCGTGAGTCTGTGTGTGTGTGTGTGTGTGTCATCGTGGCAGAATGTGCTCCTGGAAACACCTGCTGCAGCGGGCACTACCACTGAAGTCGTTTGCCAGGTGTTTATATGTCTGTCTTTCTCTCTGTGGACAGATTTTGTCACGGCGATAGTGTCGCAACGAAACAGTCACAGACGTATGGTCGAGATCAAAGCAAAGGTCGAGTACGAAGATGGGCATGTTCCAAGCAATAAACTCGCACGGACAAGCACGAGACTGTTCAAGCAAGTGTTTTGAAATATTAAGGTTTTAGTGAAAATGCTTGTGTTTGGGAAGAAGTGATTATATGACTGGAAATGAGACTTGGATTATACAGCGCAAGTCGTGTGAGAGTTTGTAAACGGATGTTTTGATATAGTTTCGCTGTTGTTAAACGCTGCCCCCATTGACTTGACTTTTCTCTGTTTATTGATTCTTTCTTAATCGTGGAGGCATGTGACAAAAACAAAGTTTTCCTCAAGAATTCAAGGTAACACGGGGTGAGTAACTGATAAACAAATAACAATTTTTCGGGGTAAAGTATTCCTTTTAGTAAAAATGATTACGTTATTATTTTTAATTTCGGTGAAATTACTCTTTTAAATGCCATTCTTGGTGCACAGTGCCTCACCTGGCCCAGGCTGTACCGACTCCCGCTGAGCTCCTGGCTCTCCTCCAGCTCCACACGCTCCAGGAACTCCGTCAGCATTCGTGTGTCCTGCAGCACAGAGTTCTGCTGGGTCAGGGCACTTTGGACACGATGGTACCTGAGAGACACACACACACACACACAAACAGACACACCAGCAGGAAGGTTTTAATGACCAGCTACACCGTAACTGTAATCCACCGTATATCCAGTACAAGCCTGCATCCTTTGGTAGAACCATATTACAGAGACCGCGAGCAGCATACTGAGTGCATGTGCTAGAGCGCTGTTTACGTAATCATATATCATGTGTCACATAAACATTTCCTGTACTTCGGGGCATGAAGGTACCTTGTCCGTGCACAGTTTATATTTGAGATGGTAAAGGGAGAAATTTCAAAGGGTATTTTTGCCAGAATAAATGAGCCTTAAGTTGCTTGTATGCAGCGTTAAATAATGACATCATCCCAAGTGTCTTACAGCTGCTTGGTGAGAGCCTCTACCTGCATCAATGGTTCCTCAGACGGCAAATGTCCATCCCTGCCCCATCTAACACCCCCACCCTGGAAACACTTAAACTGAGCCCTTTCCATTTCTTTATTTTCTTTGGTCAACTCGGTGTTCTTTACAGAGTCTGAACTTGTGTTTATGGACATAGGTACATCCAGTAAACCGGCCAACATCATGAGGTTTTACTGAGAGTCAATGGCAACGACCTGTCTCTCGAGGGCCAACCAAAGAGAGAGGCGTCATCTTGCAAAACATGGAGCGGGTGACTCTGACACACACTGACAAGCTGTGGGTGAAGTGCATTTCAGGGCTGTGGGGTGGACCTCGCTAAGTGCTGCATGAATCACAAATTAATAACTTGGGAGAAAAAAGAGGAGATTTATATATTTTTGTGGTTTATGGGGTGAACATGTTTATCTTAAATAAGAACTGGCTAGTTGATGAAAAAAACTCTTCCATGTTGGATTGCAGACATGGCAAGCGCGAAACTGTGACCTCTTTGAAAAAAAATTCTTACTTATATACTTTCTGACCACAGTGACGAGCGAGTGTGAGTGTTCAGATCCATAACAAGAGTCTTCGTGATGAAAGACATCAGGGGGCTACCCCCCTATGATCCATCCCTCTCCTCCTACTCACTTTCTTTCCACCTCCTCCATGCGCGCTGGCAGGGCTCGTGTGTGTGGGTGACTGGGGCTGTGGAGGCGGTCCACCTCCTGCCTCAGAGCGCTGAGCTCCAGGCTGCGCGCTGCCACCTCTTTCTCCAGCAGACAGCTCTCCCTCTCAGCCATGCTCATTGTTTCAGGGTCACCGGCGAGAGCGGATTCCTTCATGGAAAGCTCCACGGACTCCAGCCAGGCCTCCAGGCTGCCCAGGGCCTGGAGCACTTTTACAACCTGCACAGTGCAGAAGCAGAGAAGGTAATGATGTAGAAGTTTTGCTGCAGTACTTTGCAAGTGATTTATTGCACGGCGAAAAACCCACCAGAGGTGATGTACTGCACAAAGAAGACAATAATAGGTTTACCTAATGGAAGTAGACCATCTTTTGTAATAAGAGACTCCAACTTTCCAACCAAGTCATCAATCTGGTCAGATTTGCAGCCTCTTTCCATCCCATAATCTAATTATATGGCAGTGCAATTTATATCCCTTGGATTACCCTTCATAAATTTGAGGGAAATATACCTTGCAGACTCTTCCAATTAAGATGTTAAAGATGAAAGTAAATGAGCTTCTAACCATGAGGGGACGTGAACAGCTCAGGCTCTGGGCCGGCAGAAAGCTTTTCCCAATGGGAGAACGGATCCAGAATCATCCGTCATAACCATAAATTTAAGTAAAAGCCTTGGTATGACTCAGGAGGAGTGCCTGATACGTGAGATATTTCATGAAACTTACCCTGAAGCCCAGCTCCTCTGAGGCCTGCAGAAACACGGCGTTCCTCTGGTGCCTCCTCCGCAGCTCTTCCCACAGGACCTCCAGCTGGCCCAGGAACTCCTCTATCTTGGCTCTGCCTGGGTGCTGTGCACGGACCAGCCCGCGGCCCTCCTGAGGATAGAGCGTTAAACTGATGAGAGCAAGTGATGACTAAGGACTGGGATTTACGTTGTGAAATACAGACCTAATCTGAAGCTTTGGGTAACTAAAGCCATCTGAGATGAAATGTCAGCTCATTATGTGATTAATGCCTGTCCAGGTGCCCAGTTTAAAAAATGTGGGGGGATATTTTTATTCAAGGCCTTCATCCAGTGCTTATGTTTTAAGACAAACTGTGAATATGACTTGGCTTACCCGTTTGACAACCTCTATCCTGGCCCTGTTGGTGAGGATTTCTTGTTGCAGAGCGTGTTGACACCTCCTGGCTGACTCCAGCCCCTCAAAGCTGGCTATTGAACACACCTGCGTGGCCATGGACACATTGTCTTTCAGCCAGGACAAAGTCTGAGAAGGAAAGGAGAGCAAATGGGGACAGGGTTAAAGAGAATAAGAGTTTGAAAGAGGAATATCTGAAGGTCGAACAAGGGTGATGACATTTAGATGCCACAGGAAGCACTGCGACCAGGATCCAGGGGACGTTTCTCATCCGGACCTTTAAACCCACCCACAATTTGTCACTTTTCAAAACAAGACAATTACTGGAAATAAGAACACAGTAGCACACCAGTCAGTACACAGTCACACTTGAATGCGTGACAACTTTATCTCATTTACAGTCAACATGTGACATAATGTCTGTGGTTACAAGAAACGGGCGTAATAGACGATGAGTACAACTGCAGTGCTGATTTTACAAATCATAGCAAGGTCACAGGATTTGGAAGGGGGAATGCGGGCGTGCCTGGCAGGGGTCAAGTCACCTTGTCAGCAGACACAGTGAACTTCTGGAGCTGCATGTGCAGCTGTGGGTGGCCTCGCGGGGCGGTGGCAAGCTTGGGCTCTGCTCTGGGCTTCCTGGTGCAAAGAAAACACAGACATGTGACTCCAATTATGACTTACATAAAGACCTCTCATTATGTAAGTCACAGAGAGAGACAGAGAGAAGCCAGGCCGAAATGTCACCTTTCCCCCTTCAATTGATGTCTGACGATGACATCATCTGCAGAGGCAGGGCCGCCTCCCGTGGGTGACGAGGTGTGGTTCACCAATGGTTGCTCCTGGCTTTGGTTGCTCGGTGTTCTCCCTCCGATCCCACATTCAACAGTACTCTGCGGACAAAAGAGTAAAAGATCTCTGTAGGAAAATCCAAAAGATCAGCAGCGTGACATGTGAGTAACGTTTTGCTTTTTCTGTCAGCCGTCCATCGCATAAATGTCAGCTGGATGCATAAACATCTCAAACGGAGGATTTATACTGCAGTCACAAGACAATGAGGCGTTGCTGTAGCTCGCTGCTAATGTGAATGTTACAATGTGGCTGGAGGTCGGACAACATGGACAGCTGCCCAGAGTAAAGTAAAGCCTCTCCTGTAAATGACACAAAGCATACTCTCTTACAAAGGTTGGCCCTTCTCGGTGAAATAACCCAGGCCAGACTAAAGACACAAGCTTTTTTTGGTTTGACAGCATCAAAGTCTGTAATAAAAATAGTAAAGATGGCAGAGAAAGTTTAACTATATTATAATTGCTTTGTGAATGAACACATTAAGTCTAACAAGGTTGCCAACATGTGCTATACCACTCTGATGACTAAAAAGAGCCATTGCAGTTGGAAACATGACCCTTTTTTTAAAATCCCCTTTCCCCAATGCTCATTAAACAGCTGCAGTGTTTCGTCAGCCTTAGATACTGATTTCCACTGCGACTCTGTTTAGAACTATGCAGTGCCATTTCTAGCAAGGTCAATGCCAGAGCTATAGACCTTGTCTATGTGCAGAAATATATTAAAGAGGTCAACAGCAACTAAGCCCCTTTTACAACCATCGGAGTGCTTTCAAGGTTGTCCAAAGGACTCTACAGCAGGGTGTCCAATGAGAGCTACATGTATCTATGTATGGACTATAACAGAGAACACAGTGGGATATCACCCTAAAAAATAAAAAATAAATCTAATAAAAACCTTTAATTTGAATAAAGTGATTCATCTCATTAAATTAGTTTGTATTAAATTAAACAGTTTTTTGACCGTAGTGAAAATGTTGTTTTTAAAAGGCTGAATGCCAACTAATATTGATTGAAGAAGCATATTTTGTCGGATAAAAACACATTTAGAATTTTTGGAAAGGATTACATCTATCTTTTTTTTCATAAATGAGTCCACTGCAAACATCTGAAACATTGTACTGCAACGCGGTCCAAGAATGCATGAAAATACTAAGAGCTTTTTGAAAAGTTTTGGTTGTTTTCATTGCAGTATGTACTTATTATGTTTGTACGTATAATTTAAAACCATATATTAGCCAACCGAGGTTTTTAAAAGGGGCTATATAAATAAGGTTTTACTTGATTTGCTTACCAAAACTGGTTGGCATAAATATGAAACAATTAAATTAACTATGACCTTCGTAAAACATTCTCTTGTGCTGACATTTTTCTGTCTAACTGTATTAATAATGCAGACCACACTGTGTTAATTGTTCTATATAACATAATGTCTTTTACACATGCCAGTAAAACAGTGCTGACATACGTTAGGTCTCTGCAACAATCAGCAAGGCAAATATGCATCTGTCAATGCTTTCACATAAAAAAAATAAATAAAAGAAATCAGAAGGGCTGAATTTACACGACGGCCAAAAAGCACAAAACAACCATTAATAATAATGTTTTATGGAGTAGGTTTAATTTATTTTTTGACTGGGCTTATAGAAGAAGTGAGTCAGAGAGCTGGAGAAAAGTGTCGCCTTCAAAATTATGCGAGAGATGCAGTAAATTAAAAGGGTCTAACATCATTTACTAACATGCCAGTCATTTTATAGGCTGGTCTGAGTTTCATGGAGGCACATTATCGGCCCATTTCTGCGCTAAAGCTGCAGAACTAACAAACTACTGTGATTCATTTGACAGGCTTGATAACATCAATGACGTCTCCTCCCCAGATATTTGCTTCTGACCTTCATCCTTCACAGAGGCTTCCACTGTAAACAACTCCTGTGGTGCACTCAACATCCCAGTCTGCCATATGAAAGAGAATTATGTCAGCCACGGCAAAACAAAATTGCAGTTTAATGATTCGCTATGTCATGTTCAATGGTATTTTGTGTTTTTAGGCCTCATCCAATCATCTCCTATTTCAGCATAATTCTCCCAATCTTTGTACTGTTGATTCTTATCTGTTCTCTACCGATCTCCTCTTCCCTTGTGTGTCTTTCTGCAATGTGCTATGAAGTGATGTCAGCCAAGAACTATCACTTAGCACCAAGCCCATCTGGTCTGCAGACCCAGCATCTGGTTACAATTAGCCAGAGAAACAGACGATAGCCATGTTTACCTCCAGCGACAAGAGGCCATACTACTGCTGACACAGACATGGACATATAGATTATAATGCATGTACCCATACACATACAGACACTAAATCCTTTACAGTTACCTTTAATCGAGTCAAATTGCATCAGAGAGGGAGAGACTACGAGAAAGAAAGTGTGTATGTTAGTCTGTCTGTGGATACACTGAAAGTGCTGTCTACCAGCACATATGCAAATGCCTCAGAGTCACTGCAGCTGCATCTCGTACCCTTAAAAATACTGTAATCAATTCCGCACACCCAGGAGCTAGAGGAGTTAAAGCACTGCAAAGGTATGTGACAAATTACTTTTACTGTTCAACTGGTGGTTGAACAGTAAAACTGAGTTTGGCCTTTGGGCTCCAGGGTTTTGTTTGGAGTGTGTTATTAGTCCTTCCAGAGTAACAAGAGGGGCTCCCACAGACAGCGCACCTAGGTAACTCCCAGCTCCCAATGCAATAAAGGCAACAGACAGAACTGAAAGGGCTTGGGACGTCAACAACTGAGCCTGAAGTTCCTATCGCAGGTGGCAAGGCGACAGGGTTGGTTTGAGCCTAAAAACACGAGCAGGGAAATAAACTGAACACAGGAAGAATGGAAAGAGTGAAGTCTTTTCTCCTCGAGCATCTGGGCACTTTCTCTCTGGACAAAACGAGGCCAGAGGCTCAGAAGGGACTTCACAAGAGAGTGCATTGCATTCTGGGATACCTCTGGGATGGACACAAATAGCCACTGTGCGTTCACTTATGGATTGTGAAGAGATTTATTGTGCCAACTTAAAAGACTATATATACACATAATTACTGGTTTTTAACATACCGCACAATTACGTTGCTGGGTACGTCCACTTCTAAAAGACGCTCACAGTATTTCCTTGTAGGTTTATGGGCAGTGGGGTCACTATAGCAGGGCCCACGTGTTCAATAAAGTGCTGGTAGGCCTCCAAGACGAGGAATGTCGTGTCTGAGGAATCCACACGCCCTGCAGATTATCCACTCACCCCGGATTGACCCACAAGCCATCTATTAATACAGCATTAATCCAATGACTGTGTACTTTTGTTGAAAGTCAAGATACCATTCTACCATAAAATTTAATTTGGGGTCCGAGGGAAAGGCTTATTTGCTCTGGCCCACTGTTCAGCCATGTTGCACAGTCACGGATGGACATTTTTCACAGAAATGTATGATATTTTTGTGCCAGGGTAAATAACGCCTCTCAAAGCTCTTCCTGTTACTGCTACAGGGCAATATTCAGAACATGTACAGACCGAGGTAAATACAATACATACTCTACAGCACTCGTCTTTGGGTTTTAGAGCCAAGTTGCATTCCATCCAAAGAATCTTATCAAGGGCTTCCTCACAACTCGTACATCAGATGCTGTTATTAAGTGCAACTAACTAGCTGGGAGGATGGAAAAGCAGCAGTATGTTGAGTGCCAAGACTACAAGCCACGGCTCTACAGCACATCTGACGACTCCAAAAGCACTGTTATTTAGGAAAAACCTGCTTAAATTGTAAATCAGGCATTTTCCAAACCAAAGGACAAAGTGCGTCACTTTCTGCAGCCACAGATGCTGTAGGACTGGAAGAGGCTGATGGCGCTGTTCTCCCCCAGTCAAGAGCCACAGTGTGGTTTCTGCAGTAATAGAGTGAAATACCAAAAGCTACTTACCACAAAGCCTTTCAGCCGATTCTGCTCCTCCTTCACCTCCTTTCCCATCATCCTTTGCGTCTCCGTTCCCACGTTGCACTGGGGTTCCCGGGCCGGTGTCAGGGGGTCAGCATCTTCCCTGGTGAAAGCGGAGCCAGTGGGAGAGAGTGTGGTCCTGTCACTCCTGCAGAAGGAGCAGAGCGGGAGGTTACTGTCAGAGCCTCGCAATGAACTCCAATTATGGCTCTGAAGTTTTCTAGCAGTGTTTGTGTTATTTGGTTTAAATAGCTATGAGCCGCAGCCGATAAGACAGACGAGATGATGTAATATTTGGATCTAAAGATAGCCAGCCGACTTGAGAGGCTCCCAGCCTGAGAAATATTTGGAAAGCAGGAGATGTTGGAGATGGATGTCAGAACTGGGAACTTGAGTTACTCCTGACTGTATTTATTATTATGAAAATGGAAAATGTTAATTTTTTTTGCGCAGGTATAAGGATTGCAATGTTATCCATTGTCTATTCCAACACTTTGATCCAGTACAAGATAACAAGAAAACTACAGGCCAGACTGAAATAAATTTTGCACAGATATTCATGGTCCCCAGAGGATGGATCCTCATGATTTTCATTTATACAGCACTTTTCCATACAAAGTTTTAAAGTTTGATTTAAATGTGCAGCATTTAAATGTGTGCTCATTAAGCAGACACTGGTTCTGTTGGTCTAAAAAAAGTCTAATGATGTAAAAGTCTGGACTCTTACTGAAGGCTATTAAAGTAACAATAAATTTGTTTTACAAATGCCATAAAAATGACAAAATATTCTTGTAAACGTGTTATATCTCAGATTCGGCAGACTATTCGAGGTGATAGCAGGATTTTAATAGGGAGAAAACCGTGTTGCCAACTCGACTCAGCAAGCCAAAGCATTATTCACCTCGTACCCTAATCAAACACATGGCCAAATTCCAAAGCAGTGCAGAAAACTGAACATTATAACCTCAAACCAGTGGGTGGCGAGTGGTGCTTTGTGTGGTAGCTGGTCTCCAGACATCCAGACAGCTTCACTTTGCTTATAATTTTTCACTGATTCAAACCCAAACGCAACAAGGCTAATCAAGAGAGAGAGAGAAATCTTTATACAAACGTCAAATGGAAAACTACAGTTCCAGCTCAGTGGAAACTTGCGGACGAGCTGATTACTGGGTGAAATGGCGCATGTACTCACGGGGGCCACCAAGGTTGTCAGATGTATCCTTGGCCTACCTGAGAACCTTCTGAAGAAGCGCCCAGCAGTCCTTCACCTCGCTCTGCTTCTGCGTGACGCCGGCAGCCAGGGCAGGATGAAGATTAGACACCTGGGACACGCTCACATCTAGCATCTACCACACACAGGCCTGCAGGTTAGGTAGAGAAGGCTTCTGCAACACACGTTCAGGGTCTAATCACGGCGCTTTGAATGAAAAAGAAAACATTTCCTACCATGATTTGACTGGCGATGTCGCGTATTTCTCTGTCGCCGAAGCTGTCCAGCTCTTTGGATGAAGACATGCATTTCCTCTGAAAGAGAATATAAGCGATGTGAGCGAAATGTGAAGTTTATATCCAAGCGGAAAAGAAACAATTAAGACGGCGGGGAATTGTACCATGTTATTAATAGCAAACAGCGTATTGTCGGCCTGTTGGTAGAACGAGGACACCTCCAGTGCCAGCTGAAGATTTTCATGGTAGTTTTTCAGATGAGACTGGACCTTCAGCCACCTACACCGAGAAGATAACAGACAAATCAGCCTTCTCTCTGGAGTGAGGATGTTTCACGCAGCATACCAGTTCAACTTAACGTGTACATTTTATTGATGTGTTTCCTCTTGCTGGAGATGTTTTTGCCATCTGTCTTCCCTTGTTTCTCCAGTTTTAGGGCCAAGTGGTTGATCTCCTCGTGGAGGTTTCTGTATAGCTGCTCATCCTGCAGGGAAACAGGGGAACACAATCCAACTATGACCTCAGCTTTACCATACATCCTGGGAGAGAAATTACAGTCAGCCATAGATAAATGACTGGGATACCTCTACAGAATCGTATTATAAACTATTAACATATGGGAAGGTGCATAGTTTTATCTAAGGAATGTTGTTTAGCATGTTTTTTTCACCTGTTTTAGATCTAAAATTCTCCTGGTCAGCTGCATTTTGTCAACATGTTCCCCCAGGACATTCACCAGAGACTGCTCCTCTTCCTGCTGACACACATAACAGTCAGTATTTATAGCCCCCATTTGTTAGGAACCCAACCATTAGTTTTTCTCAGCGGCACCAGGATTAAACCACATTACCAAGGAAGATGCTGAAGAGAAGTAGCCTTCAGCATTAGGTGAAGACTTGATACTAATGCACGGAGGAAAGGATGAGAGGAACTACATGGAGAATGCAGTCTCCTGTGGGGATGGTTGTTTTATAGACTAACATCCTGCATTACATTCCCACAGGTCCATTATCAATCATCAGTTCCCTTGTGCCAGACATGGACATGAACAGAAAGATAAACATAAGCCTAAAACGCAGATTGCTTTTTTGATAATGACAGGCAGATGTTGTACGCCGGTGAATATACAAAAGCAAGAGACGTCCTCAGGATGCAGAGCTAATTTCCTGTATTAGCAAGTGTTGTTTTTTTGGTGCCAATTATCTTGACAACTGTTGATCAGAGCTGTCTCTCCACTCATATATTTGCCTCTGGGTCAACGGTTTTTGGTTTTAATTATTGCAGTCGGAGAGCTTGATGGCTTTTCTGTTTAGATGAATGGGAAATGGGGGGGAAGACATTTGGAGCGATGATCAAAATTTGAATCTGAAATTGGAATTATGAAGAATGCTCGGGGGTTAAATGTCTGTGAAATTTAAATGAAGACCATAGAAATAAAAATAAATCTGATTTGAAGCACTTATTTCACATTTCACCCTGTTTCACATTAGTGTTACCATTTTGAAAATGATAACATGAACAAGAATGAATCAGTAGAAATTGCTAGAATCATGCAGGCAGCAATAACTGAATCCAAACAACCAATATCATAAAAAAAAATGTTAAGCTTTTACTTAATAGTTCAATAAAAGCGGATCTAAAAAGGATGACAAATGGGGTAAAATAGCGGTCCCTCTGCAATTAAATCCACTTCTTACACTTAGCATAATAACAGAAAAACAGAGGGATGGATTTTTTTATACCTTATCTTTGATCCATGCCTCCAGCTTGTCGACTTTCTTGTTGAAGTCTTGGAGGTTCTTGGCTCCACCCAGGGCCCTCGTCTGATTTGCGGCCGTCTGTTTTAGGGTCTGCCACATGTCCCTGAGCTGGCTGAGCTGCTTCTTCACCAGGTCAGAAGTGGGGTTTAGCTTGCAGATCAGCTGCTCACCCATCTTTTGAAACAGAAAGAAAGAGAAAGTCGCTGTTCATTTCAGGTGAAGCGCAGATAGACCCACCAGACTTGACATAGAACAGTGGCTGAGTACATTTGACACGTCGAGTTTGTCGGAGTCACTGCTTATGTGCCAGCCGGCTTAACAGAAGTTGGAAAACTTCCATTCATTTCTTGGATATGCTCTTGAAAAGTCTCCTGGTTCGGCTTCTGGCCTTCCTGAGCTGTCTGAGTGTCAGGGGAGGTTAATTATCAGCAATGTACCATTTCAAAACATTTTCTCCTCGGGGAGAAAGTATAAACTGGCTTGACAGAGCTGTCTGGAACACTGAGGGTCTGCTTTTCTCTTGCCGACTTGTGCCATGTGATCTGACAAACTCTTTTAGCACCAAAGACAGTGATCATTGTTTGCATTCGGATCTCCGTTACCTGTTAAAACGTTTAAATAAACATTTCATTTTGGAAGTGGGCTGCTGCGATGCGCTTGCTCTTGTTACGTGGAAATATTCCAGTTAGAATCTTACCACGTGTTGAATCGTTTTGTTACCTGGTTGAGTTGAATTAGGGTGTTCTCAAAGTCTTTGAGGTCTCTCTGGAGCGTCTGCGAGGCTTCCCCCCAGTCCTGCAGGGGGCAGCGCTGAATATTACATCCATCCTTCAGGTCCTGCAGCTTGCCTTTGATCCACGCCTCTGCCTACACCACAAACAGACACACAGACAAAAATGTTTAGCATATGCTTCACACTCTGCTAGGCTTGGGGAGTAACGCAATGCATGAAACGACATTACTTAATTAAGATACAGGAAAAAGGTTATTGTATTCAATTACACTTAAACAAGATATAATCAGATTACCGACACATTAATGGTTCAAGGTGTAAGATATGGCAGAATTTAAACAATGAACAAACAGTATCAACAGAGTGTGAAGAGGTAACAGTGTTGACGTTGTGTCAAAGACGTCTGTGTGTTGTGTTGCAGAGATATCTAATGAAGTTAGCATCTAACTGACTAGTTCTGCTCCGTCCAGTCTTGTAATACCACGTGTTCCTCTAGAGGTGATAGTGAGTCAGTGTAGCTGCAGTCTGCCCTCAGACCAGAGGGAGAAGAAGTCCAGCTGCCTGACTCACTTGTAAATATTACAGCCATGTTCTGTGTTTGTTTTATAGTTTGTTCATTGGATTACATTCAAAATGGCAGAAACGAGAAAACCACCCGCACCACCTCGACTCGTCCTCACAGCTGTTCCTCTGAGTGTATAGCTCAGAGAAACAGCCTCCAGGCAGCTGTGAGGACGAGTTGTGTATAGATGTCAGCAGTAGCTTCAGTTAGCAGTTAGCTGGAGTTGCAGGGCTTGGGCTTGTGCTGGCTGAGCTCAAGTCTCTTAACGTAACGTTACTCGGACTACAGCCCCAGTTAACATCAGTGCCCCGTAAACACAGATGGATCAGCCCCACCTGGAGATTATAAGACAGCAGAGTTTTTGGACCGAGTCTCAGAGTTAAAGCAGTTTGGTAAAAGTTTTATGGCATCACACAGGAGTAAATGCAATACACAATATAAAGAATAAATTAGAATACAATAAATATGCCAAACTACTACAACTAAAATATGAACATTAGAGATGGTATGGACCCAGTTTAGAGGTGAAATAATGCCTCCTATTTCTTTGGAGCAGTTAGCTCAGTATTACACATTGAACCTTTCAGTAAAAATTGGGAATATTAACAAGATTACAACATTTAAAGACATTTTAAAAATAAAGAGCAGTACACAATGGCTTCTAATGTTAGTGCAAAAATGATTTCACATGATGGACATTTTTCCATTACTTTGTATGTAAAGCAGAAAAGGGAAATGACATCACAGTACAGTGCAAGTTATCGCGAAGCAGGATGGTTTGCCCACTTCCCAGTCCATCAAAGATTAGTCATTTTGCTGAGAGCTTGAAAAGACAGTTTGTAGGGAGTGAGCTAACATAATCCAGAACAAACGGGGACATTTGCATGTAGGTTCATTTAAATGGCTACTGCTGCTGCTCCAAGTTAAAATCCGGCAACACTAAAGTGCTAAATGATTCAACTCTGTGGATGATGACAGCATTTCCACAGCTGGAGGGCAGAACTTGCACTGTGCTGTGATGTTGTTCCCATTTTCTGCTTTACATACAAAGTACTGGCGACATTTCAGTCTTTTTTATTTGCATACTTGGCAATTGTGTAATCCAAAAGTAACTGAAAGTAATCAAGTTACATTAATATTGTGATACTTCGATGAGGTTACTGACAATGTTTTTGACCAGGAAAAGAAGTAATTGTATCAGAATTCATCTTGAAATGATCCCACCCAACCCCTTATGTCTGTTTATAGACCTGAATCAGCCGTTTTATTTTTAATTTTTAAGTGGAATCTGAGAATGTATTAGCTTTAGATACCTGACACCATTAAACAAACATGGCTGAGGTTGGCTTAGGAAGCAATCATTCTTTATGTATAGATTCCATATTTGTAGATATATTTGTAAGGATCAATATCACACATGGAAACAGGAAACATTTCAGATTTCTTTTTCAGTGTTTTCAATATATTTATATCCTTTCACACCTGAGGTTCATCTACAGCCTATTGGTTATGAGATATCTGCTGTGTGACGGTACAATCAACAAAGCTCTTGTTTCTGCTCATCAAGGGAGCAAACAGGCCACATTTTCTTCCCTGACCTGAGAGTAATACACAGCCTCAGACACATCAAGAGCAGCTTTGTTCTCTGATGTCATGTTATGCAGAGCAGAAGTTTCTCTTGGCGAGTGCTGGGCTCCGTTGCATAAGGCTTTGTCTTGCAGAGCTGCCTTTTCTGGCAACATTTTTACGGAGTGAGAAGAACGGCAGACCAGGTGGCCAAAGTCAGAAAGTGTTGGAAAGTACATGTTTGTTTTCTGCAAAGAGCCCAGTGTGGAAGTGAGTGACCCGCCCAGGTCACAATAATTGAATGGATTAATAAATCAACTCAGACTGATCCTGAGTGAGTCACACAACTGATCAAATCTGCAGAACCTTATTTTTCACAGTGTTGCTATTGTGTGGAATGTCAAGTTGAGCACACAAGTAAGTCATTATAACATCAGATCGAAGCAGTATTTCTCAAGGAATTTAGTATAACTAACAATGTATAGTAGACTCTACAGGAACCCATCTTTCGGATCACTAAAACTCCACACATGACACTGCTTCTAAACAACTGTTTGCTCGAGATTAAAATGTGCAGTCCCTTCCCAGGTCATTAACTTTACAAGGCCCCCGGGGGGGGGGCGGCCCCCCCCCCCCCCCCCCCGTGAGGCATTTCTGCGTTGAACAGAAGGGAAAGAGCTTGACAAAACAGGCCTGCCCCTATCTCCTCACACTGGCTCCCATGGCATTATAATGACCTCATACAGGAAGTCTAAGAGTCCCTTGTTTTTTCCTGTCCACTCTCCACAACAATTGTCTGTTTATCAAAATGTACAGTCAGGCCTTAGTCTAGCCACGAAGAATAGACGGCTAATGCGTGTAGTTCAGATGGTATCACTGCTTCTGATTTATGAGTGAAAAATCTGTGACCACACAGGAAAACATCACTGCAGTCAACACAGAGCAGATTATAGATTATAATCAAACATGAAGTTTATTTAAAACTCCATGTCTGAATATAATCTGTAAGCAGAAACCACCCTTTTTTATAATTTTCTTTTTAAAAAAGGCAGCTTTTCATTTCTGCAAGCTTTAAATGAACCTAATTTTAGCATTTTAAGAGGAAAAAGAGTGAGCACATCTTTAGAAAAATGTTTACCAACAAGCCACATTTTTTGCTCCTCTGGTAATGCAACTCGGCACTGACGAGACTGCGGGAGTGGGAGTTTCTCGACTTTCTCTATCGTGGAAACGATACGGTGAAAGGTGAGATGTTTTGCAGAGCAGCCTCGGAGACAGATGGCCCTCAGCGAGCGCCGTGCTTCTCCATGTGGTGACCTGCTTTGCTCTCCTTAGCTTGAAACATTAGGGGCCTTTAAAAGTCTCTCCCTGGAAAACTCACTTCCACTTCCACAGCGATGTAATACTGAAATAACACATTCTCATCAGCGATAGCAGTCAACCAAATCCCTGTAAAACAAGCAGGTCCCCGGGTACCAAAACCTCTGGTTATTTAAAGTACGAATAACGTTAAAATACAAAAGGCTGTTTCCACCAAAAGCAACAGAAATGCAAGCTCCACTTAAGAGCAAAGGGGCTGCTAAGCTTGTTAACATTAACGACGTGCTACAGAGCTGTTTTCAACACATACATACATCATATGTTTCCTTCAGCGGACACATCCAAAATTAGTTTCTTATTACTGGAAGTAAACGGCCTATCACTTTGATGGTTGATGACAAAGCCAACTGCCGGTTAAAATGTCCCTCAGCCGAACTCGCAGAAAAATGTCCTTGTACACTGTTGTGGACGCAGCGATGAGATAACACAGCCAGTTGTGCTGCTTGGCTGAGTCTCTCTGGGCCATAGGCGTGAAGAGATGGAGCCAAACAATGATCTCACTCCTAAATAATTGCTTCACTTGTGGCGGATTCCCCTCCCTCTCTTCCCCTCAGCCGAACACAGCTCATACAGTTCTCAGGACAAAATAAGAACCAGTACATATTTTTGTTCTCCTCGGAGGGTCACGCGACAGGCAGCTTCCATTGTGATTTCCTCTCAACAGCCTAACTTGTTGCTTTTTGAGATGAACCCAGTCCAGCTCATTTTCATGTAGCATTTCTTCAGAGGAGATGAGAGATATGTTGTGGTTTGATTTAAATGATTTAAAACATCTCTGCATACTCTGGAAGTGGAGTGGAAAACCCGCACTCTCCTCAAACATTTTATTAGTTTCCAATTATGTGAGGGAACACAGAAGAGTAGGAGGAAAGGGCAGTTTTTCATGAGCAGGAATTCAAACCTGAGTGACCTTAACAAACTGTTGATATTGATATTGTGTATGCATGCTACATTTTACCTGCAGTACTTCCTTGTTGAAGAGCGAGTTGCGCTGAGTGAAGCAGTCGCTCTGGGACGTAGCAGCTGCCGACGCTTCATTCTGCGCGTGTGTATGACTTTCTTTCTTCTGCGAATCAGGCACTGGAATCTGTGTGAGCACACAGCACAGACAACAAAATGTTGAAAGCACAATGACAATTTGACTGCTAAATTACTTGGATAAAACGTGAACACCAGATGATGCTTGCCTTTGATAAAAACCTATAAGAAGGAGGTACAGCTCTTAATGAGGGTGTCCATTCATGTTGATAACACACTGTGTTGTACAGTACAGAGACATTATAAACTTGTGTGACCTCAAGGTCACTCTTAACAAAAACATACTGTCAACACAACTCGACTGGCACAACTTCACTAATCGAGCATTCCTGCTGCTCGCCAATCAGGAAACATCTGGGCACACGAAGGAAGCAGGAACGGACAGATCTTTGGATGTCAGCCTTACATATAAACATTTCACCTTTAAAAAAGGAATTTGGTGGATCATGTCTTCTCTTTCATACCTGAACAGGTAAAGGCACCACCACCTTCTCACATGTAATTACAACCATTGTTGGGGGGCTTTTGCATTCATAATATAAGAGAAGAGGAAAATGATTACAGAATAAGAGGTGAGGTATTTGAATACTGTAGTGTTTTGTCCTAAAAGGGGAAATGAGGCCTTTGCTGTGTCAGTGTGTTATTATAAGCTGCCTCCATGAGGACTTCAGCAAGCCTTTTCTTTTGTTAACATCTTCCCTGACCTCATGTTTTCCAGTGAGCCCTGCCTCTGCAGGGTCTGCTGTAACAGAGCACTTCATCCACAACACACACTGATGACTTCAACAAGAAACAGGCCAAATCCAACAGCCTATTGACTTTAAACAATATCTTTCAATATACATCTACAGTTTTTTTCCTCTCCTGTAGACTGTTTCTTTAATAAATCACAGTTAAACAAGAGGACACCGCACGCTATTTGTGTGGCGTTCAACGACACATTGCTGCCTCCCTTCACTTAACTGGTTTTCCACCTCTGTGTAACTTCGCTCCAAACGTATAATATAATAAAACTGCTTTAAGTTTGGCGAACACAGCACATGACTTCACTTCCTAAACTAAGAGAGATCCATCAGCTTTACAGCTGGCTATAAAGACCCCACTACTAAAAACCGATATCTGAACTCAATATCAAAATATTTTAGGCTCAATATGATACTCATAGGTTAAAAAAATAAAATAATTAGTTTCCCCCCTCAAGCTGTCTTATTTGTCATGTTAATTAAGCAGGTAGCTAGCGTCTTACCTGTTGGACGGATTTCTCTCCGTTTAGTTTCGGCCTGGTTTGTCCCTGCGTGGGCTGAAGTTCATCATCTTTTCTGAGTAAAACCTAAAATATTAATATTACTATTATTAAAAATAATAACAAGAAATAAGCAGCCGAGAGTGCTGAAAATCAGCCGTAAATGAATAGAACAAGCTGGACAGGACGACGAAAAGTGTGGCAGGCAACTAAATAGAACTAAAAAAAAACTTTATACCTTGACTTCTTAAAACAAATATCTCTATCAATTTTGGGTAAGAGCTACACGATTTTACATTCTGTTATAATACATTTGTCAAATAGTATGTCATAAAGACATTCTTCTAAAACCGATATCTAAAAATCCTAAATAATGCAATTGCTAAGTAACAAACAACAACCAGGTTTCAACCAGGGTTCTTCAGGCATGTAGCCCACAAGCCTACTTCTAAATATGTGCACTGTATGTCGAACTATTTTACTAAATCTTTCCATGCTATGTTTGAGGTTCGTTTCTTTGCCTGTAGATACAGCACCAGTATTTGTGTTGAAAACAGTTCAAAGTAAAGGACGTATCACATAAACTTTATGTAACTAAAACCACACTTTACACATACATTTGCCAATATCTACACTACCTACATTTTGTCTTTATTGAGTAAAATTGCCTTTTGATTATATTAAAAACAATATTGAAATAAAGGTAATATTTCCATGGCATATTTGCATTAGTAAAGTGTGTCCTTTACCTTGAAGTGAGAACTGGGCTTATTCTCACAGCTCACACCCACAATCCTGGGCAGCTGTGGATCTGATGTGCTGGTGACGTTGTTGTTGTTATTGTTGTTTTCAGATGTGGACCCTGTGGTTGAAAGCTGTGCTGGTCCCACTGACACCTTGTTCTCTGATATGTCTCTACTCCCGGAGATTGTGATCTTCTTGATGGACCTGGAGACGGCAGAGGTAGAGGCGACGTTCTGGTTCAGATGGTCCTCAGCTGCCATGTCCTCCTGGTTGTGCTTCACGGGGGCTGCCGGCTTGACGATGGGTGAGACAAGACAGGGGCCGCGTGCGCACACCTGGGATCGACTGAGGTAGAGCGAGTTTAGGTTGTGCTGTAGAGTGCAGTTATCCAGACTCTGGCTCTGCAGATAACTCTGTGTAAACTCCTGGCATTTTGGTACAGCCGGGACTGACAGCCTCGTCCCAATCGTGAAGGGCTGGACCTTCCTCACAATGCTTTCAGACATTGCCAGTGTCCAGATAAGAAAACAAAATATGCTGAAGTCCAAATGGGCATTGAAAAAAGTCTGTCACATCCCTTTGTACTCTTCCCCTCACTCACCAGTGCTGTTTGTCCAGTCTCTGTTCAGCAGACAAGTGGAAAGTTTCACAGAAAGTGGAGGGAGAGCTCAGTTCTCCACCTTTTTGTGCATGTTGAGAATGCACAGCACACAGCCCAGGACGGCTTCCTTGGACTCCTGGGATCGAATGCGGTCCCAGACGTGGCGCAGCGCCGTGCCAAGGTGGGCAGCGCCTGTAGAGAGGCTTCTCCTGAGGAACCGTGCCACTGAGCCTGCCAGTCTGCTACTGAGGAGCCTGATAACCAGGGACCGCAGCAAGATGAAAACTGCTGGCATGCTGCCTGACTGTGCTGCGCGGAGGAAAAAAAATTGAAAAAAAGAAAGCTCAAAAAAGGAGGGGGAAAGAGGAGGGTTGGTTAACAGAGGGGATGAAGTCACCACCTCTCCACTCACTCTCTCTTTGTCTCTCTCTCTCTCTTTCTCTCTGTCAAGAGCGACAGAGCGGAGAGGGGGCTGTAAAGCCTGGCTGTCAAAACTTCCCCTCTGAACCCGAACAGAAAATATGTCCAGATAAGAGGCGAGTAATGGAGTCAGAGGGAGAGACCTCTGTCAGACCTCTTCAATCACTGCTTATCCTCTATGAGGTAATATCCTCAGCTGAAACAGACTCACACACACCCACACTGCCTCTAACTTACCTCCACCTTGAAATGCAGAGGAACAGATTCAGCCCTGAGGTGTTCTGCTCTGATCCAGCGCTAAAAGACAAAAAAGAAAAGTCTTTCACAGGGAGCAGGCTTTTAGAAAAAAAATCCAGGGTGAAATCTGAGGAGAGAGTAAGCTTCAGAGGCTCATGTAAGCGCTGTCTTTCCAGGAGTGAGAGTGCTTTCCTCAGCTCAGAGCTATTCCCCATCATCGAGGAGCAGTTGTCACACAGGTTCCAGCTGAATGGAACAGCCCCTTAAACCTCAGAGCTGCTGGCATGACAAGTGTGTGTGTGTGTGTGGGGGGGCAAATTACAGTCTAGCAGATGATGACCCCTACCACTCCTTGATGGTGGCTAGGGTTCAACAGAGCACATGTTGGGCTGAATGATTGGAATGGCAAGGGTGCCGTGCGTATGTCAGGGGAGCAGGGATTACTGAAGAGAGCAGACAGCAGAGAAAATATTTGCAGGGAGCAGAGCGGAGAAGCTGCTTCCACTGGTGAAAGCTTTCCCCAAAAAAGGAAACTCTCACTCTTCACTCAGCTGCCCTCTGACTTGACCCTATGCCGCACCTGGTTAAATGGCTCGCAGGAACTACTCAGCCACTAACAACAAGACCCAGTCAGTATGAAATTGAAGTAATACTATGCCTCAATTTACAGCGCAGTGTAAAATCCAGGTCATTTAGAAATGGAAACATTAAAGAAATATGTTCATGAACGTGTGCTGTGAAGTCGTCGGTGTTACTTTCGTTTTTTTGAGTCGGGCCAAAACAGCCAGCAGCGGGACAACAGTCACTCAGCAGGGCTCCATATGACAGAGGTAGCACCCGGAGTCGACACGGTTAATGATGCTTTTAAAAGTGCTCGGGTTTCATGATGAAGTCATCTTAAGGAAGAGTTTTAATGTGTTGCAGCTTGAAATCAGAGATAAATTCTGCGCAGGCTGGGTGGTGTTCATGGAAGGCTGGATGGGTGGAGTTCAAGGGGTTTGGCTGACTTTAAAATGCCATTTCCTCATATTGCTGGGTGAGTGGCTCTAAAAGTGTGCGATTTATGTGCGCTGTGGCTACACTGTGTGACTGTGACACCACCACATGCCGAAATGTTGTTTGCCTTCAAGTGGAACATTTTGGAACATTTGGGTTATTTTTAATTTAGGATCATTTTTAGTCAGGAAAGAAATATATACCCATATATCTTTTTGCAAGTAATGCTGTGTAAAGGCAAACCAGCCCACAGAGAGATGTTACTTTGAATACTGCAATCCGCAGTTTAGTCTGGAATACAACTTGAAGCAAGTAATCAAAAATCCCAAACTTTAAACTTTTCTTTCCCTGGCTGTACTGAACATTCACAGCAAAACATTAAGATATACAGAACTTTTGAGAACTTTTAAGAATTGCTGCACCAGTACATTCCCTAAAACCATTCAAAAATATTACTTTAACTGCCTTATTATCAGGGTTAAAGCTAATAAATAACATATCTATGTAATCTAGGTCACTGTATGTCGACAGCAACCAACAATTACGACCTAATATCATATTACAAAAAACATGTGATATGCAATACGTGACTCAATAAAACGTTTCTTATCATCATTCATCATCTAATCTTCTTGCTCCGACTTGATCGGGCGTTCATGTGAATTTTCCCAGTTGAGAACAAATTTTTCCGTTTATTGGGAAACCACATGAATGCAGCACTCCTCGCATATAGTGGAGTGTAATTTTATGAAATTGTATGAAAACTCATCATTTAGTCTTTGAACTGAACGCTTTGTATGTACAGCCCCTCCTTTCCACTTCCTGCAAACGTTTATAAAGGATGGAAAGTTGTTCACAGAGTCACTGTCTTGAGTAGATTTGAACCAGGTGTCCCACCTCTGCCCACCAAGTCAGATTAAGCTACTGTAACACCTTCCTTATGTTGTTTACCCTGGAAGTCCCCCCTCCCTTCCCATAGTTCTCATCCACATCTTGTGCGTAACAACTGTGCTGCCCACAACCATTACACATGATGTAACCTTCATCTGAAAGGTCTTTATTTGTGCCATCTTCCTTTATGTCTATCTATGAGGATGACTGTTAAAGACAAGCTGGGTCTGGACTGATGGCTGATATCATTGCCTCCCAAGATGATAATACAATCCTGATGCCTTCTCACCACAGGTCCCGCTTGGTGATCACACTTATTAGAAATCTTCCATTTTATTAGAGTCAGTAAATACGACTTGGAAGACTTGTTCAAGGGGTGATGTCACCGAGGCAGGCCGCATGAAAAGAGAGTGATAGCTACGGCGGAGGAGAGAATATGCATGGGAGCTAGAGGGGGTCTGTACTTTTCCACTTGGTGTATGTCATCACAAAGGCATGATCGGCCTCCTGGTCAAGTTTCAGTACAGATAAGATTGAGTTTTCGCTCTGGATCATGATCAGAAAAGAAAAGTAAAAAAAAAAAAAATGGTTGATATGAAAGGAATGGAAAAATTAGAATTCTTTTTCACGTGTGTTATGTCAGGCACGCTTGGCCTGAGCTTTTGACAGCACCCAGAGAGATCTAACCCCAACACTGGACACTTCTTCAACTTAACATTACACAACAAATCCTTCTCTATCAATTTAATTTGAACTAAAACTTGCTTTTTAAGTCATTAGAATCCAGTCTCTGTTCATTACTTTTATAGTTATGGCTAACTGTATTGTTTAATGCTGGATGCCAGGCCTGGATCACTACCAAAATGTAATCATTTGTCCCATAGCCCAAACCCCTATTTTTAAGTTTTAACAAGCAGGACAGACAAAGCATAAACAGACTTTCTGAAAACAAAAAGTCTTTGGCAAAGTTTTAAAGCAACAAGAGCATATTTTCACCAGTTCAGTTCCTTTTTACTCTGTTTAAATAGAACGAAACACAGACAAAGAAAAAGTTAAAGTTGTGAATGACAATAAAACACAAACTTCCAGGCAGTGACAGCATGGTGCCAATGACGTTGCAAAGTCATGCATTTGTATTAATGCTTATCTGTTGATCTAAATAGCTTTAAATTCCTTTGCTCTTAGCTCACAAGTCTGAACCCACATCTTGACAATGACCTAGCCTCTCTCAGATGGCTCGCCTGTGGGCTTTTGTACTGCAGCCACTCGAGCTAATACACAGCATTAACAATGAAATGATTTGTGCTTGAACAGAACATCATGACAGCTGCAGTTTATAGACAACGGGAAAAAATAAACATGTTACGAAAGCCACATTTTCATCATTTCATCCAGCATTTATGACATGATGTCCACATGGGTTTTGTGAAGCTTTACCCACCCCAAATCTATTTAGCCCGGGTATAGATCTCAACATAGTTTATAACTTAAAAACATAAAAGCTGCAGCCCTTTAACCACTAGTTTAATACTTATATAATTGTGGCGGCTAGTTTTGACACTCATCTAATGAGACTACATGCTTATCAGCTGACGTTCACACACACCTGTGGTGCTTCATCCAGGGAGTCCTGTTTCACACGTTTCTTCTCAACATGTCCACTCTTATTACAACCGTAAAAGAGCCATGACATCATGTGCAATAAAATGCCATGTTAGTCAGTCAGTACTCATTGTTTAGAGAGACAGAGTGCCAAGTTTGTCACACAGCAGAAAGAGGCAAGCAGAGACAATGAATCTCAACCGTCTGCCGTGACGCATATATTTGACACCTTTTAAACTGTAACGGCATTGTTCCAAAAAACACATGCGGAGGTAACTGCTGCACTGACATCAATGATACCGTGATCTCTGGCCTCCTTTTGCAGCATTCCTCCATGCAAACATGCAACACGTAATATTTGTTCTATTCAGCCTCGAACTTTGGCAGCAGAGTGGTATCATGAGTAGAAACAGTGTCTAGATCCCTGTGTCAGTAAGTATGTTCA
The DNA here is from genome assembly GCA_943590825.1 of Bovichtus diacanthus. Lineage (NCBI taxonomy): Eukaryota > Metazoa > Chordata > Actinopteri > Perciformes > Bovichtidae > Bovichtus > Bovichtus diacanthus. The sequence continues at coordinate 15,588,008 of CALSBV010010813.1, forward strand.
AATATAAAGGCAGGAGTCAGACCTGGCTTTAAGACAAGAGAGACTTTGTTTTTACCTCATAAATTGGTTTCTTGTCCTACCATAACAATTGGCCACGACATTAGAAAAATACATCAGGCAGTGTAGTTGAGAAACAGTGACTGTTAAAAATCGAAAGAAGGCTTTCACTGGCTCTTTAAAAAAGCTGATACTTAAAAGTCAACATTCAGCCTTGTCATCAAGTCAATGAACAGGTCAGCGAGGAAATTTGTAGATGATCAAATATGTCCACTTCACAGTTTGTGTTTCTACTTCTGGACTGGAGACCGGTTGATGACAGATTGGCATCCGTAGGATCATTTGTTCTCAACAAGTATCAGGGTCACTGGGAATGAGCTGATTTTTCTTGGCTGTACTAGCAAAGTTTGGGAATTCATAGAATACATTTAATGTTTAGCCAAGCTAAGGGCGGTCTGTCCACCACTTTGGTCCAGGCTGATATGTCTCAATAACTTTTAGATGGATTGCCATGACATTTTGTGCAGACATTCATACTCCTCCATGGGTGAACCCTATCAACGTTGGTGATCCTTTGAATTGTCCTCTATAGCACCACCACAAGGTTGACATTTAGTATGTAGTGAAATGTCGTGCAACTGTTAGATCGGTTGACATGAAATTTCATGCAATTCATGTCCCCCTGAGGATAATTGTAGTAACTGCAGAATGCGTTATCTGTTCATCCAGCTCTATCATTTACTCAGTTTATTTCTCAGGGACAGTGCATATTAATAAACATTATTGTAAATATGCTGGAATTAGCCAGGAGGCTAGTTTTACATCCATTGTCCCTTGTGTGAAGTTGGCAGTCAAATCAAGAAATATGTTTAAAAAATAAATCAAAACTTTAAATGTTCCACTTAGTATGTAGTTCAGATGAGAAATATAATATATAATTGTCAACCCTGATGACGGTCACCTGGAAGGAGGGTGCGGTGGATCTCATGTCATGTCTATTCACACATTCAGATTTCTGTATTCTTGTGGCAGAAAACATATTAATAAAGTTGTAAAAAAAAAAACAACCTTAAAGTTACTAATACTTTGCTGCATTCAAAATTACATATTTTTTCTATTTACTCTTAGTATGTACTACAACTGCCCTTACAAAGTATGTACTGTTGCATGCAGTATGCATACAGTTGGGACGTACTACCGTAATTTCCGGACTATTCAAGCGCATCTGAATGTAAGCCGCACCCACTGAATTTTTTAAAAATATGTATTTTGTACATAAATAAGCCGCACATGTCTATAAGCCGCAGGTGCCTACCGGTACATTGAAACAAATGAACTTTACACAGGCTTTAACGAAACACGGCTTGGAACAAAAATAAATAGGCCTTTAAACGCCTTAAACTTGAAAGCTGCATCATATGCCTTTCTCCGTGTCTTTGCCATGATGAGGGTGACAACATGACCGTAATCAGAATCGTGACCATTCATAATGTCCGCTGTTTAAAATGTCCGCTGTTCATAATGTCCGCTGTTCATAATGTCCGCTGCTGAAGACATTCCAAGAACTAATAATGCAATTGAAGGTTGGCATAATGTTTTTAGAGGTTCATTTGGTACACTGAAGGAAACACCGAGAAATTTCGTAAAAAAGTTAATTACCGTAATGAATGGGAAGTTTGAGCGCGCTCGATTTACGTCACATTATGTGACGGTGCTCAGTTTTTTGGCGACATGAAGCTTGTGAAAGCGGGAAAAATCCATAAATTAGCCGCGTCATTGTATAAACCGCGAGGTTCAAAGTGTGGGAAAAAAGTAGCGGCTTATAGTCCGGAAATTACGGTACTTCATCATAACATTACACCTTGAACTTGAAGGATTATGGGTCAGAATAGCTAAAAAAGCATGTTGGCTTGCATACTGCAAAATGTGACCGGACCGCACAGCTTGTTTTATGCCCAAATACCTGCAAAACTAATGACTTTACCATCAGGATTAGCTTTACTTTGTTTAGTGCTAATTAGCAAACGTAAGCAGTGCAGCTCCTCCATGCTGCAGATCAGTGTTCCAGTGTGCAGTAAGCATGCACACACTGTGTCATACAGGCTTTTATTGTACCTTTCTATGAGTGCAATTTGAAGCCACCCTTAGGTGGCAGTCAGGCTGAATGGCGGGATGAGGTCACTCCATCATGTGACATCATAGGTTCACATGGCAACCGTGCTTCGGCAGCAGGAAGCAATTTTCCCATATCAAAGGTTGAATAACAGAAAAAAGCTGTACCTTATTTTTGCCCCCTCCAACAGTATCAATCACCTTGAGAGGCAGGTTTAACATTTGACCTCTGATGTCATTCCAGTGTCAGGTTGGGTGCCTTCAAGCCTTTATTTGGAAGCTCTGTTGACCCGGCGGCGTGATTTATTAATCACATACAGGAACTTTAATCAGGTGCTGCAGCCTGCCTGGAGTATATTGCTTGCCTGTGTGCTTGACATCTGTATCGCCAAGTGTTGCCAAGTGGAAAGGCTTGTTAAACATTTCGAATGCAGAAAATCAAGAAAGAGGTGAAGACGTATTTACATTTCAGCATTTACATGTCCGGACATTTGATGGATCTGCTCTGTAATCATGATGTACTTCAAAACTTCACGAGAAAAAAAGCAGAAGAAAAAGAAAACTGTTTCATCTGAGTGCTTCGGGCAAATGGAAAAGTATAGGCAAGCACATCTTGAGTCATTTTTGAACACCACTATTGCGTTACAGATTAGTTTAATGTTTTGGTTGAGGTAATTCTTCTCTGACATTTTCTAATTGGAGGTAAATAAGAAAATACCAATAAGTACACAGACGACTTGGGAAAACTTTCACAGATGTTCTTAAACCTTCTTGAAAAGCAGTGGGGTCAACAGTCATTTTATTACACTTTGAGGACATTATTATACTTCTTAGAGTCTGGATTCAATACAGGACAGGCTAATGTGGTCTTTTTTTTTCTTCTGCTTTGACATTCAAGGTGGCCTCGAGGGCTTTACATAACAAACCGGACCCACCTGAAAGCTCTACGTTATTGTTTGTGTCACTCATGTCACCTCCTGTTAGTGGAATGGCTAAACTCATTGCGGACACCAGTCTGAGCTATGTGTGGCTTGTGGATGCTAAAATGCAGCCGACACGATAGCAAACACTCTAACACCAGTGGTTTACTTTTGCAAACAGACATGTCAGTTCTATTTGTAAAAGTTATTTGTCTCCAGAGTAGAATGACAACACATGAAAAGGAAATTGGAAATCAAAGCAGACATTATATCATTCTGAAAAGTTCAGTCACTATTTGTGAGCATGAACATTTGTGGTGCCACCAAAATACGAAACTTGGAGGCACAGTTTGTGGTTTCATAAAGTACTCGTGTACATGTTTTTACATAACCTTTACCTCACTGCAGGACCAGTGTGACAAAGCAGAACTTGTTCCCATTGCTGCGTATTGGTGCTCACAATGTCCTATTCACTCGTAGAATAACCCAGACTGCAGTCTCTTTTGGCATAGAGTGTTGCACACATTTTTAGGCCAAACTGAGACAACATGTGACCGAACAATGATTTGCACATTCCAGGTTAAAACGTTCAGTCATGGAGAGAACACAGAGCATTACATTTAGCTTTATTCAATCATCATACAGTATGGGTATGATAGGAGCAGGTGCAAGTGTCTTCAGATAGGGCGTGGGATAACAATTGGGTTTAAAACAGGTGCTGTGCAATCTACAAAGCAACTGTCCCAACTGTGTGGGGGAAGGAGGGGAGAGAGGTGGGGCTCTCTTGGTGCAAAAATAGAAAATGAGCCACATAATTAAAGTGGCTCGGATGAAAATACTTGTTGCTGGTGGTTGTGTTTCCTGTGGTAGTCTGAAACACCCTGTGAAATGATAATTATTATATACATGATGGTCATAAATATCGTCATGCAAACAAAAAAGAAGCTAAACTGCGTCAATAACACAATATCACAAAAATCTAAGTAGTAGTGGGAGAATGGAGTGTAACGGTGCAGATGGCAAACATGCAGGGAAAAAATTATAGGGGCTTAAGAGGAGCATCCTAACCCTTAATTTGGTTTTATTTGTGGACGTGAGAGACACAAACAAACAAACAAAATCACCACAAACTCCCTGGTCTGTGTAATTGGAGCAAAATATGAATAACAAACCGCAGAACTGCAGGTTTAATAAGGCTTAGCAAACACTCAACTTTGTGCTGCAGGTATCAGGTGAACTTCAGAACTGTCAAAAAGGTTTCAACCTACTCTCACCAATCCTAAAAGCATTTTTACATGTTTTCATTTTTAGAGTATAAATGATAATACTCTATTAAATCACTCATCTGTTAAGGATTTGAAACTTTGTCCAATAACCCGCCTCCTTGCATGGCCACATGCTTATAAAGTATCGCTTGTTGGTTAATTGGTAATTGGAAACATAGCCTAACCAATAAAACAAAGCTGCTACAAAGTACTAATTTTACTCCTCATTCAGAGCAATACAAATGAACCATAAGCGAGAAAAAATGACCTAAGGCGAATACCAATCGTCTTCTTTAGAAACTCACAGAAAGGAGCTCTGTTCTTTTAATAACCCACAAATTAAAGGAAAATGTATGATTCAATCATCTGGCCACAGAGTTAGATCATGCTCTATGACATCATTCTGAACGGCTTAGTGCTGCTGACCTAATCCAGCTATTGCGGAAGTCAAATCAGTATGTTTAACATCCGGGGAATATCTCTGCATGATGCTTTAGCACTGACCTTACCTGGTAAATGTACTTTTTCATAGTAGTATCTGATATTATGACAGTAAAGACTTTTTGTTTTTGTTTTAAGTTTTACCATTTGTGAGGTAACACTATGCTCAACACTGCGTTACCTCACTTTTGGCCTATGACAAACTGAAACAATGGAATAACTTCAGGACTATGTCAATTAAATTATAAACCATGATAAGGACATTTTCACTCAGGTTCCATACAATACGACAATAGAGAAGCAGGTGAAAAAAAACAACGTTACTTTTATAGTACTTCTTTTCTTGTTGACGTCAACAAACATTTCTTTCCCTTTCCTTTCATTTATAGGTTTATTTTGCATGGAGTTGCTTTTACTGTTCATAATAACAGCACACTGAGGATTTTTATGAGCCATGGTAAGGAAAAAGGTTAACCAAATGAGCCATTTCTAAGTAGAAGCTGTGTTTTTCCCCTGCCACAAGGCATTGCAAAGGCCTTCCATCATTGGGTTTGCCCAAGAATACCGAACAACAGTTGGTTTTTAGCAGTTGTTGTTGACTCGCAGAGCTATGCTGCAGTTGGACAACTCCTGTTCTCTATGTCAAGGCATAACAACAGACAGACGCCACATGTGTCGGCTATAAAGTTTGTAAAACACACCACTAAGCAAATGTGTCAAAGAGTGGCTCAGCCGGGTCAGATGGGTGACGCAATCTGTGCAAATGCTGACAGGTGGGATGGCAGGCCGACAGGGCGTCACTGCAGGAGATTATTTCACTGGGCTGGGCTGGACTTCCTGATGAGACACTCATTTTTTGCAATTACTATTTACTCATATCATGTCTGTTAAGATAGCCGAGGCAAGAGAAAAATATCTAAATGTGTATGTGATTATAAAGTACTTGCATAACTAAATAATGGCAGGTGTAAGTGTAATTTTCAGAAATAAACACGGTAGCTCTACTATTTTTCTCTTTGTTGGTAAATAGACAGAGTATTTCCAATATTTTAGACCGAGGCCAGGCACCTTATCTAATAGGAGAGGGTGTGTGCCTGCCTCAGTGTAATATTAGTGTATATTATCCCATATCATTATACAACATGAGGTTTGCATATACCAGCTGAAAAACAAAACAATTACCCCAAATAGCATCCTGTGTCCCAGACATGTGATCATTTAAATAAACTTCTCCAAGCCAGAAATTTCCAGAAATTCCTGGGTCCACTTCCAGACAATAACATCATCTAACTACAATTGTGTAATAGTAAGGACTGTTAAGTAGACAGCTTATGGGATCTACAGTTCAGACCGTGAGAAGATTTTTCATCGGCCTCTAACGGGTCGCGATAAAGAACACAAACTGGACTTTTATTGAACTGACATCATTAAATCTATAATGACTCTTCAAAAGCTACAAACTACAAAGCTTCACTTTTAGAGTGATAATAATGTTAGAATCTACCGCACCTATGTGTGTCCATCTGTGGTCTGCAATCACCTATAAGAGGTCCATGGGGCAGCCCTGGGCAGCTGTCGCTCGGGCAGCCCCAGGCACAATCTCACCATTGTGCATGACGTGCAGCTGGCATGGTGTTGGAATTCCTACCCACAATGAATCAATCAAAGCCCCTCCTAAGTGGACCAGACCTGGACAGTGATACGGGCAGATCCATGGCAGCTGTAACATGGCTCCTCAGTGCCATAATCCTTTTACAAGGCTCTACTTTCACTTGAGCCCGACCATTTGGAACCAGCTTGATGGCACTAAACCCTACCCTTTGTAATTCAATGCTTTTAAAAATTAAGTAGCAAAATCAAGTTGCATGATGTGTCACATTTACAGTCTAGACGTGTGAAATGGGCTGTTTAAAGGGCTCCAGTAGAATTTACAATATGGCTCCACCAGAGTTGATCACATTTATCCTTGGCCCCATCACCTGGAGCACAGATACAGTAGGATTAGGTCAGAAGAATATTTTGTTCTCCAAACCAGGCAAGCTGCCCAAGCGCACATTCTTCTTTATTGACAGCATTGAGCTGGAAGTGCTTACAAGTTGGAGGATCTTTCTTTATCTCAAACATAAATCACACCTAAGAACATCCAGATTTGACCACAATCTTACACTGGAATAAATTGAGCCTTATTTAGTGGTTAAATACACTGGGTTCCAGCCTGTGTCAGTAATTTTACCATGCCGAATAGCAACTTGACACTAAAACACTGAGATCTCCAGGGATGCTTCTTGGTAACTGAACATGCAAGGCTTTGTGAGTGACAGGCATGCAAGCAGCCAACACGGAGTATCAAGTGCAACCTCAAACAGACTAACTGGACGTTATCTGACCGATAATGATAGGGTAGGAATAATATTCTTGAAAACATTTTAGGAAGGAGTCTAGGTTTGGGTCTGTGACAGCCGGCTGACCTCATGAGCAATACAAAATGTGCGTGACAGCGCCATCTATTGCTACAATTGTGTTATTGTGTGACAGAAATAGGGATACTACAACTGTAAACAATGGAGGTTTCATCAGCTCGCTTCATCATTTTCTTCACTGATTTCTGTCTGTTAAAACAGTGGTTCCCAACATTTTTGACTTAGGGCCATAATGTGGATGTGACATAAGCAGTATAACCAAAAAAACGATTTTACCTTCTACTTCATGTTTAATTTGAATGGTTTTAGAGGCAAGGAGAGGGGAAATAACCTAGTTGGCCTATTTTTAACAAAAATAAAAATAGATTCAGATTTCTATTGGGACATAAAACTATGGATTCCCAATATACATTTGAGTTGGGAAATGAACTCAAAACTAATCTTACTGAACAGTGGGTAGTACTGCCCCAAGGCCCCCCAAAAGTCCCAGGTTCACTTAGCATCAGTTGGTTTTTGGTACGGCCATTTTCTCAGCAGACACATACGTATCTGTAGGCTATAGGAATAGCAGGAACGTACGGGTGTAGTTCCATTCTATTCAAGGGTCCCAGTATGCCATGACAGTGTGACAGTGAACCAGCATGTGAAATACCAGGACCCTAAATTCAAAGCACTGACTTTCTTACTGGTGTGTCAAAATGTCGTCTGTGAAATGGACCCATAACAAAATGATTAGGGAATTTACACCACCACTAAAGTGAAATATTAAAATGGGTCCTGCTTCATTAGCTAATCTGTTGGCCCTCTTGTAAAAAAAGGCCATTTGTCAGAAACTAGTTAGAAGACTTTTTAAGAATAATTTCTTAGCTTGTACTGTGCTCAGAAGGTGCACATTTCTGTGGTAAATGAGAGAAGCACAAAGTAACTGACACATGGCACACCTGGGGCCAGTTAGTGCTATTTCATCACAGGCTGGTGTCTGACTTGCTGGGTTTATACTGGAGTTTCTGCCATGTGCAGTCGGCTGTTTGCATCGTAGGCCTCCTTACCCGTTGTCTCCAAGCCATGTCATTGTAAATTTCCCCGCTGTGGGACGAATAAAGGTTTTCTGATGTTCTGTTGTCGGCGACAACAGAGGGTGGGAGGTTTAGGGCAACAAAACACAAAGCACCCTAACAGGTTAATCAGGCCAGGCACCTTGAAAACACGCAGGTTAACATCTCCTCGGTGAGAAATGTGTACTCGTGAATACTAACCTGTGTTTCGAGAAAACGACATATTTGGTAACATTTCACAAGTCGACGTACAAGGCTCTGACAGAGTTCAATGAATGAGGGTTTCCTCCAGGATGAAGACAGCCCACAGAGGGTGCTAGCGGGCGCGTCTGCTCCCGAAACGTCACGGGGGAGTCGGTAGGGGCTCCCAGCACTGCTTGTTTAACCACAACCGACTCGACCTGAAGGTAGCTAAATTACACTCCTCTGTTGATACTGTTGTCTGTTCGCTAACCAGTTCGTTACTTTGCCAAGGTTGGAAATAAACGCCGTTGTGTTAACTCTTACCGGTCGCTTTTAATCAGTTCACGTCGGCTAGCTAACAACATTAGGGTAGCTACTACATATTAGCGTTAGCCTAGCTAGCAACAGCTTCTCTTCCTAGACAGTTTGGTATTAGAAAGCTGGACGCATGAACACTGTTATCGTTACATGGGTGTTAAAGTTGATGTTGTGAGACAAGCTACCCTGTCGGTCAGTCGCTGTCGATCACAGGTGTGTGCTTGTTCCTGTCAGACAGCTAACGTCGGCTAGCTAGTGTATGAGGCGTTGACTGGACCGTAGTAACATCAATGTCACCGGTCTAGATCAGCTTTATCAATCAATCATTTATGCGTTTACAGTATACGTGGCCAACCAAGACCTGTGCAGTAGTATACATCGATCTAACTGTATGTTAACATAGCCCCATTTTCTACAAAGCAACTGTAGTCAAGTTGTCAGTGACCTGGATTGTCATCTGATCTCAACACTATCCTGTTCAGTGGATTAGGAGGGTGTAGAAACTGCTGTCCACCGACTCAGTGCTCACATGCCCCTCTTCTAAACATCTACATAACAAAAAATCACTGCGAAAATGACTGTTTAATATATGCAGGAAAAACTAGTGGGAAGCCGGTTTACTGCAGCAAAGATGAAGCAATGTTGACCTCATGTTCTGTATCTGTATTTTCAGAAGTAACTTTACTCCATGTGGTGCCTTGAGTTAACATGGCAGCTTTTACGGCATGCTCCAAAAACAATTACTACAAAGTGGGAGACAATACAATTACTCTAATGAAGTTACATCTCACATTTGCCTGTGTCCTACATCTGGCCTGTGTTGCTCCTCCTGTTATGTTCAATGGTCTTCTGGGGGTTTATTTTTAAATGCAAACAAAGGTTAGAGGTCAGTGAGTAAGTGAGTCATTGAGACAGAATAAGCAGGGGTACATAAGGTTTACCAAGAGACTGGTTGACTTGTTTTCTGCAAGACATAAGTGTAGTGAGTGAATATTAACCTGTTAATTTAGACTTTTTTTTTTGTTTTTCTACTAATGAGTTTCGATATATAGAGTTGCAAACTGTCTCTGGAAGTAATTACAAGCTGCCATTGAACTGCAGACTTTTTTGTACAGATGCTTTCTGTTGGTGTCCTCCTTAGTTTTCATGAAACATTTTATCATTTGCTCTTCTCTTTCAATAGATTAGAAACAGTCACTTTATAACACCTCAATAACATAATATGACCACACTAATGTTAAACGATTACTGAAGCCATTTGTTTGTGATGATATTGATATTTTTTATTCATATTGTGTAGCCCATAAGGAGTGCATATTTTCATTCATAGGATTCTATTTTTAAAATGTGTGTAGTGCAGTGGGAGGTTACAGGGATGACAGGGAACAGAAAGAAACAGGAGTGGTAGGTGTAGGTCTAATCACTTCTTAAAATACCCTCCCAGATAAAACGGGGGGCTTGTGAGCCTGTCAGCAACAGCAGAGCTGAACGACTCTTAGGCCAAGAGGACAAACAGTTGCCCTTTGTATTTTCCTCGATTGCCCCTTCTAGTTTGCCCCACTGTTCTCCGAAGCAGATTGCTTTTCCTCTTGTTGTTCTGGTCACAGGTTTCACGGGTGTTGGCTTGATGGGATCCAGGCGGGTGACAAAGTGATGGTCTAAGGACTCGCAGTCACAGAGGTGCTTGCGCGTGGAATGTTGCGCTGGTCGGTGCACCTAGAAGGAGGGCCGCGGAGAGTCAACCATGCTGCTGTGGCGGTGGGGCACAAGGTGTTCTCCTTTGGAGGCTACTGCTCCGGGGAGGACTACGAGACACTCCGTCAGATTGATGTGCATGTCTTCAACACAGGTAGGTGGTGAATATACATATTGAGGGATCCCATTGGTCGTGGAATTTGTGGATAATCTTAGAATTTAGGCGTACGCATTCTTAAAATAATCTCTTGTTTTTAGATGTTCTTCTTGACAGTGAGTGCAACTACTGTGTGAACTCGGTAGTTCATCTCTTTGCATGACCTCAAAACAACATCAGTAAATGAAAAGAGAATAAAATCTGCACGTCTCAAGATCACTCTGACTTGTTAATGAAAAGTGTTGGGATTTTACATCAGGATCACACCGGAACCTCAGTATACATACTGTATTTATGAATAATTATCTAAATTCATACTTATTTGCTGTTGGTTTATGTTTTTATCCTACAATTAGTAGGTTGAAAAGGTATTCTCCTTAAATGCCCTTTTTTATCCGTAATGAAGCAAGAACATATTTGTTTTAAAAAAAATTTTACATTACACTGCATTATTATGAAGTTAGGATAAGAGAGTTTGAGACTTTGTTGAACCTTCACCACTTTAACAGTAACTCATTACAGCTGGCAATTAAAACCCAAGCTTTCCATTGTGGTTTGTGAAGTTTTCTTGTTAGTGGTTTTTCTGTTGCTTTCTCACAAACGCAGGTGTTTTGCTTTAAATGTTCGGCTCTAACTTTTATACAACTGCTCCATTTTCTCGCTTGTAACCCATTTTATATATATATTTCTTTCCTCTGTGTGGTCAGCCACCTGCTTTAGGGTTTTACGACTTCTTAAAGCAGCTTGAGCCTACCTGCCGTTGCTGTACCATGTGGCACCAAACGTTTGATCAAGATGCTTTTGAATGATTGAACTGGGAACAGGAACACCTTAGCTATTGTTTCAGTATTTTATCTGGCCACTTGCTTTGTGCTCCTTCTGTATATTTTACAGCAGAGCCTGCTGTCTTCCATGGTCCTTTTGTGTTTCCCCTCTTTTCTTTAGCCTCTCAAAATAAGCAAAAAGTGAACTGGCAAATGATTAGTTTGGATTTCATCCAGATATTTCACTCTACGTTACCTCTTGTCATATTATACAGAAGGTTAAAAGAAGCACTGGTATTTCAAGAGCTTGGTGTAATGTCACTATTGATGTATATTTTAGCTTCAAATGTAAATCTTGTGCATATGAATCTACCAATTGTTTAAATAAATATTATTGCTGCTTAATTTTTTTAAATTCTTTTAAAAACGTATCTTGAAGTGAAAATTAGATTAGCTAAAAAAAAGTACTGCAGTTGTTTATTGTAGTAACTTTTACTTTGGCATTGCGGCTTGTCTTGAGTTAATATTATCAGGATATTGTCTTTATAATTTCTTCTGATGAAATATTCCTGCATTTAAGGTTGTTTTTTATAAAACACCCACAAACATGAAACTAAATGTAATAAACAAGTTACTTTTCAACTTTGAATGAATATACCTTTCTTCTTCTTTTGTATTTCAGTGTCTTTGCGCTGGATGAAGTTGCCTCCAGTGAGGACGGGAGGACATGAACGTGCCCGTGAAGTGCCATATATGCGTTATGGCCACACAGCTGTGCTGCTGGATGATATTATCTACCTTTGGGGTGGGCGTAACGACACAGAGGGGGCCTGCAATGTGCTTTATGCCTTTGATGTCAGTAAGTAGACTTGTATCTAACTCGCACCAAGTGGTAGTTTGAGGCTGTATTGCCTTTGAGATGCACCTGTTTGATGTCGTGATAGCAAAAGGGAGAGAAAACTGGTTTTACATCAGGGAGCTGTAACCTCTGCTTAAATATGTGTGTTGGTTTTCTATTGCACATGACTAAGTGTTGTGTTAGTACTGTAAAATGAGAGGTTAGGTCCCTCACAAGAGTGCTTAGAGTTCATCTAAACTGTTCCTGCTTCTCAGACACCCACAGATGGTTCACACCCAAGGTTTCGGGGACTGTTCCAGGGGCGAGGGATGGCCACTCGTCCTGCAACCTGAGGAAGGCAATGTATATATTTGGAGGATATGAGCAGCTGGTGAGTCTTCATCACTCTTCACTGTGGGATGTGTTCTCTAAATGTTAAAACAGGATTTAATTAAACTCTGATGTTCTTTTTTTTCAGGCTGACTGCTTCTCCAATGACATCCACAAGCTGGACACCACCTCCATGGTTTGGTCTTTGATTAATGCCAGAGTGAGTTAAAACCACCAGTCGTTATTTAAAAAGTAAAAAGAATAATATAATATATATAAATATAAATATATATATGTATATATATATATATATATATACATATAAATATATATATATATATATATATACAT
>CALSBV010010813.1:15601253-15721308 GCA_943590825.1 Bovichtus diacanthus
ATATATATATATAATTTATATATCATATATATATATTTATATATATATAATTTATATATCATATATATAAAATATATATATAAATAAATATAATTTATATAATATATATATAAAATATATATATAAATAAATATATATATTTATATATAAATATTTATATATAAATATATAAAAATATATATCAATTATTTATATATATATATATATATATATAAATAATCTTTATATATATAAATATTTATATTTTATATATATTATATATACATATATATATATTATATATTATTTTTATATATATATATATATATATATATATAAATAAAATATTTGTAAAAAAAAATGGACACAAACAAATTCCACAAATAAAATTTTTTTAAAATCTGTCAATACATTAAATTAATTTACCACTAAATGAGGAGCATTTGTGAATATTTTTCTAACATTTACAATTTTCGAAAAGGCATTTGTGAAACCAGTTTTTATTTGTGGATTACAAGTGCATTTGTGGATCTCACTTCTATGCTTGTGGATTTGCATTTTACACACACACAGCCGGGTGGAACAAAAATCCACTTGTATCACTCGACCATTTTCGGTAAGCACGCAATTGCTTGTTGATGGCGTCATTGCCGCATTTCAAAGTAAGAGCATGCAGTCTACATGAGTTTAAAACTATTATGATCTTTTTTTAAAATCCATTATTTACTTACCTTAATGTGACACAGTGAGTGTGTTTATTTGTTCTATGTTCATCATAAGAATGTCTTGCGAGTCCAAATGGATGGACACAAAGCACTCACTCAAAGAAATACAATGCTAGAATGGTCTGGTATCATGCTTGGTTATATTCAAAGCACTGTTGGAAATCAACAAACCATTGGTTATTACTGGGGTTAGCAGTACTGCTACACAAGAACTCAGATGTCAGATTGGCTGGATACTAAGGCACTGCAATGTAATGCAGCTCCCTGGTAGATGGCCAAGTACAAAAAGCCTCAGAGAGGATTATATACACTCCCCTTTTGGGAAATGCCATTTGTGTTTGTATGCAGTCAACCTGCTGATGTGATGAACTCTTCTAAAGTATCTTTTAGACATAGACACCAGTGCCTAGGTCCACTACGGACTGGTGAAAGAGCGACCTACTCCACCATTCCCTAGTTTTAGGTCCTAACTGATAACATTTTGGCATCAAGGAGATTACACTTTGGTGCTTACAGACTTAGTTGAGCATGTGACTGAATAATACATTTTTCCTGCATGTTCTCAGCCTTGCATTCCTTTTTGGAGAACAACACTACCTGCTGTGCTTTAACTCAAAACCTGTTTTCTGTTAAATTGACTGTTTTTACTCCCACTGCTCTTTTTATAAAGCAAGTTAAAGGACTTGCTTGTTTTTTATAGAATTTGTGGGAAAACAATGGCAACACATGCTGGAAAGGAAGGCATGTGAAAAGCTTTCCCTAGGCTACAGGCCAGCTGAATGCATAGCGAGTAGAGGCTTGCCTTCTGTGAGACAGTTTCATTCAGTGGAAACAGATTTCACTTTTTTGTTTTTTTTAATTCATAGTTCTCTAGTAATCACAGGCAGTGTCGGCTACAATATTATTCTTGGATTGGTTCCAACTCAAATGTATACACTGTCCCCATTACTGTATTACTGTATTTTTTATAAAGGCTGGTGGTTTCTAAAAAGTAGTTAGGTTGTAGTTGGTGACTTGGTCCACTAGATGGCCCTGTTTACCTAAAGTTGCTGGGTTATGATAAGCTTTGAAAGTTTGGAGTCATTAGATCTTTTTGATCTAAAACTAGTTGTTAAGCTTTAGGTCATGTAATCCAAGAATGTATGTCATTGAGATCCAGTGTCCTTGCTATCTGTCCTGACTAGACTGCTTTATGTTCTATCTCTCCACTGAAACCTTTATGAAGCATAACAGTACAACAGTCACAGCATCATCTTCTCCCCACAGGGCACTCCGGCACGCTGGAGGGACTTCCACTCAGCCACCATCATCGGGACAAAGATGTTTGTGTTTGGAGGGCGAGCAGACCGCTTTGGTCCCTTCCACTCTAACAACGAGATCTACTGCAACAAGATCAAAGTGTTCGACACCGAGACCAACTGCTGGCTGAGCACCCCTTCAACTCAGCCGTTGCCAGAGGGACGCAGGAGTCATTCAGCCTGTAAGACACAAACATAAAAGCATTATGATGAATACATTTGAGATGATCACTTTTAAATGCTTACATTGTATTTTAGCAGACCAGCATCTTATATTATTTAGTATTATGTCTTATAAATAAAGATTTAACCCATAATGCATCTAGAGATAAGAATTGTGAGCCACAATAGCTCAATATGAGAATTTTCTAAACTGTGGTTGTTATGAAATTTCTCATCCTTTCAACTCAGCGTGGTTAATGATCTGGCGCTTAACATTAAATGTATGTAATCATTTTTACGTTCTCTTACTGTGCTGATTTAATTTGTTTACACATTGCAGTCATTTCAGTGTGACCTTTCTCTGTTTCATTGTTTAAGCATGATTTTTTAAAATGTTTTATTATTGTTTGTGTAGTTGGAGCATAAACAGTATTCAAAGCTCATTTTCATTTACTTAGTACGAGATTGCATTTTTTTCTTCGTCTGATTAAACAAATCAAAGCTAATGTAACTGATTCACATGGTTCAAAGTACTCTGCTGCAAATGTCATTATCCTGCATGATAGGCGATACAAATTGGTAATTTGTTTTGTATTTATCTCTCTGTGTTTTAGTTTCCTACAATGGGGAGCTGTATATTTTTGGCGGATACAATGCCCGTCTGGACCGGCACTTTAACGACCTCTGGAAATTCAATCCAGGTGATTGACCATTTTTATGTCAGATTTGATTGTGTCATTCCTGGTTGCTTTTCTTTGCTCAGTGCATAGTCATTTTGTTTTGGATCTACCTGCATTGATTACTGTTTATCTGTGTAGAGGAAATGCAGCACTGGCAGAGCTAGCTCACGCCGACCCACTTTTTCTCCTCCTCTTTCTGTAGAGAGTCATGTAGACAATCCTCTCCTCCCTCATTGCATCATTGTCAGTCTTGTCGTAGTGGCTGGCTGTTAACTTTTTACTGTGCCGAGTGTGAGACACGGACGCCCTGTCTTTTTGACAGAAACACGCAGATGAAAAACTGACGCTAATTCAGTATCTGGAGTTTTTGTCTGCTCTGACAAATGTTGCCATATTGATTCTCAAGACAGTTTAAGTGTTTTTGGGAAGAAACCTTTTGCACTTGTTCCAAACAATGTTGTCATACCCAGCACACCTGCGGTATATTCATTGTCAATACAGTTTCTTATATGGTGTTAAAACAGCACTATACTTTGATTATGATTATTTTATATTACAGAAGAAATACAAATTTTAAATACAATGAAAGTAGATTGAAGTCCAATGCGATAGTTATTGAAAATAAACTTTGGTCGTGGTGTATTTTCTCCCTGCTCTTGCCTGTTTTTATGATAGTCATTTCTAGTGAAAACTGTTGCGGCACCAATGATGCACTGTGGTGTTCAATAATGTTTTGAGGTAGACTATTAGTAAAATAAGGTATATTGATATGAAGGTGCTTTAACATGGCCACAAATGTGGGTATATATACAGAATGTGTATCATAACAGGTATCCTTGCCCTACTTAAATGACATGTTCCAGTTATATAGCACATCACACGGTATTTATGGGCGAAGTACTAGGTCTCATGATCTTTTGTGTCCAGCTGAAGAGTCTTGTCCTGGTTGAATTGCTGTTAACCTGTGCTTTACAGTCCACTAGATGGCAGCACTTCAATTATCATCCTAATTATTCTAGACTGAATGGCCTGTTGTTGCTATAGAGATGCAATGACGCTGATGGATCTGAGCGTGTGTGACTAAACATTTCATCCTTATATGGAGCAACTGAGAGAGCTTCAACATCGTCATTCATATTGCACTTCTGCAGAGCAGAAGAGAGGATATGTTTCTATTTCTGAAATGTAAAGTTTTATTTTCCAAGTGAAGGTTAGCTTTTGTTTTCTTGCTAAATCGCTCAGTTTCATTCCCTTATCCCTGGGCCTTGTGTTTGTGGTTAAATATAGCAGGAGGCTGAATGAACTGCAGGCGCAATGGGAAGCACAAGTAGGTTTATGTAACTTTAAGTTGCTGAGAGTTTGTATAGATGCTATAATGTAGCCCACACAGATCAACATATGTTGTGCTAAAGATCCCTCTTTAGAGCTATTTAGAGCAAGAATGTCATCTGAAGGTTTGATAAGAGCTTCCATCTTGAAACGGCAGGTCTTATTTTTCCATCATTATGTCTAAATATTGTTATCTTAACTGTATTCTTGTCTTATGTGTACACACTACAGAAGCCGTTTCCTGGAATAAGGTAGAACCGAAGGGGAAAGGCCCATGTCCGCGGAGACGGCAGTGCTGTTGTATGGTTGGAGATCGAATCATCCTCTTTGGAGGAACCAGGTGAGGCACAATATATTACTACTCGAACTTAAATTTTTCTCCACATAGTAAAACTGAAATCTTTTTGTATAAAAGTAGGGCTGTCAATTGTTTACAATATTAATTGCATGATTGTCCATAGTTAATTGCAAATTAATCACAAATTATTTACACATTTTTTATTGGTTAAAGGAAGATTTTTCAAACATTTATTACTCTTATCAACATTAAAGTGGACAAATATGATTGCTTTATGCAAATGTTTGTAAATACTAATAGCTGGCAGCTAACGTTAACTATAAAGCTGATTTCAACCATGGATGTATAAAGAGAACAACATGGATTTGTTGTTCACAATGTAGCATTATCAGGGGGAAAAAAGGTGCTTTGTAACCAGGGTTGGGAAGGTTGCTTTAAAAATGTAATCCGATACAGTTACTAATTACTTGTTAAAATTACTTGTTGTCACCCGATTACTTTCTGTTATTTTTGGATTACCTCTCTACCAAATATGCAAATAAAGACAAGAGAAAAAAAATACCAATAAGATGACTTTTATTTAAACTTAAGTACTGAAGTTAATGTTATTTTAAGCTGCAGTGTTATTTTAAACTGTATTGATGTTTGGGAATGCGCTGCACAGTTTTCGCCACCAGGTGCCTGTGGGATCAGCGAGATAAAAAAAGTAGAACCTGGAGAAGAATAACTTTTCTTCCTCTGTCGTTGTTGTTACCTGCCGTAGCCTCTTTACAGTCTATGGCCGTAGCAAGAAGGTTACGTTTTACCGTCAGCATAAAACGTGTAGCACACTTTGACAATTAGTTTAATTAGTTGTTTTCATTCGGGAGCACTGGAATCTTGCAAATGCCACTAGGAGCACAGATTATCTGTCTCATGCACAACTGTCGGGATATATATATACACATATAAATGCAAATACTCCCTAATAATTTATAAGGGTAAACAATTCCAATGTGTATTAGCAATCATAGATCCCTCTGTTGAAATATTCAGTGTTCAAATATCCACTTGTTTCTTTTATATCAATTTCCCAGAGAGGAGTGAATAATTAAAGCGTAAATGCATGTTAATTAAATACTGTCTGCCAAATGAGTCATTGTTTTCTTACAAAGAGATCAGTGCCACACAGCTAAACGCTGACACCACTCATTATGTGTTGTTTGCTTTCAGCTGCTTAGTTGCTCAAGTCTTGTGTGGAAAATATCAAAGGTTTGGATGCACTTTGACTCAAGATAAACCATAATGTTTGTTAGTTTTTAGATTGAAACATTGTGTTTGTCATACGCTCCAGACACCTTTTTGGTTTCCATTAATTTCAGAAGGATATAAATAAACAATTTGCCATATCGTCAAACTTGTCAGGTATCCCATCAGAATCTACAGCATGTCGTATTTATCTTTGTCAAAGTCATTGTCGCATGCTATTGCAGTTAAAAAAAGGTTTAACATTTTTTTTAAGAAGTAGCTGGAAACTAGTGTTACAAAGTCTGTCTCACAAACTCTTTCACAAACCAGCCTGACAGACCAAAGAGCTATGAGGAGGACGTCAATGCTTTGTGAAACGTCTGAAGCACTCAAAGAGTGGCCATCGCTTGCCTTTTGAAAAATATAAATTTCTAGTTGGCTGCAGATAATTACTTAAGGAATAATACTAATGGTTCCTACCACTTACACAGCATGTCCATCATCATTAAAACTGCAACTTTGGAATATCCTAACTTTTTACTTGTTCGACTACATACTGGGTGACACCTCTGGTCATAACAATATTCTTTTCAAGATGTATTTGCTGGGATTTACACTTTTACGGCTTCATAGAAAATGCCAGATTCTGAAAAATGACACAGACACTGGAGCCAGCGTATTAAATACCAAGCTACTAGTTTTTGAGGGAAAAGCTATTTCCAAAGAAGTACAAATATATCAAAATACAATGAAGTGGTCATTCTATTAAGATACGCTTTCCCTGACAGACTGGGCTGGTGATGGGGCAGTGATAGGCCAGTAGCCAGTGGAGTAATGAGGTAGCTAATGGCATTAGCATGGTCCAGAGAAGTCTGGGACCTGGGCTACTGTTATCAGCAAGGCTGTGTTGTCAAGCAAATCCCACTGGGATAACCTGATAGTGGGGATGGGGAGGCTGTGGATAAGAGTCCTCTCAGCCCCACTACGTCTACAGGCCCTCGAGTCCTAAAGGCCTCTGGCTGCTGCTGGATTCGTTTTTCTACTACTCCAGGGGCCACCACATCATGGGGAGCAACACACCCTAATACACAAGTGTAATCTTCATTCATCCATTATGCAGTAGCATTAAACTAATTATTAATTCATTTTTAAAATTATTGTTTTTCATCCCATATATTGTATATGTACCTAAATATAGTGATAATTAGGCAAAACATATAATGTAACACAACATTTTAGGAATATCTTAAAGTCAGGGTTCTTGCGCAGTATGGAATTTGATTTTGGTCATTTCCAGGTCTGGATAGGTATGGAAAAAGAAAAGAGTATGGAAAAATATTTGTTTCCAGACTATTGCCCCTATTCCCTAATATAAAATCCAGAATTTATGAGAATAAATTATCATACAAGCAGAGTGTTTTTCATGGTGTTTGGAGCAGGCAGCAAGTGCAGCACAAATGTTTACCACTGTGAGAGAGCGCAGGCCAGAGCGAGCTTGGTGATGCCAAAAGCAAGGCAAGAAGTATGATGTGCGACTGAACGCACACTCCCTGTACATCACAGAATGCAAAATAGCTCTGCCTCAAGGGCGAGAGTTTTGATTAGTGGAAGTGTGGACTGAACGGCCACAATGGGTCTTTGCAAGTTTTCCGAGGGCTGGCTTGACAATCCCAAATATAAAGCCTGGTGGACTAAGGATTCCAAATGGGAATAGAAAGCTAGATGCGAACTTTATTTAAAATATTTCGACATCTCTAACATGGGGAAGGCAGGAATTGTAAGTCGTATGCAAAAGCGATGTAGTCTTGTCACAGCATCCTCTGAACCCAGAGCCACAAACGAGACCAAGACCGACAAGTTGGTATGAGCTACAGTAACTAGCTACAATCTTCTGTCAATTATTTGGCAACACTATATCAGACATGGTCAGAATGTAACATACATGTTAACAAGTCTGGAAAAGTATGGAACCCATTGGAACATTAACCTGCCATTCTTACTACTTTCCAGCAAATACCATATTTAAATGCTACTTTTCATATTCAAATGAGTAATTACAAGTCTGTAAGAGAACAATAGCTTTAGAAGATGCTTATTTTTTTTGAAGATTGTTATGCATTGTTTGGTTCCTCGCCGGGATGGATTTTAAGGAGTCATGATTTCCTGTTGTGAGCAGATAGGGCTGGGGTTGGAAAGGGAGTGTCATCAGGGCAACAGGAATGATGGAGGGTGCTGCCCGAGCAGAGGAAGACCTCAAAGTCCACACAGTATCTCCAACATCCTGTTTAAAAGGTTCAGGGCAGATTTATTTTTTTTGTTTTTTTAGGAAACTTGGGCCAGTTAAATGTTTAAGCTGTTAACGTATATTCATGAATGCACAGCACGTATCTTAAAGGGAGAACTTTGGTTTGTTTGTGTTATTTGTAAAGTGGAGGATTTTGTTGCTCAGTTGTTCCAAGTCTGCCAAGATGTTGTTTCCTGTTACTGTACAAATTAGAGCATGATCCTTGCAGGCTCTAAGCAAGTCGGCCACACAGGTTCTCTTAACCAGCACTGCACGTTTGTTGTTTACATGAGCACACTTAAGCCTCTTACACACAGGAACTCCCATAAGCACGTGCACACACATACTAAGACACACAAACAGACGCCAAGCAGCTTCTCATCACATCATTTGTTTGCTTTATTTTATTTTACTAAGAGAGTTTTTCTATTAAGGTTCACTTGCTGTTTTAAATTTCTTTCATGATTTGCACTGAATTAGATCAGTAAGCAAGTGTTTTTTTTTTCTTCCATCATACACCTCTAATTTAGTGTAAGCATTGGGTTTAAAACAAGCCATTGCTGTGTTTATTTTTGCATGACCTAACAACACGAGGGCCGTTAACGGGTCTAAGAAGTTATTGGTGTCTGTCTTAATGCAACTGACAAATGCTTGCACATGCCACCATGAATTATTTGCTAGACACCTTGCTTGTGTTTTTTGTGGGGCTTCTCATTTTGGTAGGCCTGCCGAGGAAACTGTGTTTCAAATTTATGGTCCACATCTTGTTTTCCTTGGTTAGTTGTCCTTTCATATTGATCCAAAACAGAACCCTTCTGTTCATACCTATTCCCAGTTTATGATATTTATTTTACCTGCAGGAATTTGTTCAGGAATAATTTATTACTTTAGTGAAGGACACTAAAACTATTAAGTCCAAGAGACCTCTGCTTTCAAAGGGGCTACACTTAAGACTGGACATCACACTGAGGTGTGTGAACACTAAACACACTTATAAAACAAACATCAACAGCGTGAAATAAGATAATGAATAAAAAGAGACTTGAGATTACGAATGCAACTTGCAGATTTAGATTGAATGAGCCTTGACGTTTACATTTTGATTTCTGTATTTTGGAGGCGTTAACTTGGTTGCCATTAAACAGGATTCAATGAATGATGTAGTTTTTAAAAAAAATGTTGTTGGTTGAGCTTTTAAGGTACACGTTCTACTTCTTTTAGGGTAAATGAGCAGAGTGCATGTGTGAATGAAGGGCTGGGCATTAGTGGCACTATTGAGTGCCACTTACGTCAGCGTAAACGGGCCTGCTGAGCTGCAGAGAGGCGCGAAATTCTGCCCCCTCTCTGATTTATGACCTTAGGGAGCATTCTTTCTCACAGAGTGCAATTTGATATACCCTTTGCGCCTCTGCTACACTCATTTACTGAGACCTGCTCACTGCCCCACGAAGGATGACCCGTGCATGACTAACTCCACCTGCACTGACCTTCACCTACGCACACAGGCAAAGAGCAGCCTACTCTGCTAAAACCCTGTACATTTTTAGCTTTTTTTCATCACCTTTCGAGGAATCAAACACTGCTAAAATTGAGTTGCACATGAAGACAGTGCCACATAGATTATGGGTCTCCTGCAGAGAGTATGTTGTCATTGTTGGCATTCCTCACACTCTGTGTATAATTGCTTACGACAAGCCCAGGTTGGGCTAAATCGGGAAGCATTTTAAGCTTGGGAACAGGGCATCCTATGAGGGGCAGGATGTGAATAAGGACATGACAGATTGGCATGCTGGGAGCAGACAGCTTGAAATCTGTGAAGGGGAATCTGGCTCTGGCCCTTGAACTACTTGGACATGACGACGTGTATTCATTCCATTATATTTTATAATATATCTTTACCGTGACAGGTATTTAAGCCTTCCTGACGGCCGTCATGATGACTGATTTAAATCCTCTGTGTTCAATTGTTGCTCTGTGATTGAAGGCTTGCTTTTGGTCGTTTGGTCAATGTTAAAATGGAAAACATCCCAGTTGTCTAGAATTGACATTTTGTGCCATCTTTTTTATATGGACTGCTGATGAGTGTTCTTCAAAGGGATTTTAATTGCCTTTCACTGGGAGAAGCAGGGAGCAGTGGTTGGCAGTTTCAGTCTAACAACGGCAAAGTTGCCTTAAGCGACGATGTTAAGGTCTGTGACCCTTATGTAATCCAATGCGGGGAGAAACATAAGTTATCATCTCGACCTGCTAATGTAGACATGGTGATGTCACCACCTACAGACAAAGCAAGTAGCAGCTGTTTTCTTAATGTACCACATGTGAGCTAAAATAAGATAATGAATAAAAAACTGATGACATTGTGTCACACTAACATCCACTGGATATTAAATGCTGAAAAAGAAATGCAATTGAGCTTGTAGCACTGAGCCTACAAAATGACTATCTAGATTTTGTAAATTAATTATTTTATTTTATAATCTTTCTTTAACATCTATAACGCAGCCAAGCAGAGACCTGCAAACCCAGTTTTTAAATTGCTGACAAAGGGCCCCACAGTTGGGTGATATTGACTGGCCCTAGTTTCGGGTGCTTCTCATCAATAACGCTTAATGTCCTTTATATCTTTTCAGTTCAGGCACTGCTGCAGTCAGCATCTTAAATGACTTCTTTCCCTAATGTCCCCCCCCAGTGCATTGTGTTTTTGGCTTCTTTCCAAAACAAGAAAGTATGTTAGCATTTTCAAAGCCTAAAAATATCACAATGCCCATGATTCACTTCCCCATGATCAGAATTCAGTCAAATTGTAGGGCACTGCTGAGATTTCCTACTTCCGGTGTAGTGTGCCATTTGTGTGTGTTTGCATGTGTCTCAAAGTATTCACATGACTTAATGACTCACGGCTCCTCTTGTTGAGCTGACGTCAGACAGTGCACATACACACGCACATGCTTGCTTTGCTCTGCCAGCTTTAAATATGCACAGTCGCCGGGCACATTTAGTGAGGAAAGCGTGCTGACATCTAACATTATATTCAGAAACATTTATACTTCCATCATTGGGCCATTGACTCTGGTTTAGTATAGATGTAAAATATTGTTGGGAAGCAATATAAAATTGATAGAGGTTTTATTTGTCAGTTGTCCTGCCTCCATTGAGTTTTCAGGTAGGGAGCGTGTGCGGCTGCTATATGCTCTGATTACATAGCAGGTAATCTCACTGGTAGCCAAAACATCCCACCCCAAAACCTCTTGTTTAATCCACCAGAATCTCACCATGATATTTAATCTGCGTGAAATTCAAGTAGTCATTTCAAAACACCAAGCTGTTGAGCCGGAGAGCTCCTGCAGAGTCCAGCGATTTTGTTTAGTAGATCAGGAAGGTCAAAAGCCTGGTGCCTCGATATCACCTACAGGGCCATTTTGCACCTTATCAATGACTGAAAGGGCTGCTGTTATGATAGTCCAGCCGGTTAAAGTGTGGCTTGTTATCATTGTTGAACCTGACGGTTCAAATGTTAGACTAAACACAACATGGCTCTGAGGCAGAACTCATTCTGAAACACTCTATTTTCTTGCGAGACATTGCACGGAGAACCAATGCTTTCTGTTTTGATTGTCATTCATTCTTGAATCTAAAGACCATTACGGCTGCATTTCCTGCGCCTTATAATGTCTTCAGATATGCCACAGTAGAACCCGGCTCCATGGAAACACAACTATCAACTCACCATAGATTATGATGCCACACATGTTGTCGTTTGACCTTTAGTGTCAAAGGGTAGGCTGCAGAAGTTTCCTTTTATTAATTGTCTGTGTGTGTGTGTGTGTGTTCAGTGTGCCCGAGATAAAACCTGTCAAACAGTGGAGGTGACCCCGACAGGATATAGGGCATCCCGCACGTGTCGGGACAGGACTTTGGGCCACTGTGATTTACTCTTCAAAGACAAGCTCATGATAGTATTTCATCTGCATCTTAACCCTCTTTAACCCACTAACGGGCTGTATATATTAAGGTGCCATAGGGTTGAGTGTTGCACAGCAGCTCAAATAAACAGCCTGTATAGGTGATGCTTTGTGAGGCTGTTGTCCACATAACTTCACATGTCTAAATAATAGCAGTTTAACTTGTGATTTACTTCAGTCATCACAAACAAAACACCTCCTGGGGGTTTTAGGTCCCCTCTGTGGAACAATGCCATGCTGTGTAGACAAAGTAAAAAAATGACACCAGCCTACTGATTTAACAGAAAAGGAGGCTATCGTTCACACTTTGCAAGGCACGTTTAAACAACCCTTCTTGACAGTGTAATAGACTTTTCTGAAACGCTACAAGGCTTTTGTTAGTGAAAGAGAATGAATCAACTGACATGACAGAAAACACTTGTAGCTATAGTGGAAAAGCAGAATATGAAGAGATAATCACTTGGCCTGCAGAAGTATAGTTAGTTTACTATTGAGCTACTCTGATAGAAGGCATTAACCTTAACTAAACATGTACTACAACTATGATCTGTAGCCACTGTATGTTCGTCAGTATTTGTATTGTGAGTGTCTCTTATTAGGTGGCTGACCTTGATGCTAGCTGCAGGTGAAGATTGGGGCTATAGAGGAAGTCATTTATTTTCCCAAAATGCATCCTCCAGCTATAGAGGAGCATTTGACAAGCCCTTTAAAGTTTCCACTGTATATTAACCAGCTGTTTTCAAGGTCCTGAAACACTATTTAATGCCCCTTTATTCATTTTTATAGGCCGCTAGATTGATAACAACCTGTCCTGATAAAAGGGACTAAATTTGTGTTTGTTTGAGATTTATAGGATCAGTTTTTCCTCTCCAGTACCACCACCAAGTCCAACTACATTTAGTCCACAGGGGTTGCAATTTGAGACGCATGCTTCACTAGCGGCTGGCATCTCCTCTGTCTAATCTGAAGCCAGGCGTCTCTCTCTGGGAGCCAGCTGTAGTTTGTGCCTCTGCATGGGGCTTAGGTCTGGGCAACTGCAGGTCTTAATCCACTGTCCAGCCACTGCCCAGGAGGGGGCACAGATAACTCCGTAAAACGAGGTGAGACAGTCAGATTAAGGCAAAAGCAATGGACGGGAATCTATCGATCGTGATAAGCAAGTCTGTTGGATTTGTTTAAGAACGTTTTACACCAAAAATGTTGCAAAGTCTCGCTGGATTCTTCACAGTCTAGTAAATCTCAGTAGTAGTCTGTAGTCATTAAAAAAAAAAACGGTTTCACTTTGAAGTGACAGTAAAAATATAGGGCAAGATAATTTGTTAATTTACTGTTTGGCTGTGTGTCATTATGTCATTATTATCTAAACAAAAGAATACCATTACTGCATTTTACAAGTTGCTGTCTGTTACTTGTTTGCTGTACTATCACTACCTGTTGCCAATGTTTTCACTCTGTACCAAAGTGATACTGAAATAATTAGATTTCATGTCTGGCCATCCTGATAAGGTGGATCACAGGAAGTTGTAGTGCGCAATGAGTTCCTGTGAGCTAGATAGTTCTGAAGGACCAAGGTTCAATAGGAAGGGGAGAAAGGAAAAGGATGCAGATCATATCACTCCAAGAATGAGGATATGGCCAATGGAGACACTGAAAACATGCCCACGACAGGACGGTTTCCAGATATATTGTTAACATCGGTGTTTGTGTCTAGAAAGCAGAGATGTTACCGATACTTTTCTCCAACACTTGTCACTTCATTTGTATTGTTTTTGTTTCTCAAAATCCATCGCAGAATTTGTAAGCAATTACATTTGTGGAAACTTGAGACAACTTGTGAGTGTTCCCACGCTCTGTGTTGTTCCCTCATTAGTTTTAGGACTTTCTTCTACCGTTTTGAGACCTAGGTTCGGGAGATAATGAGGTGGAGCAGGCAGTGCATTGCTAGAAAGGACTGGCAATTGGGTGATTAGACACCCTCATTGAGTGTTGTTTGAAATAGCAACCAGTGTTTTTCTTAGCGGGGGAGCGGCATCACTCAGTCCTCATTCAGACTGAGAACCACTGCTGCTGTAGGGGGAGGAGCACTTTCACACATAGCGATACTTTGCTGATCAAGTAACAAAGTGACCCATCAAACACCAGGATGCCACATAAAATCATACACTGTGACTTTCTCGCTTCCAGCTACTGCCAGTCTATCAGACACCTCCTACAACCCCTTTTTCTCCCTTCCCCTGCCTCTATAATCCAGGCTCTTCCTTTTCGCGGTGACCAATAAAGCCTTACCATTCCCTAATGTTCTGGCGAATTTCACACCCAGGCCAACGTTATCCATGACCGTGCGAGAAAGCCTAGTCCCAAGGGGATGCAATCTTCATCTCTCTTGTTGCTCTCTGTTAAAGCGTCCTCTTATCTGCACCCTTTCACGCGTCAGCATCCAAGGCCTATACCCTCTCTCCATGTGAGCTTGAACAGTAGTTGACAGCTACTGCAGTGTGCTCTTTAGATAGAGATGCTACTTTTCATTACTTCTGTTATGGAGACAAACTGCTGATCTTAGTATCATTTCCACACATGCAGTATCTAATGCAACCAATAAACACTGCATTTTCATTTAATTGAGTCTTTTTCTTTGCACAATGAGCGTCGGTATTGCATGTGGACAAAATGTAAAACCAATTTCATAAAAGATGATAAAGGTAATAATATTCAACGAGATGAATTTGTATCCAGCAATTGATAAGTGCCAACTAGAGCCAACGATGACGAGCATATTGCTAAAGCTACAGGCAATTGTCGGCCATAGATGCTTAATGATGGCCCTATGGTGTCCACCCGCCGACTGTTTGCTTGGTGTGTCAGGACATTTCACACTGAAGTCCTAATAAATATCCACTCTGCAAATTTACCGTACAGTTCAATGCCCATGAAAGTGTTCATGCAGTTTATATTGGATGTTTTTTGCGATAGTTTTTATGTTATATTGTTAAATTAAGTTTGATACATCCGTTGCATTTGCAGCCATTTAGCAATTTCAGCAGTTGTCTTATAGCAGCATTTTTTCTTAATTGTAAAGTCCCCTTTAGTGTTCTTTTTCTGGATTTTGAAATGAGCCAGAATTGAAAACTAACCATTTTAATCACCACAGCAGTGTTACAGCTAGCAATGCACCGCAGGTCCAGGAGTAGACAGTGACCGACCGATGATGATGATGATGATGATGGGGGGGTGGTTGGGGGTATTCTGATAAAGGCCCATGCTATAAGCCCGGGTGCATCACCTCCTGGGGGGCAGGGGGCGTAATGACTTCCCCAGCTGGCCCCCTGGGACGACTGTGCTCGTGCTCTGCACCTCTCCTGGCTGCTTTAAGCCACTACTATGTTTGTTTAGGGAAGATTAGCAACGTAAAACCCTTACAACATCCTGAACACGCAGCAAAGGGAGCCGCGATGGTGAAGACGGCGGGAAAGCAGAATAGAGATTGATGGGTGGAGAAGCAGTGAAGGAGAAAGTACTTTGTGTTAAAGCAAGAGTAAATGAAAAATGGAAAGAGATTGAAGGGAAGGGGAAGTATATTAAATGTAATCCCAAGCAATTCAAAACAAGTGGTTTCTGCTAGATTGCTTCAACAGTACTGTAGTGGTGTCTTACTTTGGATTCATGCCAGTCATTGGCCCGTCCATGCGTAGCAGAAAGCATCTTGCAAAGCTATTGTTAAGGAGCAAACCTGGCAACCAAATCCCATTCTCCATGATAGATATTTAAAGACACTAACGTGCTCGGTGAATGCACCTGTCTGGATGAAGTTGTCCTTTGGGTAGTGTAAAACTGTAAAGTGCATTTTTATCCACTAATCTGGACATGTCTCTTGTGCACTCTGGATATACGGTGCATATAAGCAATGATGCGCATCTAGTACGTTTACAGGAATACACTTGCCTCCTGTGGGATTAAATCTTCTTTAAGATATTAGTTTAACTCCCACAGGCTGTAGCCTATATTGAGTTGTGTTTTTTCATACAGTGTCCTTCCAAGTAGCCATGCTTCTCATTTTAATTGATTGATTAATTGATACAACCATGGTGACTGAAGAGAGTTGTGGCTTTTTAGCTGTGGTGCCCCAGGTGTGTCACAGGTGTGTGTGTGTGTTTAGCTGCGGCAGGAAACAGATGTGCAGTGATATCAACGGCTGCACAGGTCTGGGAGACTATCAGCAAGGGCCAGCCTGCCGTCTCACTGCAGTGCTCCACTTCCTGTGGGCTTAAATCATGCCAGCCCATGATAAAAAAAAAAAAGAAAAAAAAAGAGCATTTGCATTTTGAGAATAATCTGTGGCACCCTGATTATGAACCTTTTAGTGATTTTAAAAAAAAGATTGAGGGTGGATGATATGTGGTCTGTTTGTTTGTTACTAATTGTTGGGAATTCTAGGAATGACTCAAGGGAAGAAACAATAAAGTTGCCCCATTAACCAGTTGAGTAGCAAATACAACCTTGGCAAGTTGTGTAACTCATGCTCATGATAACAGACAGGAAGTTTAAGGAGTTACTGTTGTCCTCCTGGACAGGTTTAAAGCTTTGACCACTTGTAAATTAAAAAAACAACTGTTTTTATTCTCTTTACAGCCCCTGTCCAGAGCAAGGAATGGGTGATGAATTTAACCTCATGGATCATTCAGACCTGTATATCTTAGACTTCAGTAAGTATCCTCGCATCATCAATGTCTCTCTTGTTAGCTTCAAGTGTTTTAATCTTGTATATTCACTCAGATTCACAAATCCCCATATACGACCCCAGGTTTCCTATAAATAAGAAAGTAGTTTCAGTAATTTCACCTTAAAAGGTAACAACATCTTTTTTTAACGTACAGTATTGAACAAGAGCGCTGCGGACGGCAGGTAAACAGGCTGCAATGTAATCGCTCGGGGCAATTACACACAATCAATGTACGTCCACTGCGATGTTTTCGGCACTGACAGGCTCCGATTGTTATTATAAGTGTTCGTCAACATTATGGAAAATACCCTACAAAGAAATAAAACATTTTTCTTTACCTTTCACTTTATCGGGTCTGTTAATCTCACTCGGAGAAGTCTCGTTCTGACATCTTCCACATTGGCGAAATCAGCAAATTATTCCGCAATGACATTGAAAATCTTTCAGATTACACTAAACTATTATTAATTCTGTACTCCAACATAACAAATTCTGACAATATCGGCGCTCCTCACCAACTTTCACTCACGTTTCCACTGTTGTCCTCCGGCATCAAGTCGCACGACACAATAACAAACAGACTGGATCAGGTGAAGAAAAAACTTTTTTATTTCTCTGAAGGGTCCTTTTCATAATGTTGTCAGACACTTATAATAACCATCTGAGCCTTTGCAGCCCGTTTTGCGGCTGTCATCTGCATTGTTCTCCCTCAGTACTGGACCAATTTCCAAAATGGTTGTCGCCATTAGTCACTTAGACACACAGCGCGGGAAAATGTGAAAAATACGGAAGTTACCCTTTTAAGAAGGTGTGTAATCTTGCAGATGCAGATATTAAATCAGATACATAAATCCTCATATACGAACCCAAAGTATTTTCAACCACATTAAATAAGTTTGAATAAGCTATCCGGTGGTTTCCTCAACACATTTTATAGAACCAATACCTTCCTACACCACTGCTTAATTTCTCACCTGGCCCAGTTTCCTGGCCTTGGCCCTGCTTTGTGTTATCGCATGGGATACTTCCGTCTCATGCACTACCAAATATAGCCATTTCCTGCCTGCACTGGGGTAGCCTGTAATGCTGTCAGGTCACAGTTTGTGTAGGTGGGTTTACACAGAGACCGTATGGGACTGGCAGTACCCAGTGGCATCCCCTGTGGCAAAGGCCTCCACGTGCCAGTCGCATGTGCCTTCACACTGTTTATCACTGAGCATATGGTGGAGCAGCCATGACGGTGATAAGAATTGGAGAGAGGAAGTCTGTAATAAGAATATTTAACACTGTCTTCCTACTGTTCTGCATGTCCTTATGAAACACTGTCGCTGGCTTCAGCAGTTTTTCTGGGGTATGGTATAAACAGGAACATGGTGATTTTTGCAACATGGAGAGTAAATCGAACCCCTTTCATCTACAGATTCTTACATCTGACCTGCCTTGATCCATTTTTGAATTCCCACAGCTGAAATGGATATTCTGAATATGATTAGTGTCTCTGATCAGTCTGTGACTCATTACGCTTTCTCTTCTTTTCAGGCCCTAATTTGAAGACGTTATGCAAAATAGCTGTTATTCAGTACAGTCTGGAGCATACAGGACTCCCACATGATATCAGGTCAGACGAGCATCCGCTTCTCAAACATTAGCGCCATTTGTCCATAGAATTGACATATTGTTATTCATGCTGTTTTTATTATGCTCGTCATTGTTGCCACCCATCTGTTTCTCTCAATAATGAGGCTGTTTTTCATAGAAGCAAATTATGACTCATTATCCTTCATTTACCCAGTGGTAACTTTCACTAAGGCTTTTGTCTGACTTTACTTAAAGTCCTTACATGTAAAATTTGTATGTAATTATATCATCCTCCAACGAATAGCATGGAGGTTGGCGTATCAGACGATCATTATTAAACTTCAAATGTTAAAGGCAAAACTTCTTGTCTAGGACGGTCCGGAACACTGTACGATCACAATTTGGTTTTTGGTTCATTCTGTGTCATTTGAAAAAGTATTTCTGTCTTCACAAAATTTCAAATCAAGCATCTTTGGGCTTTATAATGCCCTGATTTTGTTTATAACATGATTAAAGAAAAATCATAAAAGTTCTAAACCAACTTTCCTTAACTGTAAACATGTATATATATATATATATATATATGTGTAAATATATGATATCATATTTTAGTCAATTATTTCACTCAAAATAGAGTACATACGCATACGACCACAACACAACTTGCTTTCTATGAAGCTAGGTCATTCTGTGAAATAATAGAATAAATAAATGGACGCAAAGAACGACCTTCTCAGTTGCAAACGGGTATGAAATGAACACGTGGCGCCCTTTTGATATTTTTAAAGATAATGTAATGGAGGTGCAGTATAAGGCAAATACTGCTGCTTAAAGAAACAAGTGTGATCATTAAATAATGCATAATTTCCCCCCTCTCATTGACACGTTTGAATTATTTTGACACATAACTTGCAAGACCCACTCCAACGTTTGAGAGCCCCACCTTCATATGTTGTGATGTTGTAATCACAGGGTAGGAAAAACTATTTTAAAACGTGTAAGGGCAAAATACATGCCCATCTCTGCCAACCTCTTTTATTGTTCTTAGTAATATAGAAAATACTATTTTTTTTTTTTTTTCATCATAGGAAATAATATTCACACAATCAATCCATTTCAAGCATATAACATTTCTTAAATAACCTTAATGAATAGGCTCATTAGACAAGTGCATCTAAAAGAGTTGCACTCAATTATTTATTTTTTTACACATGGACCCCATGGAACTTGATACTAATTACCCCTCTTAGCCTCTCATTTCTCTCGCGCCGTCACTGCCACCTTGCACACTCCCGACTTTGCAGTTGTGTGTCTAACCCGTAGAGAGTTTTCGGTGGGGTCACAAGACTCTGGTTAACTCCCTTTGCCCCTCACTGGCATCCCCAGCGCCAATGCCAATCTCCCCTCTTAAACACACACGCGCACAACAAAAAAACGAACAAAGCAATTGAGAGGGAGTGAGTGTGAAACCAGAGCCAGTGATAACAATCTGGAGCTCAACCTCTGACCTGTCAGCAGGTCAGCACTAGACCCTGTTGTCAGCCTCTGCTCCTGGTTCTCGTGTTACAGCCAGGGCCTTCCCTCATCCTTGTCCACAGCGTAGCCCTTCACTCGGACAAAGGGGGGGGGGGGGGGGGGCAGAGGGTGAGAGCAAATGTCACACAGTTGCTTGGTTGACTGTCAGTGTCGTAGATTTTTTGCATCTTGGTTATTTCAAACCAGAAAAGTGTGTTTTCTAGTTGAAGTTAATAAAGGCATCAAGATTGTGAGGTAAACACATCAGCTGTGCCTAAAATCCTAAAGCCAGCCGTACGTTCCAAAATCAAGTTTGCCGTATACGCCTAAGTTCCATATCTGACAAGCGATCTGTATACTGGAGCCTTTGGTCTTCCTGAAGATTAAGGGTGCTTTCACAATAAACCTGCGATCTCCTTATCTGAATAAATACAGACCATATTTCTGCAATATCATTTGGTAACCATGGTAACGCGTTTGCACTTTCGCAAAAGTGCGAGAATTTTCCCTGATCCATCAGAAAGTGAAAAGGACATAAACCAGAGGTGTGATGTGTTCGTCTGCTGCCACGTCTATTTTAGCAGTTATCCAAAAAAAAGCGACAGAAACGTAGAAACCACACAAAAACTATCCTCCCATAATATTACGGTACAAAATGTCTGCTTCTATTTGTTGGTTTCTGCAGTCTGGACTAATGATTGTGAACACAAACCAAACCATAACTAAAAGGCAATAATGTGTCTTTAAAAAAAAAAATTCCTGTGTCAAATGTCTCAGTTTTATCAACCTCGTCCAGTCTTCTTAGTCAAGTTTTGACTAAAAAAGGTCGTTGAAGAACATATTTAGTCGTAGTTTTTGTTAATGAAATTAACACTGGTCTGGACCAAATATGTGAAGGTTTCCTGAGCTTCTTGTCTCTGATTCTTCCTGTTGTTTACTCCAGGTGGGAACTGGCAGCCATGACAACCAACAGCAACATCAGCAGGCCCATCTTCTCCTCCCATGGCTGAATGTGAAGCAGAACCAGGACCCTTTGCTGTTTCTGAAGACTGACCTTTTATCTTTCTAATCAGCTGAGCTCCGACAGACTGTTTTTTTTTTGTAGAATTTATTTTCAACATTCTTCAAGTGAAAACTCATCACTGACCAAAATACCCTGCGTATGACTTCCTTGGACACCATGAGCGCTCTCATGTCTGAGGATATTTTGAACCCTTGAGACACTGGTTAGGTGTGATAGAAACTCTCGACACCTGTTCACATTTTTGTCTTCTTTCTAGCTTCTCTAGAAATCCAATCAGCCTATGATAATCATAGACTTCTAACCCTAAGCACAGGAAGAGACAAGAACTTCAGCCAAAGGTCTTGAGAACTAACCTCTTTGTTGAGGATGTCGTCCTGATGTCACACTCAACAGATCTCCCCTGAGAGACTAATGTGAACCTTCTGTTTCCAGATATAAAGAGACTGAAATGGTCATGAGTTTGTATATCTTGCAGCTCGGTCATAAAACCATGTAAAAACTACTGCGTCCACAGGAAATGAAGTTACGTACACGGTATACATTGAGTGGACACGGCTAACGTATTACTTTCGTGTTAAATGCAAGGAGAGAGAGTATTGGGTATGTAGTGTTATGCTTGTGAAAGGCCCCGTGTGACTGACGTTCAATGCTTACCTTTTACTCGACTACATCATAACTCTGTAAGCACCTTTCTGCTCTAAAGTGTCTCAAAGGTGATTTGCAGGGCGACAGAAACAAGCCGTCTGTCCGCCTTGTAAGAAACAATCAAGTCCATCTACCTCCCTCAATAGCATGTATCATTGAGTCTTTAAGACTTCCCCTACATTAGACTTTACCCCAGACAACGAAAGAAAAAAAAGAAGCCTTTTCACAGGGAAGTTTGTGTATGTGGCCGACTGCTGTAATCTTCCAAGAAATGTCGTAATGTCACTGGAAGAGTGCGACTCACCTGCCACGCCTCCCTTCACCCTGAAGTTTGTTTTTCAGTGCCAAATGTAGAAGGGAATCATGATGCAAATGTATACTGTGTATGTGTGTATGCACGTGGTCCCGTCTACACACAGTCGTCGCCCACCTGCTTCACTTTGCCTGTTGTGAGGGAGATGATCACCAATATGCATAATGTAGTTGTTCCTCTTATAGACAATCCTACAGCAACTCTGCTCGTGACCTGCTTTTTCACAGTACGAGGAAAAACCAGGAGAAGTGCGCGCGTGCGTGTCTGTGTACGTCTACGAGTAGTAAACCAGATGTTATGAACAATAAGGGCTTACACACTCACCACACAGCTGGAAAATGGGGGAAGTTTATTCAGGTTGTGTGTTTTTATTCTAATTACACATTTTAGAACAAAACTTTGAAAACACAGGAGTGCTGGTGGTGGTCTTTTTTAAAGCTTTTATCTCCATCCACTAAAGGTTAAGGTCGGTGATATTCTATAGTTTTCAGGTAGGCAACAAATCCCGTAAAAAGACCAAAACCTGCAATGTGTTAATCCGTCTCTGGACACTCTGCTACCCGGTCTGTGGCTCTCATCTGTTCCTACTGAACAGTACCAACATAAGGTTCATTCATATCCTAAACAGCTGGGCTCTGTAGTTTACAGTTGTACTCCAACAGGAGTAAATAAAGTTTTTTTTGTGGACTTTTTTCAAACAAAGCACTTATGGCAGCCGGACGGCGTATTTAAGGTCGACAAAGTAAACTTGTTATGAAGAAACACGTCTAGCGCGTAAGAACCATCAGGCTGAGGATACACAGACAATACTTTTTCACTACAATTACAATTGTTGGTTTTTGTCTTTTTTTGGGGGGGGATTTGTTGACAAAAAGAAAAATAAAGATTATCACCAGACTTATCCTTTGAATCTTCCAAATAAGACAAATAAGTAATACGGATGACATTGAAATGAATGACTTGGTGAGGATGAACATGCAGGCAAAAGAGTTTTATTTATACTGCCTATTTATTTTGATGTGAATAGGAACTGTGTTGCCACACACCATGCGTGCTGCTGTTATTTCTGCCTGGCCTGAGAGTTGAACAGAATCTGTATCAGTTGGTCTCTGATTAGCTGGTCAGAATGAAACCCTGCAGCGCTCTGGGTCCTAAACATCAGGATTGGATAACACTGACCTCCATGGTAAATGTTTACAAATCTGTGTATTTCATGTAAAGCAGTGTAAACAATCTTAAACGCAGGTCGAAGTCACCAGATAACTGCACTAAAGCCAACCGTGGCATGTCGGGCCTTACGGAGGGGAGACATGTCGATGCTGCTTTTCGCCTAAGTAGAGTTTGAGACGTTTGCCTGCCCAAACCAAGTCTGAATATTATTTAAAGACCGGTGGTGCCAATGTGACTCAGTCTTATGCCCTGTACACTGCACATGGACATATCACACACTCGGTACGCCTCAGTACCACAGTTACTTACACGATACAACAGCTAATGCAGTGAAACCACAGGGAAGCTAATGGTGTGTTCACCAAAATAACAAACTACTGGTGAAAAAAATCAAACTGTTTATGTGACACCAAATGGCAAACTGATATTTCTTCTTTTTTTTTTTTTTTTGTGATGTGTGGTGTGGAAGTCATTTTTATTTCAGGATTTTGGTCCTTGTTGCGTGAAGATTATGGGTGATGGTATTTTCAGTCAAGAACTCTTCAGGAATTTGACATGAAGTAAATATCAAGTAAATGACAATGTGGATACTATGGTCAAAAAATAAAACACCTGCACAACAAATGTCCTCATTCACTTGCTTACCTCCAGTCAGGCAACGCTAATGATTAGTGTTAGTGATCTTTGCCTAAATATATTGGCATTGCATTGTTTTAATGGCAGGGATGTAAAACCGCAGTTTCTGAAGCTCCGCTGTTGTTTCTCATTTAATTTTGGGAGGATGCTTTAGCAAATAGTTGATCAAACTTGGCTCTTACTTTATTAAAACAGCATTTGCCATCCTAGAAAATAAATGCTTCAGTTTATCATTAAGTGATGGCGCACACTCATTAAAAGGTTGTGCAGTAATTATTTGCCAAGTAGAAGGACCTGACTGAACTCATTTCATGCCAAAAAGCGTATTCTTTCTTTAGGGCCTAAAGTATATGGGTGAATAATTTATAAACAAACGGAATGCATGAGGGGAAAAAACAACAAAAAGTATGGAGAGTATTTGGATTAATTTTACAACTGTGCAGGCTCCCTATGCTTGTCGTTTTTATTTGATTTTGGATTTTCAGAGGGGAGTGTCAAGGTTGGTCAGGACTTCCTGTGCAATATACTTTATTACTGTATCAATAATAAATCTTGAGACAATTTGAGTTGTTAACATGTGTTGTTATACTTTCAGTTTCTTTATGTACTCATTCTGCTATCAGAAGTTGTTGAGCTCAATGATGATTTAAAGCTGTAAATGTTCCCAGGGACAATAGACTAAACCATGGGGTGTCAAACTGCCGGCCTGGGGCCCAGATATGGCCCAAGAAACAATTGAATGGTCCCCTACGTGTTTAGATTTAGTTGATAAAGGATTACGTCACCCCTAAGTGATTGTTTGTACATCACTGACTCACCCTGTGTTACCTTGAAATTGTGAAGAAATCTTTGACTTTCTTGCATGCCTCCACGGTGAACAAAAACAGAAAAGTCTTGATGAATAGAAGTAAATGGAGGCTACGTTTAACAACAGCAAAACTATATCAAATCATCTGTTTCCAACTCTCACACAACTCAGTAAATTACTCATTCATTTAAGTATTTTAAATGCAGGAAAAAGCACATTGAGTAATTGATATACAACTTAATTTTGGGGGTGAAGTAATCCTTATGATAAGGACTATATGTTTAGTTTTTTGTCTTTTATTTTAGAGCAATGCTGCAAAATCAGATAGCTAAAATTGGAGTTAGACTTTTGGAAGTCAAAATAACATGGCACACTAAAATCATGAATGATAATCATGACACACTACATGTTTCCACTCAGTTGAAGACCTGAATTAGATTTTTATTTTTTTATTTTTTTAAACAAGCCAGATGTGTTTCGGCCTCCTCTTGGAGCTACTGTATGTGACACTTTATAGTTACTGGTCCTTTGAACCCTGCAGTTCCCCAGTTTCTGCTTCCTGCTGAAATCCAGAGAGCTGAATCTGCCCCAGCCGGCCTGTCTGATAGCCCTCATCGTCTACTTCAGTGGGTACTCTGAAGCCATGGTGCCACCCAACCCCCCTCCACTGACTCTCAGACTACCTAATGGGACGCGTGCGGCTGCTTTGGGGGGTCCCATCACTAGAAAGTGTCTCACCCTGAACCCCAGCTCCAATCTTTGCCTGTGCTGCCAGTAGCGGCCTGGCAGTTTGTTCCTGTCTGTCACCAGCCCCGTGCTATAAAGCCAGTGTTATCTGCAGTGCTAAGTGCAGGCCACAGACGGAGGGTCAGCTTAAAGTGAGGCAGCAGAGACACCCTGTCCCGCCTGGCCCCGCCGCACACAGGAAGCAGGGCTGCGTTGGGTCCCTCTGTCTGGCCCCGGAGCCTTTGCTTCGGCCAGCAACGCAGGCTCTAATGCAAGGAGACACTCGGCCAAATGACTCCCTAATTTCCCCTCAGGATTCAGACGATCCCACTGGCCCTTGAGAATCAGACTGAGGATTTGTTCAGAATGATTTGTTTTGTCTTGTCCCCCCTCACTCAAGTTCTAGTTCTCTGCTGCCAGCGTTGTTAAGGCTACTAAATTGGGGATTTGAGAAAAGAGGCATTAAAGGAGC
Organism: Bovichtus diacanthus; assembly: GCA_943590825.1. Taxonomy (NCBI): domain Eukaryota; kingdom Metazoa; phylum Chordata; class Actinopteri; order Perciformes; family Bovichtidae; genus Bovichtus; species Bovichtus diacanthus. The sequence goes on from CALSBV010010813.1 coordinate 15,626,802, forward strand.
ATGAGCCCTTAGAGGATAGAAGCTGCGGCTGAAGAATTTAAACTCAAAGAAATGAAAAGCAACAAGTCACCATTTCTCAACACTTGAGATGCAACTTGAATCTGTAGCTGTAGGATACGTTACAGCCTTTTGTAAAATGCAAGGTTTCTAGTATGCATTGGTCATGTTTTGTGATGCCCATTATCTATTCATCTGCGAAAGGAACTATTTTTGTGTGAGCCTCTCAGCCTCTCAGTGCGTCATGTTTGCAGACCTGTAGCTTAATTCCCTTCCAACAGGGGTTTAATTGAGTGACTAACACACACGCAGTTAAAGCCCTTTGAAGACAAACTGCCATAGCTGACTGCCTCCGAAATCTGTTGAGAAATTAAACAATGATGCATCAAGCTGGTTCTCTGCTGAGATTTGGATGATAATGAAATTGCAGTTTGAAATCTGATGCTGTGCTCAGGCTGTTGTGTTTAACTTTAAAGTGCCTCATGAAAAATAACCCGCGGTTATATTCTCATGCCTCCGTTCTTAAAATGCTTCCCTTTGTGTAGTATTGTTTTTATTGATTTAACTATCGTATTGGGGAGTAGGTACATTGACATGAGTTTATTTAATATCTCTAGTAAAGAGGATCTTTTTTTTTTTGTCTTTAATTGATGAGGACAATTTTGAGATTTTGGTCTATTTGCTTCCATAATTTGTTCAGATTAGTGGAAAGAAAACATCCCAAATAAACTTTTACTAACTTTGTCAATTTGTGTCCCTAGATTTTCTCCTAAATTCACCAAAAGTTATCATTAGATAGTGTCTCATTTGTATATTTGAACAGAACTTTTTAGAAAACTTGTAAAACAAATAAATATTGTTTTAATGTAAGTAATCAACTGTGAAAGTTTCATGGTGATATTAAAAATATTAAAATGTCCTTTTTTTCTTTACCCTGTAGTGTTTTGCAAAATGTATGAAATTTCACAACACATATATTTAAAGGCCCTATTATCAAAATGAGTTTTTCCTCATACTTTCATCCACAAATCTCCACTTCAGTATCACTTACAGTATACAAACCAAACTTTCCAGTTTCATTTCTATGTATATTCTTGTGGTTTTTCACAGAGGGGTTTATTTACACATCATTCATAAGCCTGATAAAAAAATGTTCACTCTAATATGTAAACACAATTAAACAAAAGTTTTGAACCTGGCTTTATCTACTGTTCAGATTTCTGTTCCGCAAATGTTTGCAAATGGTCACATATGTATTAAGATAATGCCTCATTTGCATATTTAAACTTTTCTTGTCTTAAGTAGGGACGTTTCATGGTGATTAGTTCAATATTAACCCTTCACTTGTAGTGTCTACCCTAAAGTATCTTTTAAACACACACACATACATCTACATACTCATTTCTGTTGAAAATGGAAGTTTGGTTTTAGTTTGCAGGACCACAGAATCCCTGTTTCTGCCTAGTTGAAGTATTAAGTGAGCGGGTTGTTTGCTGCTGGTTGCATCATGTCACAGATTTGTTCACTGTGACAGCAACTCCATTATCAGAAAAAAACAAGTTAATAGTCAGGCAGTGACAACGTATAGAAAAGTGTCCATCCATTTATCATTCATTTAGGAATAATAACAGTATTAAGTAAGTAAGGATTTGTCAGTTTGTATGGCCTTGTTAACCGTGTCATGTTTCAGATGTCTATGAGTTATTTACAATTAGACTAAAGACACATTTACCCTCTGAACCTCTCACATGGTTTCATTTATACAACAGTTCACATATCCAATATTATACACAGCAAAAAGCAAAGATCAGACAAACGTCCCGAAAAAAGAAAACAGATTTGTGCATAAGAAATGTAGTTTTTCCTTCTTTCTTCTCCCATTAATCATCTCCCGACACCTCAGATTTATCTTGTGACCCGTTGGAGGGGCCCGACCCCTAGGTTGGAAACCACTGAAGTAAACTACCTAACTGATTATAAAGTCCTCAAACTGCTTACACATTGAGGCATCAGTGATGATAATGTAATCATTTGAATATATCATTCACATGGAGTAATTTTTATGCAAAACTTTTGATACTTTAAGTACATTTAGTTGGTAGGATTTTACATTCAGAACTGTTATTTGTAATGGAGTATTTTTTATTTATTAGTATTTTAGTGAGTTACAAGTGTTAAACCTGCCATTAAACAAAGAAAAGTAAGGGCTGTTTTGAAATGAGGATGTTGAGTGAACATTTTTTAAAACACAGGGTCGTGGGAAATAGTCCCTCTGTGCCCGTGTGTTCGTTGGCCAATAACCTTTTAAGCAAAGCTGCTGCGGGGAGAATTAATAATGAATAGTAACATACAGCTTTCTCTTCATATGAATCTGAGTGTTTATCTTGAGGACTCCAACTTTCCTCAATAAACAATATGCACATATTTTCTGAGCATCAGTGCAGTTGATTGGCCACTAAATCAATATTTTCTTATTATCTAGCCTTATAATTAACACACTATTTGCACACTTTACGGACCAACACTTGCACAGAGTTGACATAGTTCTCCATCTACGCACTTAAAACATCACATGCTGAATTTTCAATTAATCACGTCTCACTTTAAGTCTTTGAATCGGATCCTGCGTCTGATCTAACGGGTTATTTATAGGACTCACTTCACTAAATATAACCCGCCTCGATCATTTGTCATCGCGTCACAACAAGGAAAATTATCCCATTTTGTTTTGTCCCCCCCCCCTCTCTCCCACCGGCTCAGTTGGATGAGTGGTGTCGGGTTTTTGGGATATAAATGGAGGGACGCGCACAGGGGCTCAACACTCACCATCCAGACCTGAGCCTGCAGGGGTAAGATGCTTTCTCCTCACAGGGCATTACTTTCCGTATTCTGGGTCAACATGATCAGCTTTTAAAGAACGTGTGTGTTTGTGTGTGTGTGTGTTTTTTTTAAAAAGGAAAATCAAAACATTTGATTGCTTTGTCACACTTGTTACACTCTGTGTATGTTTTACCTCAGGTGGCTACATCAGCGTCAAAATGACTATTTGGTGCAACTCGTGCAAATGTCATGTCAGTGCTCCGTGCACCTCGCATCTTCTGCCCGAGGATCACCGCAGCTCCTTCTGCAGGAGGTTCAGGTCAGTGACTCTCCTCCTCCTCCTCTTCCTCCTCCTCTCTGCTCCACGTCCTCTAGTGGCTAAAATCAACACATGGCTGTTAAGAAACTGAAGACCCTCAACTCTGCTGCTGCCTGCTGCGCGTGCACCGCGGGGAGCACTTAATCCATTTTTTTCCTGTCTGCAGCCTGATTATTGAATGTGATACATACTAATGCAGCTACAATGATGCTCTTACTTAATTTAAAAACAAATCATGCTGGTTCAGATTAGATTAGGATGTTTGGTGCAGATTCAGCTTGGAGAAACCTCACCAGTCTGGATAAATTACTCTGAAATATATATATTCTTTTTGGGTTGATTTTGTTAGTTATTTTATTTATTCATTTAAGTTGTATAAAAGTATAAAAATCTATAATGGACTCAAACAATTGCCCGAAATAATGAAAGAAACATGAAACAAGAAACAATGTACACGTAATAACTTATTACTAAGAAATATATAGAATAATACTGGGATTTTATAATGTGTTTGTTCATTTAATTGGGGTTTAATATGCCATACTTCAAATTTTGGTTGAGGACTTGTTTAGTATTTATCTCTAAATTTGAATGGATCTTTATTGTCAAGGTGCAGGGAAACAACCTGATAGAATTCTCCTTTTGTGGCACTTTCTGTGTCCTTGTGACGTGGGGCGCCCCGCTCCGAGGACACCCACTTTATAAGGCAATGAAGGGAGCAGCAGAAGCTCAGCCTCCCCTTTGTGTGCGACGCCCACGCTGAAGCCCTGGCAGCTATAAAAGCCCCAGGCTCTCTGTGGATGGACTCAGAAAGATACTGATCACACAGACAGTCTATTGAGAGGCAGACACGACAGCCTCTCATATCAGCGGTTTCCATAGGAACCCTTGAGGAAGAGACACCAGGCTAGATCAGTTTAATACTTTGGTCTAAATTTTCTTGGAAGAGACAGATTTTTACGAAATGAAAGTGTGGCATTAGACACAACTTTGGCTCCCCAGCTTTAGTTTTCCTCAGTTTTCTTCCAACCTCTGACCTCAGTGACCATGGTCTCTCACAGATCCACCAAAGGGGCGTCCAAAGCCAGACGGGATCAAATCAATCACGAGATCAGGAATATGCGCGCTCTGCTGCCCATCACCCAGGAGGACCAGGAGCGTCTCTCCTATCTGCACTCCATGGGTGCCATCTGCGCCTACATCAGGAAGTCTGTTCTCTTCCAGGGTGAGTCTTCACACTTCAGTCATTCTTTAATATCTTTGAGCCTCTAATCTACATTCAGCCTGCGTTGTTGTCAAACTAAAAGTTTGAAGTACCGCAGGGACTATTTCGAAGATAAAAGCTGTGACAACCGGCAGAGATGCATGAAGTGTAACCAAGGCTGAACTCAGTCTTTCCTCCCTCAGGACTCCCTGCTGAGGTGAGATCACGCTGCTCTCTGCCATACGAGGCCTTTCTTCCAGCCTTGCACGGCTTCATCCTGGTCACTACCGCACAGGGGAGGCTGGTCTACGTGTCCGAAAATGTAGCTGATTATCTCGGTCTTTCCATGGTGAGTCAATTTGGACGTCTTTTGCCGCTTTAGTTTACTTCCCGTTGGACTTTAATGTGTTGTATCTAATGGTATAAAACCTAATTTTTCCAGATAGATGTGCTTCAAGGAGACACTTTGTATGACATGGTGGAACGCTCGGACGTTGACATTGTTAAATCGAACCTGGACATTGAAAGCAACTCATCATCAGGTAACTTTAAAGGCTTTCATATCACTTTAGAATGTGTAGCATTTTAAACTGTGATTATTGTGTGTAACTATCACACATTTAAGAGATCGGTCATGTTGCTGGTACTCTCAGGCCACATTCCCCGAATGCTTGATTCCTTTTGTGCCATGAAATCATTGAATTTGTAGTAAAGTTACGATTTGTACTACTAAGAGACTAAACTGACATGATATCTTTCCTCAGAGAGGAGCTTTATATGTTGTATGCAAACCTCCAAGGCCTTCAAGCTGCAACACGGCAGCTGCTGTTCCATGCTGGTGAGAGGGAGCTTCCAGTCTGTCCCTCAGCCTTGCCCGTCCTCCTCTTCAGCCTGTCCCACCAACCAGCCTCTGTTTGTGGCCCTCTGCACCCCCACGGTCGAGCGCCTGCAGAGCTCTGACTCCCACTTCTGTCACAGCTTCCACAGCGTCCACAGCCTCGATATGACCTTCACTCAGCTGTCAGACAGGTACGTTCATAGATCCCCGTTTGAACATGTGTAATCAATATGTTCTCGTACTGGTTACTGACAAACATTTTTATGTCTTTCTTTTTTCAGTGTTTCATGTTTTTTGGGGTATTCGGCAGAAGAAATGACCGGTCGATCGTGGTACAGTCTCGTCCACCCTGAAGATCTTTCTTTGAGCGCCGATTGTCATAGAAGTTTAAGTAAGTGTACGATCACAGGAGAACTTGTTTTACAATGGTTGAATACTTAAACAACAGCCTGTTGCGTTGAGAAACAAGTTAAGGTTCCAAACACAAAACTAAAAACATATTTAAAATGTGCAAGTTGAAGGGTCAATTTTACCCTCCTCTCTTAAAGAATATTTGTGTTTTACAATTATCTGAGCATTTGAGTTTATTGAAAACATATTTTAAAAAGGGGTACGACTTGATTGATATTCCTGTCTCTCTTCATCTTTACGGACATTAAATACTTAATTATTTTGCTTATTTAGAGTTATCTGTATATGTTTTTCTGGGTGTTTTTTTCCCTTGTCACAAAATCTAAATCTAAATCTAAATCTAAAACACATCCTGAGAATAGCTGACTGAGCTCAGGGACGTGGGAAAACCGCATTGTTCATTTCCAAAATTCCTTTAGTTTTGTGCTAATTTTGTACGCTTACAGGAAGACATTTAAGGATGGAGCACTGACTTCACTGTGTGCATGTCATGTAGTTAGTGAGTGTGCGTGATAATAACCACAAATCTATCTCCCCTGTCCCGTCCAGTGCAGGCAGACGAGGGCTTCCAGGTAGAAGTGGTGCTCAGGCTCCAGTGCAAGGATCTGTCGTGGACCTGGATCTACATTCAAGCTAACAAGGACTCTGAGTGCCAGAGTGTGAGCTGCACTAACTTCATCATCAGGTACGGTGAACATCACTTTTCCCGCACACCTGAGCTGACAGTGTAAGAAATGTTTTCTCGAGTCACAAACGTCGACTTAATGCATCATTTTGCTCTTGTAGTGAAACAGAGGCCAGATTTCTTCAGGAGAAAATCCTCAGCGATGCCTTAAAGCCATCCTCTCAACAGGCGGCCCACGCTCAGAGCCACAACACTAAATGCTTTAAAAGGCAGAGGACGTCTAACAGCCAAAGTGAGGAGCCAGGTGCCAAAGCTAGGAGGGACTCCGAGGAAGACGTATACTATATGGCGTGCGCCTCCTCCCAAGGCGATAGCTCACCTGTTCCCCTGGGTGACAGCCCTTCTCTCTTCACCCCTCCCTACAGCCCGGCCTCCTCCAGCTCCCCTCTGCAGCAGGAGGAGCTCAGCCGTGACCTCCTGATGGATGTGCATGGATACACAGATCAGCTGCTGTCCTCCCCTGAGTGCTCTCCCTCCTATTATTCCTACCCAGAGGCACGGCACACCTGCCACCGATCACCCTCCGACTCCCTCCCCATAGGCGCTGCACAGACCTTCGACCAGGCAGCCCACTCCCCGCTCTCCTCCTCGTCTCCGACCTATGATTTCGAAGCTTGTACGGCCGAGGCTCGATTAGTTCCAGACTGCCTGTCTGTGTCCGACATGTGTGAGAGCCCAGTGGACTGTGCTCTGCATCAAGACGACTTTGGCATCCTCGAGCAGCCACAAGGGGGCAGCCTTGTCCAGGTGCATCATGTTCCCCAACACGTGTTGCCCACACATTCCGGCCCTCTCACCCCCAGCCAATCTCCAGAGTCCAACCATTACAACGAGAGGGAGCAGGCAGAGATCAGTATTTTGGCTCAGCAGATCTCCTCTCTGGCCAGCAGCTTTTCCATGTATCACACCCTGAACCTGCTTCAAAATGTGGCCCAACCTGCAACCACTAACGCCCTGCCCTCAGCCTGCGACTGGCACCATCACCCTCCTCTCCCCTCAGACGTTCCTCTTAAGCGCGAGCTGGCCCTCGATGTCGGCGTGATCGACAGCATCCTGAAAGACCTGGACATGGTCACAAGGAAAAGCAGTATGTCCGGCCCCGGGGCTGTAACATACAGCTACCAGCGGGGCTTGTTGCACTGCAAGAGTGGGTCCCATCAACTGGAGCAGGGGCCCCTCGGTCTCTCCCCGACTATCGCAGAGGACCCGCTGCCTGCAGAGAAGTTCACAGTCATTGATCCCTTCAGTTTGCAGTTGGGACACCATGACCAAAACACTGAGTTGCATCAACTCAACCACTATATGCAGTGTGCCCTTCAGCAAGGTAATTTATACCAAACTGTACAGCCACTGATCTAATGACTTACTTTGATACATTTACTGTACATATATTGAAGTTACATTTCACTAATATTATTTTCTGTCTCTTTTCAGATGGACTTGCTGAAGAAAACCTGTACTGAAATAAGTCTGTGACTTACTGTACTCCCACTTGTATGACATATTGTCAGGGCTGGATTCAAAGACGAATGTGAGGGAAGACATTTAAAGGACATCTTTGCTTAGACACTGTTTCCTCAAATGGCTTATTTCTGAATGTAGAAAAGCATCTGAATTAGATCATGCGCTCTTCAAGAAAACAGCTTTGTCTTCATTTCTCAACACCGCTGTCGACTGTGTTTTATGTTTTGCTGATGTTTTACATTTTTATGAAAAAGGTACTTTTTAATAATATGTCTGACAACACTTACACGTTGAAATTGAAGTATATTTTTCTTCTAATGCTGAGTGACCACAGTTTACTATTGAGCACTTTATCAATGTCATCGCCAGAAGAATTTTATAAATGAGAAGGCGTGCTGATTTGAAGGAGTATTATGTCGATTTAAAAAGCTACCTGGATGAGCTTTTACCACATAAATCATTCCTTATAACAAAGAGCCATTTGTAAATGTTTGGTTTTAGGTGCCTTATAAACCTGTAGTTTAGCTAAAAAAAAGAATATTTCCATTCCTTATGTCTCAGTTTTCTCATTCATGCTTCTATAAATAAATAAGCAGGATAATGATGATTGCTGCACCTACCTCAATGGTACATCTGAATACATTCCAAGTCTGAATCTCATTAATTAACTATATTTATTTTGAACATCACTTTTTACTCTTACTTAATAAACTTAAAATGTTTTTACTTTACTGCAATGTGAATCTTAAAGTTTATTTTTAATCAATTCCACGTTTTTTTGTTATTTTTTTGGGTTTTTTTTGTTTTTTTTTCACGATACTGGTACTGCACGTCTGCGTGTTATTCCTGCAATTTGCTTCAAATGTTTGAAATGTAAATAAAACAATGAAAGAATGAAAAATGCATTGGGTCTTGTTGATATAATGATGACACAATAACTCATTGCACATGTATAATATATACATGACTCTCCTCTCGCTGACTTTTACAGTAAATGCAGCCACCGCTACGTTATTGGACTTCTTGGACTAGATGGTCTACTTGAATGAAATTAGACAACAAGGTCAGTTCTTTTGGCCATTTGGCATCAGTCCAATAAGTTGTAAACACTATCAAAGTAGTATTGCCTTACAAGGATGTTATGTGTAGCAAACAGTCCCGCAGATATGGGTGGTGTCTCTGTCCACCTGATGGATGTAAGCCAAGTATTCACTCTGTTTTTAGCTGCGTTCATGTCCATCAACTCCTGAGGGATACCTGTGTCTTTAGCTGCTTAATGCTCCACTATATTCACCAGCTAGCCATAACTGGGGGGCTGTGGCTCAGGAGGTGTAGAGGTCATCCACTAGTCAGAGGGTCAGTGGCTCAATCCCCAGCCTCTACAGCCAGAATGTCAAAGTGTCCTTGAGCAAGATACTGAACCCCAAATTGCTCCCTATGGCATGGCCAACAGTGTGTGTGTGAGTGTGTGTGTGTGTGTGTGAGTGTGTGAGAATGGTTATCTCTGATGAGCATGTGGCACCTTGCATAGTAGCCTCTGACTCTGTGTGATGGGTGAATGCTGACATGTGTTGTAAAGCCCTTTGAGTGATTGTAAAATATTGGAAAAGACCTATTGTATATAAATGCAGTCCATTTAACTTTGTGTCTGGTACTAAGCAGGTAGCCTAAAGGGGGTTTGTAGGAGTTTTTTTCTGCTGAAAATAGCTGCCTGCTGCATGTGGAAACAAGGCTATATGAGGGTGGTGATAGTGAACCAGTATTAGGCTGTAAAACCAAACAAATGACCTAAAAGGTGCGAAAAAGCTCAGTAGAGGAAGAGAAAGACCTTGTTCACATTACACTTAATAACTTGAGCCATTGATAATATAGGAATATTGATAAGTGCAACTTTAAAATACACCTTTTTGTAGGAACAGTTATTTATAGCAAATATGTCTACTGTATTTTTTTTACGAGCACTTTCTCTGCTTCTGATCTGATTGCAACGTCTACCGAGCTCTTCAGTGCTCCATTGATTTTTACATCTTGTGGCTGGCCATACCAATGAGAGCACATAGACTGCATACAGAGGGAATCAATTACGTCTTTTGACAGATGAGCAGAGCCGATCCATACATGAATAGTTAGGCAAAGAAGCATCCTCGGGCCATGTGCACGAATGGAGCACAGAAAAGCTCACAGGGGGCACTACAGTCATGCTGCTGGTGCAGTGTGTGCAATGCAGAGCAGCCCATGTGTATCTCATGTGGGTTAAAACAGCCACTAGATGGAGTAAAAGTTCCAACAGCTTCCCAGAAACACAGCTATAGCAATGCAATTAGTTTAATATTACTTAAAGAAGCTTGAAAAAATTGGAGGAAGAGTGTGTGCATGTGCATATGCGCGCCCGTGAGAGCAGAAAAGGGCAACATTCAGTCCGTTCATGAGCAAACAGTCCAGATGCCTCGTCTTATCCATGGAGACCTAATTAAGCGTGATGTCTGTTGAAGGGTACAATGGCAAATAAAGTTGCTAACAAGTACCCACATCTGCTGCGCTACAGTCTTCCTGCATCAGTCAGGGTTACATGGGGTGATAATGATTTCCCCGAGGTGCGCTGGCACCAAGTCCGTAGCTTCGACGCGTCCACACCAAGGAGACAGCAAAAATCCACCTCGTCACTTCACCGGGACACACTGTGAAAACAGCCCCGTGTCTCTACAGATTACAGGACACAACAGTGAAGACACTTTGGCAGTTTTCTGTTGCTGTGGATACATGGTTACTATGAGATCAGGCTAGGTGTTTCACTTCAATGAAAATATGGTTACATTAATGTATATTGTCAGTGATAGCAGCAGTAGTACTGTAGCTCAGTGGATGTCACTGTGTGAAAATGATGTTAAATACTGTGATACATGCATGTACGTAGATTTCAAAACAAAGGAAGAACAGGCTTACAACAAAGGAAGACACATGTACAGTAAATACAGAGAGATAGAAGCAGGATCTCTCACACACACACACACACACAAACACACTCACTTTATCTCTATAACATGGTGTAATGTATCACTTAATTACACAGGCGGTCCTCCTGCCTCCCTGATATTAAATTAAGATGAAGTGTGATTAAATTAACAAAATCTATGCCTCACAGGAGTAGTGAAGTACACTGTAGGAGTCTGCCAGTGGAAGTGAGATGCGTTCGGATGATGCTGTATGATTCATATCTGTGATCTGAGAGGTGCATTGGGGATGAAAAAGATAACACACAGAGGAACTGGTAAAAAAAGAAACACCGGCAAAACTGTCATCTGCCCTACTTCAGTTCTTTCTCAGGTGGATGGCTGGAGGGTGGATGGTGAGGGAGAAGCGCATCAGGGCAGTTAAACAGAGCAGCTCAAGGATGGGATTTTTTTTTTCAAAGCCGTGCCTCCCACAAGCAGCCAGGTTTTCATATCCTGCCTCACCGCTGGCTTCTCACGAATGATTACCTCATTTACTTGCGAAGAAAAAACTCTCCGAATTGAAACTCTCACTGATTCCAGACAGCAGGGCCTCAGGTGGCGCTGCCGTGTCTTTGTTTATTTACCGGCTTTATGCTTTTATTGTCATAAGATCCGGGCTTGAGGGCTCCATTGAAAGCTTAACTCGGGCTATACATTTATTTTGAAATAGAGGAAGATATTTTGCTCCGGGATTGTTTGGCGGATGGAAGCGGTGACACAAACGAAAGCCGCCAAGGTCACGTAAAAGGTCTCGCGCGCTGTCACGAGGGAGACCTGAGCTGTTATTGTATGTTAACTGAATTCATTGTCTACACTCCATGAGGAGATCCCGCTCAGTGTGTAATTAATTTTTTCTCTGTCTCAACGTATAAAGCAGCGCACAATTGTTTTGGCATTATCACATTTCCATGTCTATAACGTTGTTGTCCCACTTTTCAAAGGAGGCACCTGACTGGTGTTGGCTCAGACAGCACACACTGACACTGTAATTGGGTTAAACAAAAAGACCCAAAATAGACTGCAGCCTGTTCCTTTAGGAGCTCTCCTGTTCCTCCTGTTACCTTGCCTGAAACAACAGCTCTGATTAAACACTGGATCCCAGGCATGCAGAGTCAACACATCCCGTTGATATTCACGAGAGAAAGGCCAGCCAACCAGGGAGAAGAATACAAACGGCAGCCTAACAGCGGAGCCTCCTCGCATATGAATGTTATATTTATGTTCTACGGTTCTCTCTCAGTTTTCTGCTTAAGGCAAAGCACCTGTCCACAGAAGAGACATTGCATCCCACTGTGTCAACACATTATCCTTTGTTGATGGATATTCGTGTGCATTGAAGAAACATTTTCTCAAGAATTTCCATTTGGGGATTTTAGAATACGTACCAGGATCTATTGTTGTGCTTTACAGCAATCCCAAACAGATTTACATGGGTTTACGCTTAAGTTTTTCTTTTCTTGCAGAAGCAACACTACTGGTTTTAGGGAGGGAAAAAGTCTCTTAACATATTGTATTTGTACCCTCCATAAGCTCAACATGCAGCATTCAGAAAAAAAAATCAATGTTCAATGTTGATGTGGAATTCCAATACACAGCAGCAACACACAGTTTTATTTTTCAAGCGCCGCTGTTGTTCGTGTAATGTGGGTATTTAACATAATTGACAAAAATAGCAGTGATTGCTAGTGATTACCCGCCTGTGGTAGAACAGTCAGAAGTGCATAACATATACATGCATGTACGGGAATGCATCATAAACATGTTTATCTCTCCACTTCTGCAGAGTACCAGGGGCCAGTGCAAATAAACATACAGGACTGTATCTTATGGACGGCTCAGGGAGGTTGGAAATGATTACAAAGCAATTAAGCGAGAATTCATAAATAAATGGAATCAAATTAAAAAAAAGGATTCAAACATGACAAAACAATAATTGATGCATAGCTTATTTAGAAATTGGTTTTAATACCTAATTAAATGGTGGAATGTGTAAATCAATTTGATGACCCAGTTTTCTAATGGGGAAATAAACAGCTCAATATCTTTATAAATTGCATTTACCAATTTGTTCCCTTAACCATTTGCTGAGCTTCCCCTACATACCGTTGCTATACCTTTTGTTCTCACACAACAGTTTACAATGAAAATGTGGGCAGATTTACCGCTTGAAAGCTTTAATAATGTTTGAAACGATGGGACCTTGCTTTCACAAAAAGGTAGACAAACGCAGCTCCTCATTTCTAGAAGGCAAGTTACATTTTTGAGTGCTGAAATGACGACTAGCTGGCAGATTTCGTCAGCAGCTACCTAGATACATTTACGTTAGCTCAATAAATTGGTTGAAAATGCTGTCTCGGGCTGACTTTATTGATTAGTGATGAATCAGCTCATTGTTAGCTGTCTTTCCCACGACTTTACTGTTTTGGTACTGTGGATTTTGCGAGAAATGCCCAGATGTAGGCTATACTAGTTTTGGGCCAAATCAAAGTAAAATACATATTATTGATTGAATATTATCTGTGATCAATACCCATAGACTTATAGCTAAAACAACAAGTTGCGTATAACGTATGAGAATAACCCTTCTGGTGAACATAGTGGTAGTTAGCAGTTAGTGAATATTGGACTTAAATTCATCAGGTAGACACAAACCCATCAGCAGATGAATGATAATGCCCCGTAACTGCTGGATATGTAAATAATGATGATGGTATGTCAATGTTGTGTTGACAACAACGATGATTTCAGTGTGTGCCCACTTTGGGATGCACACTGGGTATAAATCTGTGTTGTAACATTTCAAATGGCTGTTGCCTCTGTCATTGGTTTGTGTTTTAAAGCACTCTATGAGTCATTGTTCCTGGATTTAATATGACTCAACTGGCAGGAGTGAAAATTATATGGCCTTTTTTCTTCTTCTGCGTGACTGTGTGGGCTGAATGAATGCTTGCTTAAAATTCATTACATATCATCAGACCCTTTCAACGCTCAGTTAGCTTGGGTTTAGCCTTCATTGATAATCCTGACAATGCAACTCACTCAAAGGGCACGAGGCCTCAGCTCATGCACAACAGAGACAATATTCAAGTCAAATGTTTCACTCCATTCTTCTTATTTTAAAAGGATTTTTTAAATCCTCATTGCTAAATCCTTCATTGCCAAAGATGCCTCTCAATCTTTTTCTTTTGTCTCTCAGGAAAAAAGTTTGATCTTCACATTCACATTTTTATATTGCCGTATAATCTTCGTCTTTCACGTCCTCATCATCAGCAGAGTTTAGTTATTGCTGAAAGTCACAGACAAGAAAAGAAGATTTCCGTTGCGTTTCTGAATAAAACATTCTCCACAGGATACTTGGAAGACCTCGTTATTAACACATGTGTTATGTAGATGTTAATATTTCTGAATAATGTCATGCTGTTCTGACGAAGTGGAATGAGTTAATGCAGCGGGAGCAAAAGTATTTCCACTAAAGAGGTACCTCGGAGGTACTTCAACAGTAACACTGGGGACGAGACAAAACTCTTCTGGTTCACAGCTCCGCAAAATACACCCAGCCCTGGGGGGGTGGGGGGGGTGGGGGGTTGAGATGATACTTGAAGCATGAAGAAATAAAACGAGTGAAGTGGAGAAGATGAGCAGTACCCAAGTGTCCCTGCACACCTCAATGACACCCTTTCATTTTTTTTTTTTTTTATCACTCTTCCTATCGCATATACAAAAGAGCAACATGCAAACTGCTCTCCACACCGCCGAGCAACATTGACAACTTTTACATTGTTTGCTTTTTGTTTGCTTGTGTGAATACCACATGACGTGTAGCGGTGAACGACAGACTCAAAGTGCCTTTGTAAATGTACAAAGTGTTCCAGAATAAAAAGATCACTGTCCGACAAGATTTATTCATGATGAGGTATTTCATCTTCATATTGCAGTCACAAGTGTTCCTGCAAGCAAGCACAAAGAATATTGGAGAATATTGCCATGGAGATGGTACAGTGCACACACCGCTATAGATAATGGTAAATAGACTGAGCCTCAGCATCCAGGATAATATTGTCAAAAAACGGATTATTTGTGGTGTTATAAACAGGATATGCTTTTATGAAACACACTATCTAATACTTAGTGTACATAATGTTGAAATAGAGATATTCTAAAACAATGCAGAAACTGCCAGACTGCTTTGCCAAGAATAAAAGAGAAAAAAAACCTCCATGATTGTTCTTGCTTCTGCACAATCAAGGTCATCTCCAGACTTTCATTAGCATGGAATTGGTATGGATTATAGGGAACAATCTTAATAAAAAGCGCAGCGCTGAGAGGTTTCTGTCACAGTTAAATATCCTTGAGGCCGGGATATATCCTCTGATTTGTGAACCCCGTCTTGCTTTCCATTTATTGGCACATTTTATCCATCTTCTCTATCTTATTGTGACTCAATCATGTTACATGTAGAAGCCATTTTAAAGGACAAGTGGAGACAAGACCTATCCATTTTGCTAAACACTATCTAGCCCATTACAGCCCTTGCTATGATGATAATTGAAGACAGCGCTGCCCGGGTGACAATTTGGCAATACCCGCTCATTAATCTCTCCATTTTACCTTCAGATTTATGTGCTGCCTCTGATCCTGGTGCCCTCACATGGTGGCGTGCTCAGGTCATGGACATCTCCTCCTACAGACCATACTATTGAAACCGTACAAGAATCAAGGTTAAGTGGAATAAAATAGAAAGACTGATACTGTAGCTCGGGCTGAATGCCAAATGGAAAATAAAGATGTAATTAGAAAGTCAAATGAACATGGATTTGCTAGTGTACACATATTTTTTATTGTGCGTTCCCAGTGCACACACAGCCACACATACAAGGTTCACACACACAAATAGCTTTTTTGCTCCAACAAACAAAAATCAATAATGTTTTTAAACAGCTAATCAAACAGGATCTCTTTGTTATTTTGGACAGGAAAGCAGTTGATTTGAATTGAATAAACCCTTTCAGCTTTAAAACTGTTTCTTAGCCCTCCCAGCAGGCCTAGCTTTATTGAAAAGATCTTAGCTCCTCATTGGTACCTTGAAATACTCATATAGTGGCAAGAGATTTTGTTGTGTTTGTTCTCCAGGGGTTTGTGATCAAATCTGTCCAAATAACCATTGAAAGTCCAAGATGCCTTGTTTTGTCTCAAGGTTTGCTTTTCCCACCACCTTCGTCAAGTCTGGCAGGGTCTAGCTTGATTACCAACCGCGATAGTGACACTGGTATTTGTTTGCCCCTTGTGAGTCTGTGTGTGTGTGTCATCATGGTAAAATGTGCTCCTGGAGACACCTACTGTAGCGGGGACTATCACAGAAGCCGCTTTGAGTCATTTGCTGTCTGCATCTGACTGTCTGTGGACAGGTTTTATCACTGCGATACCTTCACAACCCTGCAAGATGCAGTCACCAAACTTTACAGCCCCCACTTCACGCCTCTGGCCCGATTTGGCGTCGCAAAACTTTCTAGGTGTGTACCGGTAGTTGCGATCAAACTGAAGGCCAAGTTAGAAGATGGATGTGGACTGAGCAAGGGCTCCGGAAGTAGGTGGGTAGAAAGACGGGAATGGGCCATTGGCATTGGCCCTCCTTACGCCTTTGGCCCAGTTGTTAGTGCATGTAGTGAGTGACAGACAGAGGATCTTGCCAAGTTTACATACCCGTCATCTCCTCTTTTGGCAGGATTGGCATGGGGAGACTAAGATGTTCCTTCTTATCCTGCTGATATACTGCGGAAATACTTCCAGGGGGTGTTCCTTGATTTATTGAGTGCGTGTCCATGGTCAGTCTCACAATTCAGTGTCGAGGGTTGATCCTACCACCCTGTACATGTAAAAAATTGTAAGTCAGAGGACTAAACATCGACAAAAACCACTCCAGCAGTCTTGAAAACATAGGAATCGACACCAAGATCATTCAAATCGTCCAACTTCAAACAATTCTATTTAAAGTCGTCTTCTGGCGGCCAATTTAGTGGCCATCTTGCTTGTATCATAAATATGTGTATGTATCATAATTTTTCTGCTACTCGCTGAGCCAGAGCCAGAGCCAGAACACAGCGCCTACAAAACCTTTTTCTTTGTACTGCGCTCGCTTCTTGACTTCTCTGTGAGCCACGCCGTGTGTTGTTGCCACATGGCGCTCTCCTGTGTTCTTTTTCTAATCCGAGGTTTGTGACTCCGGCTGCACGGGTTCGGGTGTCTAATGGGAGTTCTGATGATGAATGCTGAGGCGTTGACACGAGGATGATTTATAGTACAGTAGTCGCTGGAGGTGTGCTCAGGCTGTGCCACCCAGGGAGATGCCTTCCATCACGTCTCATTTGCATTCATTCGATTTCTGTGTCGACGATGAGTCACCCCACTAATGAGGCACCCATAGTACCGGAGCGCGTTGAGCTCAGAGTCACACTCGTGTTTCATCCTTCACTGCAAGCACAACTCACCAGTCTGCACATACATGTAATATTGCTTGAATATAACACCATTTTTTATTAACTGTTGAGCAACACAAAAGAGGTCCAGTCCAGCTTGACCCAAATGTATGTCATAATTCTTACTGTACTTTCCATTAACCTTTCCTTGAAATCTTTTTTATTTTTTTTTAATCTGAATGAAATAATAAAATAAAAATAAAACCTTACTAATTGAAGAATTTTCTTTTAAATGAGGTTGACTGTCGACCGGATGTTGCCCCGTCCTAAGAAGGTGGGTGGTCCACAGGAAGGTTAATATATCTGTGTGTACTTGGGCTGATTGCGGTTATTTTACATGCACCGTGTAAGTAAAATGTGCTTAAACACCACAGTGATGGGGTGACGGACAAACAGGAGGAAGCTGGAAGACAGGCTCAGGGAGGAAAAGAAGGGAAGTGTGAAGTAAATGACCCGAGGACCCCCAGTGACCGGGACTACTTTCCCTCCATAGCTGTGGGAGACAGAGAAGCACCTTGAGGTTACGTCATTCAAACCTCGACAGCGTACTTTCCCTCCCTTCGTTCTTTCTTTCTGCCTAATAAATTCTGTTCTAATGATAAACCAGCTCCCTGCTATGAAAACAGCCTTTGTGAAGACAAAATGAGTGTGTAAATTGAAATTTACGAGTCCAATAACAATGCACGGCGTCATTTGAATAATTTCCTTCTCACATCCTCTTTAGCTGCGATTCTCAGGTCATTCTTCACAGGGGGCAATTATGGTTCTGTGGGTTTCTCTTTGAACAAAAAACACCAAAGGCAAGAACATATTTGAAAACTTGTCTGCGGAGGTGAAGTATTGACCAATTACATTATTATATGTATTATGTAATGAAGCAATAAATCACACTGTTTAGAGGTATTTAACCTTGGACATACATACAAACCCACAACTCCAACATAAAATGCCTTATAGGTAATAGTGTGAATCTTTCTGTATCTCACGATTCCATTCAAAATCCATTCTCGATTAAAAACTATTCCCGATTCATTACATTGGAGTTATTTACAGTTAAATACAACCACTGCCCTGCGCTGCATAGAGGCTGACGGCAACCATCATCCAAGGAAAGAAGGATAAGATTATAGAGTTTCTATATTTGAAAAGGTTATATCAACTGATTGAAATAATGAAAACACACAAAGCCAAGCCTAAGACAAAAGGTCACATTCATGCTAAAAAAAACACTTTGTACTAAAAAGTTTTTAGTATTTGCCAATTCTCAGTGACTTTAACAATAACAAAGTCAAGTTATACAAGTTCAGAAATTTGCCAATTTCAAAAACAAATTATTACACAAAATAACACTGTAAAATTGTGTGATTTTTCAACAAATCACACAAAAATGCTTGACACAACTTTGACTTGGTGTGCAGGATTATTGCCTTCAGTGGCAATATCTAGCTTCTTTTGTAGAAAAAAACATTAGTAAAAATCGATTTTTGGAAGTTAATCAATCGATTCCGAATCTTAGAGGATACGACTCTCAATTCTTACATGAATCAAACTTTCCCCCCCGATCTTCGGCAAGATCATCCCAACATTTTGGGAATGCAGTTCTTTGTACTGTACATGTCATTTTATTCGGGCTGTGATCCTAATTCAGACATCACATACTGTATCTAAGCTGGGCTGTGCTCTCCTGCCGTGTGTGGCCTTTCAGTCACAGTGCCATTACTGGAGCAGTGCAGGCTGTGACTGACAGCTTTAGTGGGTGGTAAAGATGTGTGTGTTCCCCCAGAGCGCGAAGTGCAGCAGTCCTCCCTGCTCTGTTTCTTTTCCTCTCATATCGATCAGCAGTTAGACCGTGTCTGTCCATATGAAAGGTCACTGCCTCTTTTTTTTTGTCCCCGGAGATACTGTGGACACTGGTAGCCGCTTACATACATAACAGCCAGTGGGAAGGTGTATAATGCTCTGGATGTTCAACTACAGCACTTTATAGGCCACCTCGGGGAGTGAGTGGAAGGACTGTGAATCACCTCATGTATCACCTACAATAGTGACTTATAAAAAGCGGATGGCTCCACTGAGTAAGGAAACACAGAGTTCATTTTATCCCCGCCGACTTGCTCTAAAGTTGATGAAATTACTCTGTCCACTTCACTTGGCAGCAAGAAGTATTAATTACAGTTAATCAGACTCTGCAGATTATAGAGGAATGCAGAAAGGGTTGAACATTGGACGAGTGCACTCCAAGTGCTCACCGGCTTCATTCAAGGCAACTTGGTGCGTTTAAAGTGCTGAGGGGCCTTTTGCTGAGGTTGAGATTTGAGAGTATTAGCAAGTTATTAACTTCACCTAATAGGAAAATCCTGCTCTTGGAATGCAAACGAGGTGAGAGAGCAGTTAGGTGACAATGAGAGCATCGCTCAGCCGCTCACAGGATAATAATGATGTGTTCATTCATGCACAGGAGGAAACGGCCTCCGCGTCCTTAAGCTCCGGCCTAACAAGTGCATGTCAAAAGTCCATCCAGAGTTTTCTTTAAGTGTCTAGTCATGAAATTGAATGCCACGGGTCATAAAAACTTGTTATTTATCGGAAAATCACCAGGGGATTCCCTTTTGTGGCCCGTAATGTGGGCTTCTCTTGATGAGGATGGCCATTTAATGATCATTGCTGGCTCATCGGGTCGGTCATCTTTATTCATGTCTTTATTGATTTTACAGGGAGGATTTTGTAGTTGAGAAAACATGCAGCGTCAGGTGTATAAATCATTTTCCTCTACAAATAAGATGGCTCTATTAGCTGTTGTCTCCGAACAATATTTTAATCAAAAGAAACTACCAAAAGGAATTATACGTCCCACATTTTATAAAGCTCGTTTTTTGGCATTTTTCATGACACTATTATTGTAAATGTATGACTTTTAGCTTAAATAAAGGCCAATATTGGACTTTTCAATAAACTAAATTTATTCACCATTTTAGTTACTAGCTACTTTGCAGAGTCAGATTATTAATACAAAATATAATCAACTAAGTCACCCAGCAGTACATAAACTATTTAAAATTAGCTCCACCTTATGCAGCTTCAACATTAATGCAACAATAATCCAACAATCCAATAGTATAGTATACATTATTCTGAAATTGGTATAATGGCTATAATCTTACTTTAGGTATTTTAAGAATATTGTTATGCTAATACTTTTGTACTTTTACTTGAGTAAAGTACATTACTTTTTCTTGTAACTATTAGTATTTACACTTTGGTATTGCTACTTTTACTTAGGAATTTAGTCAGGCTAGCTATACAGTATGTCTGTGACAGAAAGAGATGTGATTATGTGCAAATAAAGCCATGTAACTGCTGATGACAAATGTGGAGGCACTGGATCCAAGTAGACTATCCAAAAGTATTACATTTATTATATTGAAAACAATCCGAACATCCACTAAAATAAATCAATTAGGCAATTAAATCCGTGACGGCAATCTCACCCAGATTTGGCTGCACAGCAGAGAAAAGCAGAGACAGTAATTAACTGGAGTAACACATAGTTCAGACCTGATGGCATGTCAATAAGTGTCTCTCTTACACACTGCGCCAAATGTTTGGGAAATGAGGTGTGTGACAAGAACAAAGTGAGTGAGGTACAGAACACACACACACACACACAGCCACACACAGACACACGATACAGATGGAAAGGGGAGTGGCATCAATTAGCAGACATGTTCCACTCTGCGCAATGCCGTGTTTTTGTAGCGCGTGGTGGAGTGCTCGCCATGCATCAGTTGGCCCCATTACAAAAACCTCTCAGAAATGTCATTAAAATCAGTGACCTTTCAACCATCAACCTGCATGCTCAAACACAATACATCAGCTATTATTTATATGCACATATCTCACTTTTTTCTCTCTGCTTTGGTAGAATAAGTTTTCCCACTGCAGGTTTTGGCTGTGACAATCGAGGCAAAAAATAAAAACTGCCACAGAAATAAACGAACAAACAAAAATCTTCGCTGATTTTGATGTCATGAGCCTCCAGAGTTCATACATTTTCGATCTCTGCGTCCTCACCCTCAGCTGAACCCTCGTCCTTATAAATGATATATTTGAGCATTTTAGGACTACAAGGTAATTTCAAATAATGTGGTTAGAGAGTGGAGATTTATTCATGACCTTGGGGACACATACTGTATCTGTGGTAAATATTCTAAATGCAAGGTCCACTTACTTACAGCTAGTTTCGAAGATTTTCACTTCATCCCACAGACAAATGGACCTTTCTCAGGTTTCAAGAGAGTCGAGTCGAGCTGTACCGTGCAGTGGAAACACGACTCTAGTCTTGCTCCAACATACTTTCAGTACAAATCATATGCCTACTTTGTACGCCCACCATCCACCCCAAGCAACAGCAATTACATTTCCCTGAAAAAAAAACTTGTAGCATATAAAGATTAATTCTAGAAGCAAGGTTTGCTTTACAATGTGGGTTTAAGCTTCTCAGGTTGACAGCAGATTTGAAGTTATCTGGAGCAAGACACTGATGCTCTACCACCTCCAGGGATGTTGTTGTGTAAGTGACCTTTACTTCTGACCTCCATGTGGTCAGGATCGGAAAACATTTTCTCTTCAGGACTCAATAGTGTCCAAATAATATTAAAATACTCGGAATTACAAGATGAATTAACACATGAACATGTTGAACACATACATTTATTTCATCATACTGGTAATCTTCCATAATCCCACCTCATGTTGATTTAAAATGTGAAGATTGAGAACCAGCAGTGTGTAGTTGAGCACAGGGAGACTCTGTGATTGTGTGTCCATATCAATCATCTCTTTCCACTCTTTCTCATCTGGCACTAATCTCTTCAGAGGTTTCATCCGGCAGCAAACACGATTCCCTACTTATCACTTCTAGATGACCAGAATTTCTTTCTCTCGGGTAGCTGCATGAGTTACTTATCTCAAAAGGCAAATGGCACAGTGTAGCTTAATGTTTCCTTCTCCATCCTTAATGTGGCACTTCTATGAATTTGCCAAAAGTAGATAAAGCGATAATCACGGTCTGTCCTGGTGTTAAAAGTACATTTCCCCGTTGATCAATTGGTAGATTGGCTTGTAATTTTCCCCTCTTAGCATGAGAAAGAAAGGGAGAAGGGAGAGCATTCTAATTTGTTTCGACTGGCTCCCTCCGGTGGCTCAGACAGCGCTGATGTGTCTCTAATTGATTTCCATGGCATCCTCAGATGAGCTGCAAGAGAAGAGCAGGGAAAGTACGCTGTGGGTTGCCCAATTTGCAGTTTCCCACTAATAAAAGTTACAACAATTAGAGACTGTGCTTAAGTTTAACTCCTTCAAATCTAATTAACCATAGCAACAAAGTCGATAAAAATGTTTATAAATTCTAACATTGATACAATGTCTTCACACCAGCTTTGGTACATATAACCTTGTAATTTGCATATCTTCAGGTTTTAAAAACGTGTCAAAGCTGACTGATTGCACTAAGCAGCTGAATCATCCCTCTATCATCTTCAACAATAGCACATGACATGAAACAAGTCATAACTAATTTATAGGCAAGTTTGTTTCAGGACATATTTAAGATAATAAACAGATGAAAGATTCTTCCTCAATTTTAAATCTCAGGATAAATATTTTCAGCCATATTTGACAGACCTCTTAACCAACCTAAATCTTTTCTCCAGCCAGGCGACTAAAAACGAAAACCCCCAGGTGGGTCTGAGTTATCTTTTCCTCTTTACCTCTAAACAGTGTCATGCACACAGCATTTATCTTCATGTAGCGAACTGGACAGGATAAAGGATTTAGGACGGCTACTCTCAATCCGCCATAGTGCCAGCAGCTCTTTTTGAATATTAAAAAGGCTATCTCCTTGATCAAATAGCTTTGGCTTTGAAGCCTTGCCAATATTGAAACACATGGAATGGATATTGTGATATACATCATATGCTGGGTTGAAGGAAGTGGACGGAAATATTCCAAAAATAACGGATATAAAAGATATGGTTAAGTCTTACTAAACATGTTCGCTGCATGCTGCGGGTTATTAAGAGCAGAAGAAGAATTGACACATTTGTATTTGTAATCAAAAGGAAGCGAGTATTAATCACTGACAGCTATTTTATCATCTGGTTATATCTAATCTTTATACCTACTTTGGCACATCAATAAATACATTAGCGTGTTATTTCCAATCGATGAGCGCAGACCGACGAAACCTTTTGGCCATGGCTGCCGAATCAACGAGATCCTCGAAGCTCACTGCAAATGAAACCTCTGAACTCTTCACCCTGCATCCAGCACAGACATTTATCAAATATTCATAGCTGCGGAGCTATTTGCATCAGCACAAGACCTACAATCAATTCTGGGCTCCGAGAGACGTTTAACAACTGGATGGCTGTCAATAAGTATTCAAGATTCAGTGTAGATTTCCCATGCGTGAATCGACCTCCTGTACCCAGAGTCTGCTGCAGGATACAAGGGTAGTGATGATGTATTCCTCCGCTATGGGCTCCGTCTGACTCATGGTCGTACACTCAACTCTGCCCCGCAGCAATTCATTTATTTACTTAATATTCACCACCAACTCTACATCAACACTCCCATGCAAATAGTCTCTTAATCTTAACCCATTCAGCCTTTCAGTATGTGTATTTAGCTGCGATTCCACTTTTTCTTAGACTTCATTGTGGTGCTTCAGTGGAAAAGCCAGAGATTTATAGTCTCATTGTGTTTGCACAGACCCTGTGCCATACATTATGATCAGCTGTTAATATATATAGTGTGACACGCTGAGGTATTGATCGTTTCATTACCTTTTAATGATTATTGCAGATAAATGTGACAATTGGAAACTGGACACTAACCACTTAAGCACAACTAGGGTCATTGTTTGTGTCCGCCAGCCTTTTATTACCGCCTAAATCAACAGTGTCCACCACCAGGGACATGTTTTGGCAAACCTGAAGAATACGTGTATGGCTCGTTCCTGATGATACACATTGTTTAGAGTGGTGCACTTGATGGCGACAAAAACCTCCCAAGATGTGTGTGGTTTCAGTTGCAAAATCACAGGACTCATGGAAGCACCTGATGCAAAGATGTTGATGGTACTGACTTTATTTGGAACTAACAATATTACATTTTATCACGGGTGTGGTAAAGGGAAGGACCCAAATGCAGAAAATAGGCTGAGTTTTATAACAAAAAGAAAGCTTTAATAAACAAAACTGAAGTACAAAAAAAAGGTACAAAGCAAAAACTGAAAGAGAGGGAAAAACAAACCAGGACGAAACAATGGCACAAGAAAAACAGGATTCTCAGGTGTAACACAACATGACCGAACACACCAGGAGACATGGAAGACAAACCAACCAGGAACAAAGGGAGAGGGAGGAATATATACACACAGACACTA
This sequence comes from Bovichtus diacanthus, assembly GCA_943590825.1. NCBI lineage: Eukaryota > Metazoa > Chordata > Actinopteri > Perciformes > Bovichtidae > Bovichtus > Bovichtus diacanthus. Next base: position 15,651,453 of record CALSBV010010813.1, read on the forward strand.
ATCACATGAATGGGACACAGCTGGAGAGGGCAGCAAAGACACAAGGGTGGCAGGGTGATTAGACACAGGAGGAGCAAATCAGGGAAGGGCAAACAATCACAGAAGGAGGGAAAACACAAAGACAGGAAGTAAAACTAGACATGACACAAGGAGAATGAACCTAGAAAATAAAACAGGAAGCAGGAAAACCAAGATCATGTCACATTTACTCTTGTTATTGTAGCAAAGTCGTTTTCTGTTGTCCGTTTTTGAGTATTTAAAAAAAATGTAACTTTACTTTTACTTAAGTATTGTAAGTCACTTCCGTTAGGCTACAGAGTAAAAAGAAAAGTCACATGATAAACGGTGGGAGAATGAAATAGAAGAATGATGTTAAATCAGCAGCTGCTGCCAGGAAAGAAGCTGTGGATGGCCGCAGGAGGACATAGAGCTGCACTCCGGAAAGATGCATGTTGTAAATCTGTATGTTTACTGGCCGAGCAGTCACTCCAGAGAGGATAGCTAGTGAACAGTACAACAAAAATGCACAACAATGCAATAAAATGAAGGCTCACCTCCTTATGGTGTATATAGTTAGCATTATTGCACCTTGGCATAGTTTAAAAAAAAGGTTACATCTGCCATAATTTAATCAGCAATTGAATGCACAGTACATCTCTATGTTATCTGCTCAAGTGATGTGGTATTCTGCTATAAGAAGTGTCAGGCTATTTAATTTCTTAATGCATGTTGCACCCGCAGCAATGTCCATAACTCTTTTTATTTTTGTGTCGGCCGTTTGATTGACTGAGTTTTGTCCTCTGTTCTGGTGAATTCTACAGAGGAAGGCGGGTGTATATTTATAATTGATAATCAGTTGTATGCACAGGCTGCAAAAAGACGTCTATAGAAAATGAACTTTGGGCTCTGATGTTGTTCCACTAGCGTAGACGTTGACATACAATGCAATGTCTTTTGTAGGGGGAGCAATCCAATTCAACAGATCTGCTACAAATTCAACATTTAGGAAGACTATAACTATAATTTAGGGAGGTTATAATTCAACTTTATGTTTATGATTGAGGATGTAGTTAATGGTGGTGTTGTACTGGACTACATCATATTGAAATGCATTTCTAGTTATTACAACTTAGTTCTTTAGTGTATCTGTACTTCTACAGCCTAGCTTGCTCCCTCAGCGCAGAGTTGGGACAAAGTGGTGTATATATCTTCATCTGGTGAGCTCTTACTGGTTGCCAGTGGTTTGTTTCTCACACAGATGATCATGTTAAATTTAAAGTTACCATCTAGTTCAAATGGAGGTCTTTCTACACAGAAGACAGGATAGTGACATAGCGCAGAATGGATTCTATTCGAGTTTTGAACGTGCTGTAATGACAAATACTTTTTTTCAGCCTGATTTATTGTGATCTCAGTGAAAGATTTGCTGCCAGTTAAATGCACCATAAAACATGTTTTTGTTCTTGTCGAGCGGCTCACGAAGAAATCTCAAAGGGATTGTTTCCCTTCTACGCTTTAGACGAAATCTAAAATAAATTTACCAAGGCCAGCTCTTTTGAGCCTAACTTTTAATTAGTAAAGAGGGTCAATTTGGCTGTCAAGACTAACTCTCCACGATAAGCCTTCAAACACAAGGCTGTATCATTATCCCGGGTGAAGTTCCTACCTTCCTCTGCTGGAGTGCTGCCAACAGAAATGGAGCTACTTAAGGATTTTTTGGGGATGTGTTTGCTTCACAGTTGTGCTGCTTGGCGGTGTCTCTGAAGACACATGGCAAGTGTATGCAATGCAGATTCCATTTGTTTGTGCGGCTCCTTTAAGACGGACACCCTGTGAGAGAGTGTATGTGTTGAATAAAGGTGGCTGAGGCTGGCAGAGGGGATTTAGATGAAAGAGATACAGAGAGGTGTCCTAGTCATCACCTTTGCAGAACACTGTATTTCCAGCCCCATGCTCTCTATTCATTTTATGCTACTTGTATTTGCGAAGCTCTATACAGTAAATATGCAGAACAGCCATATGATAAAATTCCAATCCCAGGAATTGCAAGGTAAGAGGAACTATTGAGTCGACCTGAGATGAAGACAAACCCTGATGGCTTTCCTAATTGACCACAGGAGGATGGCTGGGAACCACCACAGGCGTTTTAGCTCCAGCCAGAGGGAGCGAACCGGGCTCTTAGCTTAACCGTGTTATCCCAGATGACATGGACTACCTTAATACCAGCATGACATACTTATCCATCCTGTTACATTGCGTGTAGTGTTTAAGTTTCCTACAAATGTTACATCTTTTTCTCTTTCAATATTCAGTGTATAACACCCTCTGTAATGTCCCCTTATTGAGAACGCTGCAGAACAGCACTTACATAAATACTGTATATCGCTGTCAGTAGTGGGAATATAACCATTAAATGACATATTTTTACGCTCAGAGAGAATGTTTCTGCAGCTCTACCTCCCATTTTGTGGAAATATTTGAATAAAACCCCTCACCCTCTGTGCATTACTCCGACTATGACCGTAACTCCTTTACAAAATGATCTTTGATTTGACCTCTTTTTTCCCACCAAAAGAAATGGTGTGTTATTCATGAGGTTTTTCAAAATAAAGTAGCATACAACCTTTTCTTCTTTCAGGGGATGTTATTCTTGAGGCTGTGTATTAGGTTCCTTTGGTCGCATAAATTAATTAACAGTGGCGCTAATTTCAGCAGCATTGCAGTAAATCCTCCTAAGGCGGGCACCTCTCTTTCCATCTAGTCAGCGGAAAGCACATCACAGTTGCTTCCCAGACCCAACTTCACAGCACATGAAGCCACAAATGTGGGACAATAACTTGAGGAAATAAAGCCTACATGTTCAAACCGAATGGGAAAATGAATCTTTCACTCTTGCTGAATGTCTCAAAACCCTCAGCCGTCATGATACTTCTCATGTCGTCCACGCTCCTTTCCTTTTCACACACCCTCTGAGGACAGCCTCTGTGTGCCGCTCAGCATTTCCTGCAGGGATTAATATAGAACCTAATATGGTGATTGCAGCAGGGAATTAATACAAAGGCGGCTCCATAAGCTTCCTAATACAAAGTGCAGGTATACTAATCTCCTGCCATACGCTGTGCCATGAAGCACAGTGATCTCTGCTGTGAATTGGCCTGTGTGAGTCACCGTGGTACTCGTGAAATTGTGGATTACACTCAAGAGGGTTGTGTAACATCCCTGCAGTCACTGCATGAAGACATATAGGGCATAGTGTTGTCTTGTGCATATATATGTTAATTATGAAGCCACTGATTTTCACAAGTTTCTTTTATATAGTATTCTGTGAGCAATTAGTTGTCACTTCTCATTTAAATGAATTGTTCCAGTACATTTAAACTTTACTAACTCATTGATGAGTTCTACAGCAATCTTTTGTTGCAATAGCAATGCATGTTCTGAATCTTTACTATTCTCTCAGTCCTCGGCTCAATTCTTTGGTCATCGACATTTTTATGAAACAGCATAATGCACGAATTTCCAGTTGATAAAGCACAATACAAGGTTCAGAAGGATCTTGTTTCACTTTGCAGGGGGCACAATGTAACCCAGAAAACTGCTTTGTTTTTTCTGCCTATTAGCAATGTGCTCCGCTTTTGTTTCTGGACTGAACCCAGTCTCACGTAAGGGATATGCATAACAGAGACAGCAACAAAGAAAAAGCATCTATGAAAAATTTAATTCATGAGGCTTTGATTTGCTATTTCCCTCAAATGCAAATCAAGTTTTTTGGTGTTTTATTTTTTACAGCGCAGATGATGACTTTGTGGAAGCTTTGAAAGTGCACTTGTTTAGGTAAAATATATGAGACTTGTGCTACTGACAATGAAATATAATTCTGCCATCATTCCACCTTCTGGGGTCAAGAACACCTGCAGCAACTGTGTGTCACACGTAGTTGTGTGACAGTGTGACAGTACAAAGAGGGAACATCTTTTCTCTCTAAGCTTTTAAGTTAAATGTCGTCCTTCACTCATTTTCTGCTGATGAATAAACTCAATTTTAAAAATGGAGTACTCTTAATGTTAATCCATTCAGTTTACTATGTGGGACTTTGCTAGGTAAAGGTCCTCAGCTAAATGTACTTCACTGATAAAAAGCAAGAAAGTCTATTGCCCTGAAGCGACAGCCTCATGGATTCTAATAGCAAACAATGACTGCTCCGGCACATTAACCCAATACAGTGAACACTGAGATTGCATCTCAATTGAATTATTGCCAGCAATTTTTGCTGTCATTTTACATTCCCTCGGTTACAGCGCTGATAATAAAGGTGGCGAATCTGTAAAGTAATTTTCATTTTTTAGCATTAGATGTGCGCGTTTGCTTGATATGACAGGCCAGTTATTGTGAAATATGATTCCGCAAACTCTTTCTCTTTGCTACTGGGTTTAAGACTCAAAGGACATTAAAGTTGTTAAAAGACTTTATCATTGAGCCTTACCAACTGCAGGGCACAAGGTGAAAAGATTTCACTTTCACATTTGAAAAGCATTCTCCTTTTCTGGTACAAAAAAATGAATCATACGAATTATATTAGAAAAAGTGAATCCTTGACACCAAATGTCACCATTTAATTAAATAATTCAGACAGTTTTTCTTCTGACCAACACTATTTTGTTGATAAAAGACTGCCTGAAGAACTAATATTACAATTATTGCTACAAGTGCAGTGCCCGCGCTGCAACCGCTCACACAAACCACTTCGCCCTCGATGCTGCGCTTCCTTGGGTCAATACACCTGCCGTGGCCTTTTTTTATAGACCAGTACGAGTCGGTCAAACGGTGTAAAAAGGTGCAAGTTAAATGTTTTTTTTCGTGTGGTATTTTTTTATTTGTTTGGTTTATGTAGGCTATGACCTGTGGCCACTTCCCCCCCTTTAATTGTGGGGTTTCTTTTAGGTGTTTCTTGCAATAATGTCCTACAATATAGGAAATTAAGTGAATTACATTAGGAGGGGAAAATATGGTGCTGTGATCATAATGGCCAATTTACAAGTCTAATACACCTGAGAATTTCTCTTTAATCTTCAAACACAACTACATGACTCAATACATACTAATTTAAATTTGACAAGATTTTTCTCTTTGTACCAAATATGCATGAAGAGAAACTAATTGTTATCCCCTCCGAGGGTAATGAAGCCCTTTTGTAATGTGGCACGTTTTAAAGGAGAGAGAGAGAGAGAGACAGACTTGAAACCATTAACCACTGAATGCAGTGGTTTAAGCTCCAACATGAACCCTGAGACATTTTGTTTTCACACATGGACGAACAAGCAAATCCTGTTACATCACCCAGGCAAGTTGATGCTGTATGGTACAGCAGCTAATTGGGAAAGTTTGGATGATTATGAACTGAGGGTTCAGTTTTACAGTTGTAGATAACATGATTGTTATTTTAAGACGGATGAAAAAGTTTTCCATAGGTGCAATTTTATCATACTGGGATGGAGAGCATCTTCACCTTTGGAATAACTGTGTGGTATGGAAACCCTTCAGCGCAAGACAGGAAACGTCTGGACAAAATGGGACGCAGAGCATCAAAAAATCAGAGTCAAGGAGCTTTTGTGCCTTGCGTAAATCTGCACCATTAGACTACAGAAGAAGGGACACAATGTTTTTCACGCCTCCTCTCTCTCTGCTTACATTTTGTTTTTAACTTTCTCCCTCTTTAGAAAGACTGAAAAGTATCAGAACAAGGAGAGCCAGGTTTTTCCAACAGCACTTCCCCGTAGGCTGTTCATGCCCTTTACTCTTAATCATTATTGTGCTGCAATTATTCCTGTCTCTAAGACACTGTAACGGTGTGTGTTGTGCTGTATACAAATAGGGATGGCACAATACCACATTTTTCATGTCTGATAACAGTACCAATCTGCCGATAACAATACCAATCCGACCCTGTCTTTTTCCCTCTCTTAAACAACGAATCATCATCATGCTCAAACTGTGTAACAAATATTCTACTCCTCTAAAGAAGGAAATACAAAGCCCACGACATGACTCAGTGCTGCTGTACTGCTGCTGCTTTTATTCACACAGAACTTTTAGCAAGTTTGTTATTGTTGTGTGAGCTCTCCAAACCAAATTCCTATCAACTATGATGAAATAGCAATAAAGTATTGAATCTTCAATTAGGAATGATAAAAACACAAAGATGTTGAAATTCCAACTTTTTAAAAGATTTACTTGAACAGCCACAGGAGGTCATTTGTGTAAACATGCTCTGTTTTCAGTACTGGTGCTTCTTTTCAGGCTTCTTAAAGTGCCACTCCAAGCTGAGAAATATGCAAGGATTGCGTAAGTAAAGACACATTTTCTAAACAGATAAATATGACTTGCATAAATATGCTTGCTCTTTTTGCTGCCAGATTTCTGTACAGTGTACAGCTGTGTTTGTATATTATGAAAAACATTAATATTATCCAGCTAATAACACTAATACTGCAGGCAGGAATACACCTGAGAAGACTTCTCGGTTTATGCGCTGGAGGAGCAGATGTTTAATCAGCACTCAAGGGACTTCAACTCAGATTAGTCTGAACAGATGAGAAAATTGGAAACAGGTCACTTAGACGTACTAATGGATCAATGTAATTAATTCACAAGAGAAGATGATCAATTACTATCATCAGTGCCTTCTGCCACTTAATTAATAGTCTTATTCGTCCTAAATTTGTAAATTGAAGAAGCACACATGAAGGCATGTTTCAGGATCAAAATAGTGCAGCCTTTCAGAAATGTATCAATGCAGACATGAATTATAGAATTATAGAATTATAGAATTATAGAATAGAAAGTTAACACTCAGTGAGCTATTGCTATTTTTCAGAACAGTTTCAGTTGAGGTAACCACTGTACTGCAGACAGAATAAAAACAAATCTGAGAGAAAATAATCCATCCGCAACGACCTTCTCGTAAATGAAGCAGTAATTGTGAGCACAATTAATCAAAGTAGAAGAGGGTCAAACAACAAAAAAGTCTGCGTGGGAGCAGGTTCAAATGTTACATTCTTGGTTGAGGTTGGTGGAAGTCTCTCTATTTCTGTCTCTTTCTGAACAAAAAGCCACTGTCTCTAGATTCATGGATGAAATTGGGTCTGTTGACTGTAACCAGACAGCAGAGCAGTTTTATCTGCAGCCAGTCTTCTGTTGGCTCATTAACAGAAGACACAAGCTGTTATTTTCTTTTTTGCCTGAGCAGAAATCTTTATCTTGGCTCTGTGGTTTGTTTGTTTACTTGTATTCATTGATTTAATCCTGAGAGTAGATAGCAGAGAGCCTGAGAACGTTCCTGGCCTGGATTATTTTCCTGATTTGAACTTTCTAACATATTCATTGTTACCATTTTGAGTGCTGCACAGAAAAAGCAAACTCCTTGGAGGAAAGACTGGGAATGAAAGACTCTTTGCTCTTCTTATCAGATGAATGGCAGTTTTAATCTTGTATGTGTGGCGGCGTCTATTAAGGAATCCCATAAGATTTTTATGAATTCTGCATACATGCTCTCTTTTTTGCAGAGAAGGGCCATGTCTCATTTGTAGTATCTTCATACTGACAATTGGGAAGCGATTTATTTACTGTATAGGCCTACCTACAGGCAGTTCTGTTATTACAGATCGCACCCAGATTAAAAAACTATAACTGCAGTAAAAAAAAAAAATAACGTTTCATGACAAAAGCTTTTTAGCTGCATGTCCACCAGAGAATGATAATGTAGGATATTGAATATTTCTAACACCACCTTTTTTACTGTCCTGACTGTGAAATAAAAAAGATTAAAACCATTTTTATGTTCTGAAAATCTTTGCTTTTATTACATGCAACCTCAGCCCCCATGACCTTTTGTGCAAGCATTAACTGAGCACTGCTCTAAAGCAATAGTTTGACATTTTGGGAAATACGTTTATAATACGTATTCGCTGTAGGTGGAAGGATTGATACCACTCTCGATCTGTCTGCTAAATATGAAGTTACAGCCAGTGGTTCATCATCTTAGTTTACCATGATTTGACAATTTAAAAATGTCTGTTAATGCAAAGATTGAAAATAATTTGATATAATTTAATGCGTTAAAGTAATTATTTGAATTCAGAGATGGTAGGCAGACCTTGTTTTAAAACTCTTTGGTCAGAGTTAGATGAGAAGACTGCTTACTTATTGAATAAACAAGAGATGTATAAAGTATATATGTGGGGTGGCAGTAACTCAGTCTCCGAACACATCAAGCACGGAGTGTCGATTTGTACCCAGAGAGGTGCCAGTTCACCTCCTGGCCACTGCCGAGGTGCCCTTAAGCAAGGCACCAGACGACCCCCCCACTGCTCTCCAGGCACTGTAGAGTAGCTGCCCACTGCTCCTAATACTTGGATGGGTTAAATGCAGGGTCTACATTTCATTGTGCGTGCTGTGCTGTTGATTGAAGTTGAATCCTCCATTTCCACTTAAAAAAATGTAGAGGGGCTTTTATTGTGAATGGAAGAATGCGATCCAGAGACAAAGAGAATTCCATTGTAAAGCGAGGTTTATAGGGAACCAATCTAAGCGGCAAAGTTGTCATCATTCTACAGTCATTACATTCTTCTATCAACATTTAATTCATCGCAACTGTATTAATTCAAAGCAAAAACAACAAAATATGAAATGACTGATGCTGTTCTTCTTGGGAGGACAGTCTCATCTCTCAGCAAGAAAGCGAATGAACGTATTTCCCAAATGTCCAATTTGTTCCCATGCTTTTCCTTCAACGTTTTGTTCAGCTGTAACACACGTGTGTGTCGTAACCTCATTTGGATTCATGCCAGGATGTCATGTTCAGCAAGGTTGGGTGAACTGTGTTGTTAGTGTAAAGAATGGATTAATCCATAAATCCAAATGATGTTGTTGTTTACTTTCTATGCCACCTAACCACAGCATCAACACGGATATAAGACGTGCTGTCTGACATGCAGTATCAATACCATCCTGGGCTCTAGGTGGAAATAATGTCTGTAATTGTAGAGAGCAGAATTTATAGGCCAACTGTTTTGAGGAATCTGAAGGGAGCGGATTTATTTGAGGACAGAGTGGAGAATTGACATGAGGAACAACAGTGAGTAAATGTGGAAATGTCAGGTTGGTAATTTTAGTTTCATTTTTTAATAGCATCCTCTGTCTCAGTACAAATGAGAAGTGACAGGATTCTAGGCTTTTATTGACCAGTTGACATTTAAACCAATCAAGGATTCCTCGCCTTATCCTATCATGCCCTCTACAAACAAATGTTGCAGTGCAATTCCCTCCCTCCCCTCACTGTGTTGACAGCCTTACCAAATATAAAGCCTTACTGCCGGTGACATGCATGCATCTCAAGGGCAAGGACACCAATTTGAATGACACTTCAACCCTAAGTGCTGCAGGGCTTCAGGGGCATGCAACACTGCGACAAAATACTCTGAAACACTGTCGGGAAACTTGTTTTTGACAAGAAAGATGGATTGTTAGTTAAGTTCAAGATCATACTGAATGACTTCCAGACAAAACTTGGCCAGTTCAGACAAAAAAAAGGGAACACAGGAGCCAAGTTTCTAATCTGTTCATCTCAAACTGACGTTTCCTAGTGATATACTGTACATTTACAGTTAAGTACCCACATGTTTGCATCTAATGAGTTACAAAGCTTTTGATTGCTTAGTTCCCTCCTTCAATAAAATCCTAAAGGGAGATCTGCTAATCTTCCATCTATTCCTGACATCCTTACAACAGTCACATAAATTATGGGAGCGAAGGCATTTCTCACTGTCAAATTTGACTGACAGATTTTTTCATTCAACGTCTGACTGTGAAACAGCTAATCATGTGTTGTATATCTACTTAACAGCTGTAAAGCCTTGTCGGTCTGCATTGTTCGAATTTCCCCTCTGGACAAAAACATTTCCGCTGCATTAAATATCACTAAAATACAAAAAGCCTTTTTGTCCCTGGAAACCAAAACGGCACGAAAGAAAACAAAATTGGGGCTTTTAAGGTCATACAGAATATTATGGATTTTCAAGATCCAGCCATCACAAATTGGACCCCCTCTGGCAGCATTTTTGGGCAAACTGAAATGAACCCAGCAAACAGCAAGAGCAGCCGCCACTTTGTGGTTTGTTATATTCACTCTGAGAAATACATGCTCCATCAGATGCATTAAAAGTGCAGAGAAAGTGCAGCATATGACCACATTCTCCAAATAAATGAATAAATAAATAGATAGAAAATATGGTTTATATATGAACTGCCGAAAATGTAGATGGACTATGCAGAATTTAAGCTCTGCACATGAAAGGTGAGTGAATGACAATGAGGATGCCAATAAATCATGTAATACTAAAACACATGCCAAAATATATGCAAATAAATGTCAATCACTAAACAACCTCATCCACAGATTTTATCGGTTTTAAATTATACATATTTCCTAATTAACTTGTAAGATCCTAGTTTTGGTTTGCTCATCATGAAGTATGAATTAAATAAAAAATGATCACATCGTGTCCTGAGGTTTGTCAGATACATTTCTTTATACATACAATGAAAAGAAGAATGGAATGAATACGATAAATTCATATAGTGTAGTACTTGAACAACACCAGGCTTCAAGGGTTATGAATACACTTTAATAAAATACCTAAAGTATCAATTTATATGTGTGGCTGCTTGCCATATAAACTCTGGCTGTCACATAGTGTAAGCTTGGTGCATTTGAGATGCTGTTTTATAAAGCTTCCAAAGCTCCCTTATTAGGCACTGTGGCTTTTTCCCTTCCCTCAAACTGCCTTATAGAAAACTCCACCACTCCAAGTATTTGGCCATATTGAGTAGAGCACACACATTTTGCAAAACTGAAATTGCTGCGATAATGGCTGCATTACGTTTGTGGGTAATGATGTTAGTTGCTTTGGCGCTGTAGGAAAACAATGACACCTTTTAGTGAGGAAGTGGCTTGTTAATTTTTTGGTTTGTGACAACGTCCACAACGGGGAAAACGTCTTTTTGTTGCTGCGATTGCTTCTCACAAAGTGACACATTTCCTTTTGAAGTAACACAATGGTCTCTTGGAAATAGAAAAAGTAATATAACCTAGAAAGATAAACTTCAGTCAGTAAAGTTGCACTTGTTCAGGCTTACTAATATTAGCTTTCATCATTTTCAGTTTAATGAGGGGAATGCAAGTTTCAATCAGCCAAATAATGTCCATGTTTCCATTACTTGGCAATCATTACATGAGGATTTTGTCTGATGTTTTTGACTTATGTCTTGTAACATCACATATTCATGCTGACAGTGTGTTAATACTAAACTCAACAACTCCCCCCCCCACACACACACACACACACACACACACACACACACACACACACACAGACACACACACACACAAACAAAAACATCCTTAGCTGGAACTGTCAGTGGTGAAGCTAATTAGCATGGGAACGTTGTCTCTTGAATGTCTTTAAGCTAACCTACTTTTTTCTTGAACATAGTATGCTCCCAAATGACAGCAGATGATGCTGCAGTATGCTTCAAAACAATTAAATTAAATAATAAACAGTGCTATTAATTGACTGTTGAACCTGCATTAATTGTTTTGTCGGTCTACTTGCGCAATATTCTAACTTTATGACAAATTTGATTACAGAACATTATTATTCAGTTGGAGTTGTGTTCGTGTCCACCTGATGAATGCAAGTCTAACTTTCAATCTCCCTTTAGCTCCCTTTAGCTCTCTTTTGGTTTCCACCAATGCCAGAGGAAATATGTGGCTCTTTAGCTGCTAAATGGTTTATTATTATTTATGGTTTGAATTATATTCTCTAGCTAGTTATTAACTTTGTCTATGTGTTGTCTGGTGCTGGGCAGGTAATGTGCAGTGGGTTTATCAGAGCTCTTTTTGCCAATGATGATGCCAATGAGAGCAGTGAGAGTGAACCCATTCAGCCCATTATTCCGAAATCGCAACAGTCCAACAAATGGCCTGTTGTTCCACTCTTCCTGCAACAAACAGAAGCAAAGGGCTAATTATTATGCAGACTGAAGTCATCGAACCTTCCTGGTCATGATATTTCTTTTCAGACCGCAAAGGCATTACCTGCCCTACTCTGCCTCTGATTGGCTTAGCCTGATATTCTTACCCTATCCTTTACCAATCTCACTCCTTATGTCCAAACTTAACCAATTCAGCCAATCAAAGACAGTAGTGCGTGTTATGCCGTCGCCATAATGTTAAAATACATTGGGAAGGACCACTTATGTCATTATCCATAATAATTAGCCATGTGCTTCTGCTCTGTTGTTGGGAGAGAGTGTATTTTGGCTTTTAGCCAAAACAATGGGTTTTTGTTTTCGGGGTAACGGGCTGTTGGACAAATGGGCTTTCGGTTCAATGGGATATTTTTCGGGCTATTGTTTTTTTTTTTGGAATATTGGGTCAGAACAATGAGTACCCTGAGAACACCCAAACACTTATGCAGTAGCCTATATTCTCTTCACCAGCCAGTTGACACATTTCATGGAAATATAGAGCAGAGTTTGCACCTCAGTGTGCCCCTGGTTTCAATTTGAAATGCCATTCTCAGGAAAGAGAAACTCAAAATTTGAATCTTTTGCCTCAGTCTGACAAACGTCTCGGGTGAGAGGAGTGCCAGTTAAAGTTAAAAATGCAACAATATTCCTTCAGCCATAATTTAAACTGCTCTCCAACTTCAGCAGAGTTTTTGCTAAGTGATAGAAGCTAATGATTCACTGGCAATGCTGAGATAAAAATTGGGCCACTTTCTGTTGACATGTTCTGGCAGCTCCATTATGAAGCAGATGATTTGACTTTGTTGGGGGATTATACAGTATGTATCCTGCAGCAGCAAACTCTGTGAAGTGAAGATATCAATAAAATGCAGCAGGCATCACGTTGGACACAGAAGTGTCTCTCTGACGTTCTTTAGAAACGCACGAGTGCCTGTTTCAGATCCAGTCATTGCAGAGTAACTCTCCTCTGCATCGTAGATATAATCTTGCACTGATAAGAAATAGATGTATTTCATTAGATCAAACAGCTGTTTGGAATCTGGGCTCTGACATTTTCTGACCCAGCACTGCAATTGAGAAATAACCAGTCATGATGGTGCATATCAGGGTCACGCAGGGTGCCGACAGTTTCATTTTATTCATGATAATCCAACTCTCTAAAGTTACTCTTCATCAATAACTTTACAGGCAAGCATGGCTCACTCTGTCTTTGAAGCTTCCCCAGAAAAGGTTGACAGGCTTTGTGAAATATCACGTCACGAGTCATATAAAATATTGCCCTCTGATGAAATGGTGTCACCCTTTGAATCATTGTTTCTCCATGCATTCGGGCTGTGACTTCTGCACACAAGTTATCCATGACTCACAGAGTGAGGAGGACTGCCGTCTGTAGTTGGGTCCAGGTGGATCATTTTAATCTCTTGTACCTTTCACAAAACTTCTGCATTAGCAAGCAAAGCCTTGCTGAGCTTGCAAGGTCTGCCTGTTTTGTCTGATCATAAATAATAAATTGATTAAAGTGAGCTGCATAATGTGGCTAAATGGCTGGTGAGCAATTTGAATGTAAACAGTGCTTCCTGCTCCACTTATCCATTTATAAGTCTAGCAATAAAAAAGCAAACATAACCCATGAGCACTTAGCTTAAATAGAGCTGCTCTACAGTAATGTAAGAAAAAGTAAACATCCTGCAATAAAGTAGCTTCCAAGGCTAAACTATTACATGCCCTAACATTTTTTCTGACTCTAAATGTAACAATGCTGAAATCATTACTATTATTATTATAGTGTTTTTAAGCATTACAAATATTGAGATGCAGCTAACACAACAGTTTATACAAGCTACACTACATGCAGTGAACCATGCAGTAATTCAGTTATTTTCCAGGAACATATAGTTCATCTGGGTAGTGTATTATTTTTTGCGCACGGAGATGTTTTCACTGCAGGATCTTCAGGTGTCTGTTTGTAATGCGTGTGTAGGCGGGTGAGTGATGCTTAGGTCACAGCAGCACTTAAACTCTCTGGTGTATGAAGCATCAGCAACATGAGTCATTTATTTGCAGCACAATTTGAGAAGAGCGGGTGTTGACAGGAGCCTCTCTGACTTCACCATGCTCCCAGACATAATCAGTGCATCACTGTAAAATAAATAGAGTTCATTCTTTTGTCAATCTAAAACAGAGTATAGAGTCGCAAACTGGGGCGTTTGCAAGGTGCTGTATAAGCTAACTGCTTTTGTTAAAGGCTGAGAAAGTGGTCATACTTTTCATATTCTGTGATTTGAAATAGTCATTTCTATATGAAAAGAAAAGTTTGACATTTTGCTGAGATTCAGATGAGGAGATTGATACCACTCTAAGGCCCGTACGTAAATGTAGAGCTGTAGCCAGCAACCGGTTAGAAATAGGATAAAGAAACGGCTAGCCTGGCTCGGTCCAAAGGTAACAAAAAACAACTTCCAGCAACTCTACAGACCAATTACTGTCAGTCCAGGCCAAAACATAACCCTACGTGAATTTTAATTGTTGTACTTCATTTTTTTGTACGGGTTAAAGAAACAAAATATTATGTCTTAGTTAAACGAGCTTAAGAGATGCTGGCATGGGTTTGTTTTTTTTAACATTTGGACAGAGCCAATTTTTCTTTTTTCCATCCTTTGTGCTAAGCTAAGTGGCTGCTTGCAGTAGCGTATTTAACATGAACACATGAGAGTTGTATCAAATTATTCTTTTAATTTCTCTATTAATCCACTAATTCAGCCTGCATTGTATGGGTAGCACGAGGCTATCGTGTATCCTTTGCTTATCTGAGATATACCTGTGTTTTTTCATTCACATGATTTCACAGGCTATCTAATGGTATAGCACAGCTAACCTAATGTGTGTGGATGACTCATCAAACCCAATCCGAACAGACAATGGTAGAGCTTGCAACATACAGTATTGTTTTTCATGCAAAATATTTTAAATGTTTTTTGGAAAATAAAAAGTACTCTTACACTGGCAACTCTGATCTGTATTTCTTGTCTTTGTTTGACTGGCAGCTCCTCTTGGCAACATGTTCTGCTCCACCTACACTCCCAGGATCCTCTCTGATCATTTGTGTGCATAGGTAATATGTAATTAGCAACCAGACGTACCAATTAGGGAATCTGATCATTTCCATTTCTCATCTCATTTCCATTTCCCAAACAAAAAGCCACATATCAGCCTAGCTGTGTCTGACAGACGTGTTGATGCAGTCCTGTGGTTGTAATCACAGGTTAGCAGGAGCCACAATGTGTAATGGGAGGTTGTTATGGTGCAGTGAGTGTGTCTTGGAGTGTATGTGGATATAATGGACTGTCACAGCATCGCCCATGGCTTCACCCCCAACTCCTGAGCATTGGCTGCCACCGTTAGTTATTCAGTACCACACCACACATTGGTGTCCAGGTCCATCAGACTATAAGATGAATAACCATGTTATTGAGTCCTGAAGGTAGTTTCTACAGGTGCAAACTCAGGAACTGTAGTTCACTGATGAATCTTCCACAGAAACACAGCTCGTAACAGGGGACTTCAGATCCACCTCTGTTCTCTGCTTGCTGTAGTGCTCTCTCATTTACAACAGCCGTGCTGACAAGTATGGCAATGTCAGAACTAAACAACTCAAGACAGCTGAGTAGCTGCACTCTGAAACACCCCCGGGACTTGTGTTGAACATCTTCCCTCATACTAACACTCTTAGGTGCTTCAGGATGTGAATAACAAACCTAAAACCTGAAATTGAGTTTGCTGCTATGCTAAAGCTTGGCCAGGCAGTTTGCCTTATGATGTATTACAAGCTGTACTTCCCTGATGCTGTTTTTAGGCTCTCGGTGTCCCCAACAAAATCCAAAAGCTGGTGCACACAAGGATAATTTATCCACCAGGACTCTCAATGAGCTTTTAGACATTTCAGGGAAGCAACAACCACTATTATATGCTGGAGCTCGGCAGCCAGGGGCGTAAATAAAAAACCTCCACAGTGTTTAAGAGTTTATTGTCAATTCTGTAGAATTTTGTAGCCCTGAAAAACATGATAAATAATGTTTGAGGTGACGTTGGTTGTTAACTTACTTATTTACTTTATATTGTTGGAGATTGTTGATGTGTGAGATACCACAGTAAGCACAGAGCAGGAACACGGCGGTGTACAAGAACTAAAGGGACGTAGCACATGGACATATTGCTGATGTCTCGACATTTAAGAAAACATTTTTACCCGCCGAGCAGGTTGTTTGTTAGGGTAAAAGTCTTTGCAGCAAGGTATTTTCTGAGTATTCCTCTAACAATGTAAGAAAATGAGAAATCCGTTCCTTTCTCAATCCCTTGCAGTAACAATGAGGGCATGCATTCAGCATCCTCAGACTTGCCTTTACCATGAAATACATTTTGAGTAGGAAAACCACAGGTGTAAATAATAAAATGGAAATTCCATTTAACTGCTACAGTTTCAGGGTCCCCGTATTGTGCATGCTGGCTCACTGTCACGCTGTAATGACTTACTCAGACACTTGAGCAGCACGCAGCCATCGTTAATGTTATTAGTTACACCTCTGAGTTTCCCCCGGCCTACATACAGATCAGGGGTAGGCCAGTCCAGAAGGAAGTGGTAATGCAGCTAAAGGTGTCAGAAGAAGAATAACTTTCTTGCAACAGCCTAATGTTTCGCCATGTCACAGTGATCAATTACTACTTCAACGGCACTATGACACTTTTGAGTAATGTGGACTATGGTCCTAAAAGCAATCATAAGAAGACAAACAATACAACCTTGTGCCAACTATGGCTACAGCATTTTTATAGAGATGGACTGCACTCTCTTCAACTGCAAAAGGGTTTGTTTCATTACTGAATCATCACTGGAATTACTGCATCACATTACTTCACCAGATTTAGGGTTAGGGTTTAAAAAAATAACAATTTTGCTAAATCGTGCTAGCTTTTGTAAGACTTAATGGTCAATTTATTTTCAGATATAATTGGGTAAAGGTTATACATTTCCACAGGCAGATTAATGATTAAAGATAAGGCAAGGACAGTCAATTCAAAGCATTCAGAATAAGAATCAGAATCCTTTATTAGTCCCACAGCGGGGAAATTTACATGGTTACAGCAGAAAGGTAAAAAAAAGATACAATAAAGACACACGTGAACACTACAATTAAGTGGATGACTTATATTTCTTTTCACACTGAATGTCTGAGGCTGAACTGACTGAGGTGCTTCATGTGTTGACAGCTCTTCACATAGCAAGACCTTGCAGTAAAAGACAATAAAAAAAGATTAGAAAAGAAACGAAAAGGACCAGGAGTCCGACCTCTCAAGGTTCAGCTTTATAGTCATCATACAATGCAGGATCTCACAATAAACTGTAGCCACAGCCTCCATGCTACATACACAGAAAATGTTTAAAGAAATATTCAAACATTACAGCCGTTGCTGAGCCGTCTTTACCAAGCTGGATATGTGAGATGTCCATGACAGGTTCTCTGTTATGCTGATTCCCAGGAGCCTGAAACTGTTCCACCGCTCCACCTCAGCTCCACTGATGTAGTCAGGGGTGTGTGCTTTCTAGGGGGTGTGACTATGGAACTTTATTACAATCTTTATTCAAGAGCGTGTTTTTCTATTTGAGAGCATGCCTCCTTGATTTCACGTTCAGATTTTGTAATGCTCTCTCCCAAAACCATGTCCTCACACTCACACAGCCCCTGCTTGTGCTCGTATTTGCTCTGCCTCTCCTCAAACTACACGCTTGCACGCAGATATATTGTTGCTTGCACATGCTCACACTCGGGCTGCTTCTGTGCGCGCGTGAAACGTCAGCTCTCTGATTTCTCCTCTACTCTTGGATTTTTTTGTGCAATATCCTTGTTAAAATGGATTGAATCCCCCGTGTTGGTTTTGACAGAAAATCATTCGTAAAAAAAAAAAAAAAGTTTGCTTCTGACACTACGTTCTTATGTGAGTGCTCTGATTAATAAAATCATTTGATCCTGCACATTTGGATATGGATTAATCTTGCACACTTTTAAGATTGATCGAAAGCACCTTTGTTATTTTCAAATTAGTATCGACAGTGTTATTAACAGGTTGATATTTATACCAAAAAAAGGTTGTATATCATGATTTATTGGGAAAAACCAGGCAATTCTATATCAGCACCTCCATATAGCACAAATGGAATGACCCTTTGTTTCATAACCACATTGTACCGACGATTAGGCTCCTTAGATCCTTAGAGTACAAGCTGACTTGTATGTTGTCTTTGATATGCTGGAGAATGAAAAGCACTTACTGGTATTGAAGTATCCCTCCAGTCTCTCCAAATACCTCCACTTTGGCAACTTGATGCCAGCTTTTTGGCCATTCTTTTTGCGTCCTTGTCACCTGACTGAAAGGCAACTTTCGTGGCTTTCCATTCATCTGGGATTGTATTGCCTTTGCGCTCGCCACATTCTTAATCAACCCATTTGTCGATGTATGAGGTAACTCTTGATGCATTTTCCTTTAGGTTGGTGTGGTTGTCGTGGGTGGCAGCATCTCTGAATATGTTGCCAGTCTGTGCACTCAAACAGTCCTTTTGAGCTGTTGACACTTTACATGTTTTGTTTTTTGCTCCTGATGGTTTGATCCTTTGTGGAGTAAGTTGGCAGGAGAAGCAGAGAAATGTGGTCCGACTGTCCTGGTGGTGGAGGGCTTTGTAGCTGCCTGGAACGTTGGAGTAAACATGGTCCAGGGTATTGTTTCCTCTGGTGGGAGTGAGGACAAGCTGGTAAAATGTAGGTAAAACATTTCTGAGGTCTGTTCAGTTAAACTTGCCAGGTACAATAACAAATCCCATCTGGTTGTTTTGTCATGTGACTACTGATGGCCTCATAAAGGTTGTACGTCACATTTTTAAGATTTTGCGTCCGCGGGAATGTAATGACAACACTGGTGTATTCTCTCGGCAGATATATGATCTTTACATCAAGAATCTCCCATCTGGGGAACAATGTTTTTGTTATAAACTACACGTTTATGGAAGTTTTACTCACTCTCTGGCTTTCTGTTTTGTGATGAAGTTATTTATGTTCAGGAGTGTGTCGGAGATAGCAGAGATTACATGTAACGCCTGTTTTAAAGTGGATTCTCCGTCGCTGTAACTCAATCATACTAACTGGAAACAATGCCACAAGATGGTCATGTCAGTATGAAACTGCTCACAACAAGGTCTGGATTATCTTGAGTAACTAGGTAAAAAGACAAATATGTATTTTTGATTTTGGGGTGAACTGTAGATTAAGTGTAACACTGTCAGCATATGTTTGCATACATAGACATGGGGATCTTTCCCATCTCTGTGACTATCACTATAAGAAGAACCAACTAGAAGTAGTGCTAAATATCAAGTACACATGTTGAGTTAATGTTGGGTTCTTCTGCTTGCACCCTTTCCTCTCTGTGCAGATTAGACTACTTAGCAACAATTTACAGTGCAGTTTGTACTCATTGTCTTTCTGCAGGTTTTTCTTCCTTTAACTTCGCTGACTTCAGTGACTAAAGCTGTCATCAGTCAGGTACTCTTTATGTTTATCTTATTACGGCCACACAATTTTCATCAAGTTCTTTTGGGCCAGAGGCGTTTTAGTGGGAGATGTTTTCAGATAGCAGTACAGTAGAATGCAGGACGAACGTTATCTTATAATATAAAACTACATCCATGATTAAATGATTCATTCCCATCCACCTGTCAACTGTTGGCCCCTGTCATTCACTAAAATTGTCTACGATGTACTGCTATTGATTTCCAGACTGTCATGCCCCGTAGGAAGGAGATAACCCAATCAAATCCAGTCCTTGCCTCCGACATGAAAAACACAATCTTCTCTCTGCAGGATCTTCACACTGCCTCGCTGTGTTTGAAAGCCCTCAGGTGAATCTCTTTTGAATGCTTTCAATTGCCTTTAGCTGTTTTTTTCCCATTTGCAATCATAAAGGGACACCTCACTGAGGAATTGGTAATCATGCAAACCTAATTAATAAATTCATCGTTCAGAAATGGGATTTCTCTGGTTGTGCAGTCCTGAAAGACATCTGTCATGTTTATGCTAATGTGAAATTCCCACCGTAAAACTTCCCATTGGTAGAGTTAAAATAACTTTGAGAGGTTTTGTTTCTCTTCTCTCTGATTTCATTCACCTGCCTACAGGCTATAATAAAGGAAAAGCCAAAAACTAAAAAGCCTTGAAAGTTTTGCAGTGAATCTTCACGGTTGTTCTGCAGTTACCGCCATCACGCTCTCTTTCTCGCAACCCAGCACAAATCTTTCAACCTCATAATCCCATTAATTGCTGCACAGACGTAAATGTGTTTTTTCCTGTGATAATAAAAGTTTGTTAGGTTGAATTTTTCAGACACTACTCTCATTTGTTCTTCATACAGAGATTCAGAATATGAATTAATATCAAACCAAACACTATTGTATCAAGAAGAAAAAGAAAAATCTTAAAACAAAGTGTACAGAAATGGTTAAAACACTCAAGCAAATAAAGGTTATTATTTTTCCAGACAGAAAGAATATGATGGTGTAAAGTAAGAAATACTACTAATTTTAAATGTCATAGTGTACATTCGCACACAGAGGCACACACATACAACATCTAAAAGTGGGACCCCCCCACCTCACTCTCTTTCTTCTCGCTCTCTCTCTTCCTGTTAGTTTTTTCCTCATATGGATGATGAGAGGCAGGGCGGAAAGACTGGAATGGAGGTTCAGCAGAGCTCACCTGCACCAGCTGCCCTCTGCTCACTGAGGAGTTTATAGATGAGCTGCAGTCTCCCTCCTCCTCCTCCCAGATGGTCATTAGGGGTTTCACCAGAGATTGCCCTTGGAGAAAAATGATCTGACAAAGCACCGGTTATTTGATAACATAATGTAGTAAAATACGTATGTTTTCATTATTCATCAAGGAAGCTTTGGTGATGAGATGGCCTTGATTTATTTGCAGGTCACACCAAGTAACCTAATTTCAAAATAAAATCGAGGCAGCTGCTTTCTCATAAATTAAACATTATTTAAAGCCAACAGTCAATCATGATCCTTCATCTAACCAAGAGAGAGCTGTGCTATAGCCAAAGTGCATAAACCCCCCAAACTAATATATTACTGTAGAGGTAAACAAAGACTGACATCCAGTTAAAAAATGAGGGTGAAAATATACATTAGAAAGGAACCTTCATTGCTTTTCGTACTGTAACACAAACCCACATACATGTATACAGCAGGTGTATGGGCTTATAGGTAGGTGGACCAAAGCCTTGTCAAACTTCTTCAAGTACTTACTGGCTGCATTTTGAATAGTGCTTGACAACTGGCCTCTTATTCACACACACCAAAGACACTTTGACTTCCATCGTTTAGTGATGATCACTGAGTTAATACACACACTCAGATGCAATTGAAAGACTTGTTGTCATCGTTTCCCAAAATGCAAGGTATTTCCACCAGTTTCAGAATCAGAAGAAGTTACACGGTCAAGAGACATCCACAGCACCCGTGCAGAGTCTGTTTACAAAGCGTACTGCTTACTGAAGAGAAAGGAAAATAAATCTCCCGGAAGAAGTGAACAGAGACACTTGAAAAAGCCTCTTCACAAATCTCCATTCCATCTGAATTGCATCATCTAACTGGTGAGCATTTAAAAAGGCTCAGAAATACTTGATGTTTCACACTAGAGTTCATTGCCAAATAGCTGGTTCGCAGGGAAAGAGGCGCTATATAATTGATGTTCGTATTGGAGTGGTTCAATGGCATGAAAGTCAGCTGAGGAAGATTTATGTCATTCCAAAGTTTCAACATTGTCCAGGGTCAGGAAACAGAAAGCAAAGGCTGACATTCTGTAATATTGGAAGCCGCATCTTTTATCAGACGTTTTAAATTTGATTGGTTACATATGTAATATCCCGCAACATCACCAAGTCCAACAAACAAATCCATCAATGCAAACAAAACAAACAAATAACCCAGACTGCATTAATAAAATCACAGCCTATAAATGCCTTAAAACCCTAAATGATGAGCATAGGTTGTCACATACTGCCAAGTATGACCCAGTTTGGGAGGTTCTGTATTATGCAGTACTTCCCCTGTTACGATCAAAATCAGTTTTTATGAATTTTCTAAAATATTAAATGTTTTCTGTTCTGTAACTCTGTTTTATGCTTACCACAGTATGTTCTTCTCTTCTTCTTTTTGCATTCCTTAAAGCCTCTCTTATCTCTGAAGTAAGGTAGACTTGCTTTTACCTAATGTACACATCTTATTTCATGCTGTCTTTTATTATTTAAAACAAGTGTGTAAATACATTCTCATCATTAATGAAAACTCAATAGTTTCCAATCATTTCTCACTGTGAATGAGATTCCCAGTCAGTATTATTCAGTATTTCTGGCTGTAAACTAGTTAACATTTTCCTGTGGCATTCTAAAGGTCACAGTAAACTCTGAACAAACAATGTGTTTTCAGTGGAAATATGAAAAAGAATAAAGGAAAGGTCACATTCAGCAACAACACAGATTAACTTTTCTGATTAGAATGTTAAAAGTTTTTTGTATCAAATTAAACTGAACTTAAGATGAGTGCTGGAACAGTAAGGGGGGGTGCGGGGGGGTGTTGCCAGCAGATTGAAGCAAGGAAAAAACTCCTTCTTCCAGACAGTGAGTTGATGCAGAGACGCAGTTCCTTTAGTTCTTGGCTCAGCCCCAAAGAAGAACTTCAGATGGTCATTTGTGCCAGCTGCCATGTGGCCACAGTCACAGTCAGACAGGGGACAGCTGGTCACGGCTCGCACTGCATCATCTGCTGTCTGTGCACTTCTCCGGCCTGATGTGCACATCTGTCCTGCATAGGGAACGCTGGGGAATCACATCTGTATGCATGCACGTGAATGAGCCGGTGCATGTGTTTGATAAATGTCTCTATATATGCAATATGTCATCAACATCTGGGAATTTTTCTTAAGTTTATCTAAAAATAACTTATATTGTATGTCAAAGTCCTTTTTATTCTGCATTTCAGTCATGACATTCCCGGTAGATGTTAACGTGATATCACTCGAGGAATATCTTCACACATGCCGCACATCTGACATGATTGCCATTAAAGGAATTCATCAAGAATAAAAAAAAAAAAAAAAGTGTTCATCCCAGAAAAAGATCAAGAGAGATGAATTAATGTGATGATCCTCTCTTTAAAATAAATCAAAATATTTCTAAAATTATCTTAGATATCAATTATGCATCGCCATCTTAATCTGATGTGTGGTCATATATTTTGAAACATAGATGATGTGTGCAGAAGGACATCGCCGGCAGATTTTGCTGCTGCTTTCACGGTACAGGCTCTTGCTAACTATTACAATCTCGTTCATTAGAAGTAAATTGGACGCCTTATTTTACTCACCTACTCCACTAGTCCACTAAAGTTAGAGCATCTGGGTTCTAATGTGAGGATTTGTTTTAAACAAAAAACAAATCCGTCTATAATGTTCCATAATTTAAACATGAATTCTTGCAGTATGTAGAATATATTATTGAGGGATGGTGTTCATTTTGAACCCAGTCCAACCGCCTAAATTGTCCTTTGAAAATTCCCTCTTGGTTTGGTTTTTATCTAGGGTTTGAAATACTATTTTCAAATTTTTAGATGAGTTTTTCTCATTCTTGTGAGGACATTTGTCCAAAAGCTTGCTGCACACAGAAGGTATTTGGACTGCAGCAGTTCAATGTTAATTGAAATGAAACAGGGTGAGATGTGAAAATATTTTCACCAAACCGAACCACGCAGGCATACTTCCACTGGGCAAAACATAATATTTTCATTTTGGAGATACATTTTCATTTTCAAAGCCAAAATTGAAAGTCTGTAGTCTGTATTTTTTTCGTTGTTGAAAAAAACGCCAAACAGACCTGAAGAACCAGACAGACAACAAATGATGCATCATCAAGCCACTGGGAGTCTGTTTAAACTGTCTCATTATATGCTCGGAATACAAACTGAGAATAAAAAGTTTTGCTTCGCTTTGCTCTGGTGTTGCAGACTCTTGCTTGTGGAAGAAGAAATAAAAACAAAAATAAGTTTAAAGTGCACTTGACTGTTGAAATCACTGATTCCACTCAACAGCCACTGATAAGGGACGACAAGAGCCACGCATCAAGACAAACAATAAATAAAGACTCTCGAATACGACGTCTGTTGGCTGTCTGTTGTCACGGCTCTCACACTCCACCTGCAAGAGCTAACCTAAAAAAACTATAATATAATATTATCAATTTGTTATGTTAAATGCATCCTGGGAGTTATTTAATAATGTTTTTTAATTGTAGGTATCTCAACCTCAACCTGCGTCGTCCATTTTCATTCAGTGAGTGATTTTCTTTTCTCCAGCATGCTTCTAAATGAGCCACAGGGAATAATCTATTTACAGTTACAGTGAACATTGGTGGATTTTTAATGATTGTGAAGCAGAAAGCTTTAACGTGTTTTTATGTGTCTGCTATGTAAATCATTCAGTAGGCAATTGATTCTGTCATTATTTTACCCATATCCTGTTAAGAAAATACTGATTAAGAAGATTAAAAAAAAAATACGAATCAAGTCTGACAAACCTAAAATGATGACAAGAACAATTACTCTACCCACCTGCTCACATAACCCACAGCTGCACGCAGTGAGCTGCAGCTGTTCCCTCAGAGCGGTGAAAAGTGAACGGCAGTAAGAAACACCTAACGAGCAGAAGTAAATCAGCCAGACTGAGGGAAACTAACTACATCTGTAAATTAAAAAAAACTTTATAACACATGTAGCCTGAGAAACATTCCCTGATTAGGCGCGCCATGTGGATAGAGCCAATGGTGTCCTACAGGAGAGAATACAGCATATGTATGTCATTTCTGATTTCAAAGGTCTTTAAATTATACTGAGCCTTGACATGATTCCTCCTCTTAGAGATGAACCTTTATACAAAGATGAAAAGTCGAACAGCTCAGCTCACTGTCCCCAGAGACCGTACCAACCTGATCAACATCTTCGAATTTCAGAAAATATTGAGAAATATTTAATTAATGAATGAATAAATGATTGAGTGAGTGACTAAGTATAAGTGTGAACTAAATTAATGAGGTGCTCTGCATCTAAAGAAAAGCAGAAAACAGCGCTGCAGACCTTCCTTTACCAGTCATTACTATAAGATTTTGCTACTGCATTTCACAAAGTACGACTCCAGTTTCTTCAGTCTTGCACTCACCACGTTAATAGATCTAGGCACACAGCCACATTGATAAAAAGAATCCAACAGGGCAGGAACCTCAAGCTGTCCGATGATCGGCCAGGTTGTAAGAAAAACACCTAGATAAGCAAAACTTATTTGGATGAGAAAACGAAAGCAAATAATTCCACATATTGACTTTGTGATTAAACTTTGACCTAGCAAACTCGCCATGCTCACTTTTGATTGCACCATTTATAGGTTTAGAAAATCTTGCTAAAGTTTGACCATTTGGCCAAAAGGACTTTTACTTCAGACGTTAGAGTTCCCAGTTCAGCAATTACAGTAGGCTGGTTTCTGCAGCCCAGGTGTGTCAAAAGTGATTTTTAACAACTCCATGTTCACAACCCAAAGTCCTTTCATCAGTTTAGAAATGGAAAAAATCTCATTCTACACTAATTCTAGTTTAACAACCAGTCAGCCTTCAGTTTGAAGAGGTTTACTGACAATCATCAGCGAGCTTGGTTCACACACCAGACTGTCCTTGACTGAATTTGTTTCTAACAATGGCGGAAAAATTCAAAGGATTCTCTGTATTTGCCTGTTTTAGGCTCAACGATCGTAATTTTTTGAGTAGCCTCCGCTGTGACTGTGGCAAAGAAAATCATTCACGTGCTTCGTGTGGTGTTGACATGAAAAGTGACCGCACTCTTTATCTTTCCCCCCTATTCCCTTATAAAATCTAAAAGCTTGCTCTGTGTATCAATTATAAAAGAAAAAGAAAATTAACGAGTGTAAATGGCATGCTATTAAATACTGCATGTCTTATTTTCATGAAATAAAAAAAATTAAGATGAAATTATAATAGAGCATTAAGGACTTTTTACGAAACTGTCCGTCGCGATTCCTTATAATATACTAGCTAGTTGCTAGTTATCCCCCGACAGTTTTTACCTCACTGGGGAACGACCCCCCCAAATGTCATGTTGACATTCTTGAATTAGTAACTGTAATGCAATTACTGCATTTTTATTGTAACCTCCACTGTAATCACATTACTGTGATAGAACAAATTGACTTGTTACTGTATAACATCATGAACTTCCACTGGCAACTAAACTCAGCTACAGAAAATGGGAGGAATAATTGAGAATTTAATGGCTGCCATATCTGTCTTGGGAAGAACAAATGGACTTTGGAAATTGGGAAGATTATCACCTGAGTCTTCCACACTGACAGCATTGTTCACGGTTGAGTGATGAAATTCAAGTGAATGATTGTTTTTGAGTGAGACTGCGTGAAAGTGTTTGTGAGGCAGACAAAAAGATTCATATAAGCTGTTATTTGCACTCCAGCAAGTCTTTCTCTGATATCGCGGGGCTGCAGACTCAAAGCAGAGACCGTGATTTCAGTCGAAGCAACAATGAAGAGCAGACGAATGAAGACTGAACAAGAGGTGATAAATTCCCTTTAGACTTCCATCATTGATATCGGTTCCAATTGAACTTTAAATTAGATGCTGTGCAGCTTTCATCCACTGTGATTAACAACTTGAAATAACCCTCAGCAGACCAGATTAT
Source organism: Bovichtus diacanthus (assembly GCA_943590825.1). Classification (NCBI taxonomy): domain Eukaryota; kingdom Metazoa; phylum Chordata; class Actinopteri; order Perciformes; family Bovichtidae; genus Bovichtus; species Bovichtus diacanthus. The sequence continues at coordinate 15,678,397 of CALSBV010010813.1, forward strand.
GACAATGAATCACAATTGTGCTCAAGATGGAATAACCAAAAACCAAAAAAAGCCATTAATAACATGGACATTTTTCATTTAAGGTAGCCAAGCAACACAAAAAAGAGGTTTTTATTTTCTAAAGCTCAAGAATTCTACCTTTTTGCAAATATGCTAATATGCTCTCTGAGAGTCAAATGAGAAATGTTAACTCTAATGAAAATAAACAATAAATAAATCTGACTCTTGGAACTCTCCAAATAGAAAAGAAAAGCATAAGTAGGTGGAATCTAATTTAACATGAGATACCGCCCTCATAGTTTAGCTTATAGACTGGAAACAGTAAAACAGCTCCTCTGAAGCTCTAAAGGTATCTTGTCATACAACTCATTCACAAAAAGGAATGATTTGAGGGGAAGTTACATGCTGGAACTATTTCTTGACGAACAAACTTATCCACCACAACACGACCGACTATTGTTCGCCAAGAAATAGTTACAGTACAGAACGCAACTTCTGCTAGAATTGTTACTCCATTACTGCTTGTCTATGGATTAAACAAACAAGATACATTGTGTTACTTAATGAGCTTTAGAGCATATTTACTTTGGAGAAGCTGTTTCCCCCTCCCTATAAACTCCCAGCTCACACTCGTTCACACGCAGACAGAAAGTATCGATCTTCTCGTCTAACTCTCAGAATAAGTGTATTTCTCAAACTGTTGTACCATTTGTTTCAAAAGCTATATTTATTGCCTAAATGTATTTAAGAGTTGACATTCTAAAGGTTGATTCTCCACTTTGACATCTTCTCGTCTTCATTCCTGCTTGTATCGTACAGTATAAGTCGAAAGTACAACAAAAACGTAGAGAAAAAAAAAAAGCAATAAAAAATGTATTGTATTTACAATAACAAAGTCAACATTTAGAAGAGCAGTGAATACAACAGTATACAATGTGCTTTTCATACACTGCGTCTAACTCATTTTAATGCATTGGCCAGACTCAACCTCAGACTCAGACTCACCTCTTAAGTCTTATCTTTCCCACTGAAGAAAGCATTCACATTCTCTCCTTTCTACTCTCTATCTCTCCTTTTCTTCCTCTGTCTCAGTGTTTATTTACATTCCTTTCCAAAGCGCTCTCGATATCCCACCCTCCATGCTCCACACAGGGGCAAAATGGCTTCATTTTCTCGTCCTCAGAAGCCAAAGGGAATCGATTGTGTGGACTCAGAATCTCTCTCTGCCGCAACTCTCGCACACGACTTAAGGTTCTTAATTTAATCAAAAGGACAGCGTGATTACGTTATGTGTGAAATGCCGTGGTTTATCTGCCCTGAAATATTCATGGACTTACAGTGTGTGCTCCGCTCATTGTGCTGGGAGCAGGGGGGTCATAAATAACCAATTTTCTTTTGTGTCTATATTCCTGAATGTTACTACTTAGTGCTGGTACACAAGCAATTTCAGCTATGACCTTTAAGGCTTACCTTGTCAGTTTCGAAGTCATTTCAGATAGGTTGCATTGTAAGAATTCAGGTGAGATGTACTTAAGGACGTGCATAAATGTCTCACTTTTGTTTCATGACTGTTTAGTGCTTGAGTAATTTCTGGCTTAATGCAATTAAATGTGAAACCTTGTGTTCTAGGAGGTCCAATTATTAATCACATTAGTCCCAGAACTGCATTTTTTAAGATACAAATAATTGAATTTGCATTTGTCAGTCATGGATTTCATTCCAAACTTAATCAGGGTCTAACCTATCACCTGTTTCCCCGACTTGCCAGCCTCCCCCGTGTTTAATCGGTTAATGGACCTTCCAGTGCGTGCTGATTTAAATATCAGCCTGTGTGTATGAAAAGAAATAAAAAGAATAGTTAAGCTTTCTTTATCCTTTTGGATTAGACTTGCATTGCTGCATGTATTTATTGTGTCGATGAATGTTTTGGAAAGTCAGAGAACATAAATAAATTAGGTGATTAACATCAACATCCCAAGGTGCTTCTTTGCCAACAAGGTGATTGCTGGAAAAACATTTTTTAATGATATGATCAGCAGAAACTTAATAATTAATCCAAAACGGAATTAAAAATCCCTCCATGTTAATGTTAATCCTCGTAAATAGTCAAATGAGAGCAATAATGAATTTATATGAGGCTGTGATGCAAGTGGTGTGTAATTTAATTTTGCCTGCCAGCTCTGCTTTCGGATTTGATTAATAACTATCAATTCTGTGTATCAATTTATGATGTCCAAATAACTATTGATGATTCTTGTGAGGCACCGGGACTTTGAATGGCCAAACGGGAAAAGCAATGCAATAACAAACAGTTCAAGATCAGCATTTCAAACTCACAAACGCTCCTTCTCTAGTCAGAGAGGCTCGCTCACGAGAAGATGAGACCTCTGAAATACCCTGGAGGCCTGCATCTTACTGATGCACTTGAATTCATTTATTTAAAACTGGTTGACTTTTCTTCCTCACGATTCATTTTAAAGAACAACTTTCATTTTGTTATAGGCCTTTGTTGTTGTTTCAGCTTTCTTAACAATATTTCTCAGTGTCTCCGATATTGATGTTTTGCGTGCGTGTGACAGTTTGTTGATTTTATTAAATTACTTTTTCATATCCATCCTATTGTGCAGATGTTTCTTTTTATTTAAAAAAATATTTCTCTTTACATTCCCTTTCTTCAATAGTCACTTTGGAAGCGCACCCATGTGTGCAGAAGTGCTGTTTTAAACATACAACCATGCATTCTACGCTCACTTAACACCTGGGGTAAGTGGAGCATACATCCAATAAGTGACAAATATTGCTTCGGTCTCCAAGGAGCGCACAACATGCATAAGAGACATGAGGAGGGATAAACTGTAGTTTTCCAGAGGAGTATAGATTACGAGAAGGCCAGCAATGCCGAAAATTGACTTTGAGCGATTGGAGCCATTGTAACTCAGCTGGGCCTCCAAATGGACCTCATAATGTCATATATCCCGGCAGGACACAATCACCTGGCAACACTTTGATTGATAGCAGCAGGCGGCACTCCAGCGCATCAGCTCAGGCAGATTTATCCATCATTGGAATTTGGATTTGATAAGCTGGTTGATAAGAGAAAATACCATTAGAGTGGCAGCCGGTGCAGCTGGGAGGGCTCAAATGAGAAACAATGAGAAATCCAGAATGAGTTTATTAAAAATGACTGATATTGATGAATATATTGTGTTGAAATATCAAATACATAAGAGCACACTGGAATGGACATGATGTCTGTAGAGGCTGATGATGTGTCGTCTACAATGTGCAGTCCATCCTCTAGACTTTGCTTGTATCATACATCTATAATCTCTCAATCTTATTCACCGGCTTTATTGCATAAGAAGTAGAAGAAGAGTGCTCACAGTGCAGAAATCTGCTGAGGTTTGTCTGCCTCCGGGCTGTTTGCTGTGGAGGGTGACAACTTAAATGGCTGATATAAAACCTGACACAACTAATCTATCATACATCCCCTGCCTGTCTGCTCGAAATTCCTCTTTTTAAAGGATGGTTTATCGCGCAGTCATAAGTCACGGTGTAGAATATTGCTGCATGCGGCCTTGTGTGTTTACAGGATTGCATGTGTCGTCTGGATTTAGAATATCTCTAAAATGACATATCTGATCCTATTTTGACACGCAATCTCGATGTTTGGATTATCCCAAAATAAACCACATCGCTAGGTCTATTTATTTATATATTTGTTTATGTCTTGACATAAGGAACACATGACGGATTGAAATGTCATAAACAACATATCATTAATGAAAGTTTGAAAATCTATTTTCACAGGATGGTTAATATATCATTATAAAAAACTGGCTGTGTAAGAATGATTACTTTAATTAGCTAATAACAGTTAATAACATCATCAACTAAGGAAGAAAAAGACAACCACATTCTTTTCAACAGCTTATTGGAAGGCTGAATAAAGCAAGTGCAGCTTTGAAAAAAGAAAACTGTACAATAATATCAAAGGCAGTACCTTATCTGTGAAAAAGCCCCGAAAATGTCTTCACTCCCTGCCACATAAATGAAACTTTAAGTCGTTTTTTTTCTTTGTTTTCCCCGCTGCCTCTCACAAACCCATTAAAACAAGTTAATCATCCATTTTGTATAACACAAAACATCAATTAATCATTTCAATCTCTTCTTTTAACTCCTTTAGAGCCCGATTAAACCGTATTTGTAAGCGCCTGTCATTAGAACACTTTCAGAGCAGTGGGCAGACTTCAGTAACAGAAAGTAACATAGATACTAATTTAAAATGAGTCTTGGTCATGATCGAGCTTGATAAATGAATAGCAACCCACTGCTTTTGTTACAGAAACTGGCCAAATCTTACAAATTGAATCACAACGTTGTATAATTGTACTGCTGCTGTACTTCATGTGAGGAAAGTTGTTTGAGACTCCCAGCACAGCTGATCCGTTATGTGCTGTAGCATTTGCACTTTGCAGCACTTATACGCATTTACAAATCTGTAGGTGTTGCAAAGAAGTAAAGGCAGCTACAGCCAGTCGCTGCCCTCCAAACTACTGTCAGCAGGGCCTTGAAACCGCTCGTTTGCATAATGCCACAGCCACCGCCCTGTCAAACACAACTAACCTTGTCAGGTAATGGGCATTACCATGGTTACAGTGGTTACTCCACATGTCTCTCAGGTCCACGCATGCAGTAGAGGCAGCCTTTGTTGTAACATTGATTTACATTTAGGATGTTCTATTTCCACCCTCTAATGAGTTCGTTTCGCCAGACTGCTTCGAAATGATACTTGTAGTAAAACACCGTCTCTTCTTGTCTGTGCACAAAGAGATGCATCAGATCATCGTCCTGAGATTTAATGGGAAATGAAGATAAATACAGACAATCTTTTTTCAAGAGAACATTTCACTTTCGCACTGCGGTGATTTCAGATGTTCAAAATGGGATACAACTGTTTTTCGACCACTGACTGGAGCATGTTAGAATCATGTACATATATATAATCATCATTTATATAATCCTATATACAGCAGCCTGTATTGTATAGATACGATGGTCCCCCCTTTTAACATACATTGGGAGTAAAATTGTTACCTTTCCCAAATGAGCCTCATTGCAAAAACAGTGCAATTCACGAAGATCATCGCTAATAGCCACATCCAATTACAGTGAAATTATTACCGCCTGCAGAGAGTTGGTGGTAACTGAAGAACATTTATAAGGGATGGCACGCCAAGACTTTCCTCCGCGTCAAATCATGCCATCTTCTCAATATACACAGATCACAGATGGGGCTAAGCAACGGCTAACAAAGTCAGCCCCCCCCACCTGCTTCAAAGCTCTTGGAACTGAAGTGATATTACAAAATATTTCTAGTTGGAAAAATACATCAAATGAAGCTTCTTTTTGGTACATTACATTTTTAACCAAGTCAAAACAAACAGATATATTCATATATATATATATATATATATATATAATTATGTGTATATTGATATATACTAAATTTGAGTTCAGCTTTGACTTAGAACTGCTTGGACCCCCATATTAAAAAAAAAAGAAGATATCTGAGAGGATGAAATATGTCAGCATCAATGTCTGCTGCAGCAGCCGGAGCATGGCTGAGCATTTGATGAATATCTGGAGCCCACAACAGACCCAGAGTTGCCAGCATGTGATTTCTTCAATCTTTCACTACTCAGGTCAAATACATATCACATTTCTTTCCTGCCATCACTCTCCTGCATTTTTCTCTGAATCTCACATTTGTTCCATTTCCCCTGGTGCCTGTTTTCCTGTATTTCTCCAGAGTGAAGCCATTACGTTTTTTTCATCCACACATGCTGTCGATCTCACAGCAAGTGTCAAGGCTTTGTGCTGATAGAACATTTCAAACAGAAATGTAGGCACAGCGTCTGCTTAACATAGACATTTAACATGCCCAACCACCAGTCGAACTGTAATGGGGTTTGTGATCAACGAATGAAATTGTAATCACGAGGAAGCAGACAGCAAATGGAGTTATAATGAACAATAGAAAAATAATGAATAACACTAAACATGATCAGTCTTTTTTATTCTCTTACGGTGGCAATTGATTAAAGATTTTTTTTTTTTTTTCAACAGCATGTCAAGAATACCAAAGAAGAATATAAATCTAACATGAAAACAAATTTGCTTTTGGGAAAGAGTTTGTTCAGTATTCGTACAGTGTAAGGTAGAAGTGTTTGAAATATTACCTATTTTTATAATTAAAAAAATAGTTTTTTGACCTTTTAAACCATTGATAAGTTTGCTTGTCTGGGTCTAGTCATCTGTCTTCTGTTACGCAAAAGACAAATGCCCATATGAGAAGATCTGGACTGAGTCAAAGAAGCGAAATATCGCAAAATTGAAGATAGTTAATGATATCGACCAACTACATAATAATAACGATAGTGTATACTAACTTAATGCTATCAAAACGTTGGCTAATCATGCATAATTAATCCACCGGTATCCAGTAAAAATGAAACACGTTAGCCTACCTTTGTGTCTGGCTGTATACTACACAGTATGTATTACATTTGTATTGTGTTGGTTCAGCAGTTCTTTTTGACACTTGCAGTAAACAGCTCGCAGATGGTATTCTTATGCCGGGTTCACACTGGACGTGGAAGCACCGTGATGTTCGGCCATGTAAACCAATGGGGCTGTTCACACGGGATCTACAGTGATTGTTTCGACATCAGCCTCTAATCTCAGCATGCGGTGAGCAAATCTATTCAATCAAAAATTCTATTCAAATCTACTATAAACAATATAAATGATATGTTATATACGATATAAATGATATGGTTCTGATATATAATAATAAATCCATCCCATGCTTGCACTCTTCCCCTCCAATACATGATTTTACAGGAATTTCCAAATCCATCCACTATATTTATTAGAAATAGCCTACTGTCACTGCTGTTCGTGATTTTATTTTTTCATTGCATATGCTTGTTATTCCACATATATATTCGTCAGTTATGCCTAAACAGACAGACAGACAGACAGATAGACACACACACAGACAGACAGACAGACAGACAGACAGACAGACAGACAGACAGACAGACACACAGACAGACACACACACGCACACACACACACACACACACACACAGACAGACAGACACACAGACAGACACACACACACACACAGACAGACAGACACACAGACAGACAGACAGACAGACAGACAGACAGAGATTAGCTCTATAGAATCAGCAGAGGAGCAGAATCGCTTGTTGCAGAGAAATGCTCTTCTGGTGTGAACAGCCAGTCTGGTGCTCGCATGTGACGCTTCCCCTTACGGGTCTTGTGTGAACCCCATGTTACCCTTATCCTCCAAAAAGATGGTACGTAGGTTGTTTGTTTTTTGTTCATTTGTTAGTAACCTGTCCTGCCCGGTTAGAGGTTTGTGGAGAGTTTAAACAAAATTAGATTCCACCTAAGTGTGATGGATGTGTGGTGTGTGTACCACTAAGGATCACGTGAAAAAAATCAATATGAGCACGATTACTGATTTTGTTGTGACCTTTCTTCATTTAGTTATGCTGTAGGCTTTCAAACAAGGCTGGTTAAAGTGTTTTCGAGGCACCTGAACCCCTCGAAAACACACGTACGATAGTTTTGATATGAACAAATCCTTTCACCATATAAATCGTATTTGTAATGTATCTTTACCTGCCTCAGACCCTTCCACCTGCCACTCTGAGGAAAGAGGGTTTTGACTAGTCTTACTGCAGGACTTGCTTTGTTTTCCTGAGCCGGGAGCTCCTGTTGTTTTTTTGCAGCTTTTCACAGTTCACGGCATCCTGGCGTAAATGTAGTTTGAGTCACATTCAAGGGGAATACATTCAGCCCACAAATATGACACTTTTAAAACAAAAGCACCATCGATCTGAACAGCAGGTTTGTAGGCATCGCCATAAAGACATAATAAGGTAAAAAAAACATACTCTGCAACATTTTTTAACCTTTGTCATTTCAAATTGTTTTTTTCTGTTGATAGTCCTTTTGCTCATTATTAGAGAGCAGAATGTGTCTATGCTTTTTAATGTCAGTGTTAAGGCTACAGAGCAGTGTTAAGGAATAATGGCTGAATCCATTATGAAATGTATTTGTCTTTATTTACAGTTAGTTACCATTAATAATATAAATAAGTACGGCACAAAAGCATCCCAAAAGCTTCTTATTCTATATTTAAGTTTATAAATTGTAAAAGTTTTGTGTTCATATAATGTGGCTTCTGTGGAAGCAGTTTTCTATGGAAAAGATTTGTTAAATAAATAACTAGGAGCAGTTTTTGAATGCTATTTGAGTAGAGCCATGAGGAAAACTAATTGCCCATACTATACAGCGCATATGCAAGAAATGTTTAGTCATCAGAAGTCTTAGGTCACCATTCACCATTTACTGCCAGCTTTCTGTACAATATGATCCGGCAGCTGATGTAAACCCGGTCATTAAACCCAGGGTTAGCCCCTGCACTGCTTTAGTTCATGAACGTTTTTACAGTACATTACCTTATCGTTATCATTACAAAGTTATTCTTACATCACTTTGGAGGCCTCGGAGCAAACTCTGAGCACTCTGAGTAGAGAGTGGAGTGCTGAACTACAATGTGAGTCATGGCCTCAGTTTGGCCGGCAGCACTGCTTCAGAATTTGGCATGGGACCTTGTGCACAAACTTATCAATAAGATGCGGCAGATTGTCAGTTCAGAGCTTCTGAGTTCAGAGTTTTTATCTCAATTATTCAGGTATGCCTTGCGATTCCCCTTAATCTCTGTCATCTTAATTACAGGAAAGGCCAAGTGGGATCATGAGTAAGGAGCTTCATTTTATCTAGAATCTGACTGTGTTTTGTGAAATTTAAAAAGTTTGCCCTCTTGGATGTTCATAGAAATGTGGGTGGAGTAGTAATCCCATGCTGTCTCTTCCAAACCATCACAAACGTTTACATTTTCTGTATTCTTTTTTTCTTTTTGTCTCTCAGGGACAGGTAGCCTTGACAGGCAGTGGGGCAGACATAAACCTCAGAGGACATGCCCTTTTATGTCAGAGGGATCTGGAGCTGGAGAGAGAGAGAGAGAGAGAGAGAGAGAGAGAGAGAGAGAGAGAGAGGCATGAAGGGAAGTGCGGGGCGGTTTGCAGGGAGGCGGGGAGCCACGCTACAACAAGCCAAGCTAAATCTCCACCCTACTTTGTATGCATGCCTACGCTCGCTGGGTATGCATAGTGCAGGAGGAAGGCAGAATTTGTCACCCAGCTCAGGAAATTATTCAGAATTAGTCAGACATGTTTGATATCCTGGGATGCACCTGTCATTTATATGATGTATTTACATACAGAATTTGAAGGGAGAAGAGAGGGAAATAGAGAAATACTCTTAATGTGTTTCTAAATGAAACGTCATTTCAGGAATTTCAAAGAAATTTCAAAGATATGAAACATTCACTTCTTCCTCGTCCCTATGTGTCTTACTATATAGGTGAATGAAATATGTTTAACAAATGAGAGCAATCACAAAAATAGTCACAATTACAATAATCAAGATGAAGGGTTTTAACACTTGTTGCTTATCATTTAAATTGTTATTCAAGGTCCCCATCTATCAATTTTCTGCAGATTCCCTCATTAATGCTTGTAAACGCTCCATATACCTTATAGATAATCACGATACAGGAGCAATTTGCGTGATTGCAATGTCAACACTGAGGTCCAGCAACCAGTTATGAATATTTATGAGGTTGTCGACAAATGCATAATTGTCAAGGTAACCTCACAAGCCAGACTCACATTATGTACCGTGAGAAGCGGCTTTGAATGCAAGACCTGGCTTCCTTTTTGAGGTTCGGTTCAAAGGTAACTGAGGGAAAGGTGCAGAGTATGTGGCAATTCATAACTGGAATGGAGGGTTGAGGTAAAGCTGGAGATTATCAATGATCAATTATTTATCGTTCAATAACACCATATAATGAAAAGGGAACTTATTGTCAAAAAAGAGCGGGGCTTTAACCCTTGCAATCCCTCCGGCCGGATGAGATGTGAGGGTAAAGGAAGATGGGAGGAAAGGACCAATGCAAACATTTGTCCATACTTACTATTAGGTGGGTGGATACGCAGTCTTTTCAAAACTTTTGCGAGAATATACAAGGTTGTTTTTCTCTTCTGAAATGTTTGGGTTTCAAAAGTGAAAACGTGTTGCTCAGAACTCACACGATAGACCAATCCTCGCGGACAATAAAGCCCAGACCAGATGGTCTGCGGCACCATCAAAAAGGACTATCAGCTGCGCCTCAAAAGATATTGGGAGGCCGGGGCAGCACCCAGGGTGAATGTCTGGTGATAACCACACATTTGCTGCTTCCGAGCTGTTATCATTGTAAAGTTGAATACAGCTGGAAGGAAAACACTCAAAGAAACATTTAGTGCAATAATTGAGACTTCCCTTTTTCTTTCCTATTGGAGCTGCTGCTGCCTCTATCACTTGATAACTGTACAAGTATTGTGGCCTCTAGATAAATGTGCTCATATGTTTGCTCATACTTCTATAAAAAGCATTTCATGTAGTGAATGAGTTTGAAGTCTGTGGAGTTAAACTATGTATTGTATTGTTGGCACGGCTCTAGGGATTGTAATGTCTGTTTGAAATATCTCAACAATGATTGAAAATAAATGATATTCATGTTCCCCTAAAAATAAATTATAACAACTTTGGTGAGCCCCTGACTTTTCATCTAGCAACGTCATCAGGTCAAAAATGTTTTAATCGTCCACATTTTGTTGACTAAATACATACAAAACTAAAGACATTCCAACCAGCCTCAGCTGTACTTCAGCTCAACGCACTGCTGAGCATTAAACTTTGGTCATACTTCAATACGGACACGTGCAGCTGAAGACTTGCATGTGAGCAACAGAAGTGCATTCGCTTCTACAACAAATTGGGGTCTGCACAGACACATGCGAAGTAGAAAACCGGACGGCAGCCTGCCAACAGCAAGAAGAACTCCTTTTTTTGTTGTATGTGGCTGAACAACAATAAAAAGGCAGCGTGTGCGACATTTCACATGAATAGGACTAAGGATGGGGAATACAGTAGTACAGTATGTCCACAAAAAAAGTCTCCAGCTTGGCAGACATCAGGCACAATTTACATCACAATGTCGCAACCATTGATTGTCCTTTAGTGCAGCCTCACAGAGCGTATAAGCTATATCTTATGGGTTTAATGATAGGAAAAACATATTGCTATTTTGGTCGCAGCCAAATAATTTACTGGATACATAGAAACAAAAGACAACACTGCAAACAAAAACTAGTCTAGTTGATTTAAGACAGCGATAGTCTGGATCCAACCCTTTCTTCAGTAAAGAAACTGTATTCTCAATAATATTTTGAGGGAAACTTTAATCTCCTGGGTAACAGTCGCAGTTTTAAACACGTTAATGTTTTGAATAAAAAAAGAAAACTACTTGGTTAGGTTTAGTAAAAGGTTTGGGTTAAAATAGGTCCCATGTTTGTTTGACCCATCCATAATACACCCCAACCCCCTAGATATGCCAATTTACACAGAGTCTGACTAGGAAAGTATTTGTGATACCTCCAAAAACAAACGTAATCCAGGAGAAAATATGTTCCCTCAAAACGTAATAGCCAATGCAGTTTCATTGTATGGGAATGTCTAAATCCTACGGTTTTACTGTAAATCATTGAAACAGGCCAGAGTTTGGTTCTGAATAAAGATCAGCTTGTAGCCTTGACTATGTGTTACTAAGAGCAAAAACAAACTTGGAAACCATCTTATCAAAATTCCTCCCTTCACTTCTTAACATACAAATGAAAAAATACATTTCCCTTTACACTGAAATGACTGTATCCAAAGCTGAACCTCAAAAAGCCTCAAACATTAATGACCTACCGTAGCCACAATTGATGGCAACAAGCTTTTGAAGACTTATCTACACACCAAAGCTCTCATGTTTTAAACCTCTGAAAATATGTTTATGTCAACCCCCTAAAACCCATCAGATTGTCAACTCAATTTGTTTTCTATGCAAAAACATAGAAATCCAACTGATCCACGGCAGGAGCTGTAACTCAACCGCCATCCACTGGCTTTTAAAAGAAACGTATAAATATAGATATAGCAGCAAAACGATATGTAACAGATGCAGATGCTTTGGCCTTTTGCAGATATAATTTAACACATATGACGGAGAGGAATGTGGTTAACTCGCTGCCTGATTGGCTCTTCTCTCTCTCCGGCTGATTATAGTCTAGACTAATAATTTGATTTTGAAAGTAACCTTGGAGCCATCTAGACTGTGCGGTGAAATCATGTGCTTATGGAACTTCATAAAAACTGGGCAATAATGTGAACAGAACGTGATGGAGTTTTTCTTTCTCACTCAGTAATTCAGACTTATCGTCAGGATGATGTGTTCCACCACAGCAGCCTACTTTAAATTGAATTAGTCACAGAAATGATACACAAATTGTTACAAAGCAGAGAGATATATTTCTTGTTAAACCGTTGATTAATTAATTTCCCTCGGGAAACAACAGATAAGATTTCTTTTCCTCTTGTGTGCTTTAAGAAGTTTTATCAGAAGCTGAGAGAAGCTTGGTGAATACTTTTTAAACTGGTTCTGCAGTAGATATTTAGCTTTTGCTATTTGTTTTACTTTAGGATGAAATAAAATCTGATCTGATTTGGGATCTATTGTACGCTAAATTAATTCTGAGGACCCCCTAAATTCACTTTTACTTTGAGGGATTGTTTCCATTCTCGTGTACAAACATCATTACGAGACAAAGGAGGATAAGCTAAATAAACAATTGTTTCTTAATTTTTAATGTTTGGCACACACCAAAAAATTGCTTACCAATAACAAACACAGCATTGCCTCATGTATTTTCTTAATGCTCAATTTGGCTGCAAAGCCTCAAATGTAATTACTCAGGAAGCACTGACAAATATGTGACTATGCCTTGTTGAATTGACCAGTGTTTACTTTGGTTCGACTCCTAAAATATTTACAGCCAATGAATAAGAAAGCAGGAGACATGTCCATCACTCCCCCCCACCCCTCCCCCCACGGAGACTCGCGGCAATGTAAAACCGTATCACTGAAGGGAGAAAACAAAGCAAGGTTATGGTCAAATGTAAAGTGGTGCAGGGTGCTTAATGGTGGGACATTAGTCTCTGTCAGAGCTTGGTTAGAGGGAGTTGTGTGCAAGGCTGTGCTATTTGGAGAGGATCCAGCCAAGTCAGCAGGGCTCATTTACCTCCAGTCAGATGCCGCCTCACATCACAGGCCCTCCCTTAAAGCTCTGGAGGGCTTAGACTCTGTTGACTCTTCCTATGTTAAAACCAATTAGTAGGTTTCGACTGCGGACACAGTGGATTATCTATATGGGATGAATAAAGTGAATTTTTTTATCATTGTCATATTTCCATACCGAGCCAAGAAACAGTGGACACTGAGGGGCACAAGTTGTGTTTGTCTTTCACAGTATTGCTGGAGGATCTGTGAATGAAAGATTAGGGCTCCACCAAGAATTCTTTCATGTTGCATCACACACTCGAGACAGATGAAGCATCCTCTCAGATTTCTTAGAATTTATTTTATATTCACACGGGATGTTTTATTCATGATATGGCTTTCACTTGTCAACCAGAGTTCACCTCCTTCAGACAGATTTGTGTGCAACAGTGCTGGTGCATCGCTCGAAGGGATTCCACTGTTTTGGCCCCGAAAAAATATGTTCTGGTGTCATGCAAATGTTCTGATTTACATCAACTGGAGGCCATAAACTGATGTTCTCCTTAGTGTCAGGCTGGATACCTCAGGAGAAGCGGCGCCATTCATCACAATCAATTGTGCGATGATTTCTTTACTTATTTAACCTTAATTCAACCATGTAAAAGTCAAGTCGAGATTGAAATGTCTTATTCAGGAAATTCTTTTTTCTAGAACCACAAAAAAAAAGCAACATGGTTATTGTTATGCCTAGTGTGTGTAAATTGGGGAAAATTGGTTTCATAATTAGTGAGGCTATATAATTAGTGCAATGAACAGTGATGTGTTTATCTTCACATGCTATGATAAATTGAGTGCTTGTATAGGTATAAAATGGAACCACCCACTGGAGGTAATTTTGCTCGACCCTCCTGTCCAAGACTGTCATTTCCTCTTCTGTCTCTACCAACAGCATCTCAATTATAACACATCATATGATAATAATTTGTCAGACGCATTCGGTAAAATGGAGAATTCAGAGCCATTCAGGCTGTCGAATTCTAATTTCTGCTTCCAAACACTTGGAGTTGGTATGTTTATGGACTCCGGCACATCTTTAAACCGACAATTGCCTCTCCAAAGTAGCCACTGAGAGCAATCTGTGAGTCTCAATTTTCAGAGGTATTGTGAATGCGCAGTTTTTTTTTTTTTTTGCAAGCTTTTACCTTAGAAATCGCTTGAGAAGAGGGAAGCAGGTTGGCCAATTATTAATTAATTAATAAATTTCTTCCTGATAATGGCGAGTTTGTTCTTAAGTGGCTGTAATCACACTCTCCTAGTGGCTGGCTGTTTTACCCTTGCCACCTCTTTGCTATCTATTTATTATGTATGCAAATGAATAAAACATTATATTATAGCATTTTGCTAAAATGGTGCTTAAACCTTTTTTTTTTCTTCCAAACAGTACTGAGTTGCGCTCTCCTAATTAATGTTGTTGTTTTGATGTTAGAGAATAAATTAATTTACACAGAGCTCCTGGGAAATTGAGATTCCCTTTTTCCACTGGAACTATTCGGATGTGATGTCGGGCTTCTTTCTGAGAACCACAGAGTCAAGTGCTGTGAAAATCATCATCATTTTAATAGCATGTTATTAACTGCACTTGGGGTTTTGTGAAAAGCACCCTTATGTCACAAAAGTCTTCACATAATTGAAAGAAAATCAATGAGTGGTTGGCATGTCAATGTTAACGCTGTACGACTTTTTTTTCTCTCAGTCTTTTCCGTTGATGGTTGGAATTGTATGTGGAGATTGTTGTTGTGTTTAGACTGCAAACACACCGTTTTTATTTCAAATGATGGTGTGTGGTTAACCACCGTCTTCTGTGAGGATACAGGTCAAAAGTTAAAGCTGAGGTCATCTTTACATTAACAGTGGATCAAATGACCAGTTGCCCTTCTGCTCGGAGTGAAACTTTACTGTTTTTATTCACTCTAACCGTTGCAGGTTAGAGTGAATCTTTTGGTTGCAGCAGGCCTCTGTTTTCAGCTCTAAACCTCTCGTACACTAGGCTGCCTGCGTAGCATCGAATGAAAGACAGACAAAGTTAGGTACCAGCTGGTGAACATGGAGAGCTTAAGCATTTATCAGCTAAAAAGCGAGATATTTTCCGCAAGAGTTGGTGGAGACCAAAAACACAGCTAGAAGAGAGTGAATATTGGACTTACATTCATCAGGTTGATTCGTAATTAAGCAACTGTTTGCCAACAAGTTATCCACATCAAAGTTAAATATGATAAAGTGTCTAAATGTCAATTTTTTGGGCATTTGTTTCCCGCCTAGGTACAATGTTCAATTCACTTGTTCATAAAGAACCAAGACAATATTGAGGAAATCATGTGACAGATCATTTCAGCATTTTTACATACTTAATACCAGAGGTCAGCAACATTATTTTTCATTCGCTAGCTAATTCAACTTATTTTAATTAGCAAGAAACATGACTGATTGGTGACGCTGTGGTGTAGTAGCTGACATGTGATTGGTCGGCATAAGATCAGGTTGTTATACAGGTGCAGCAACTCAGCAGTTTTTCCAAAGGGCATTGTGTTGTCTACAGACTTTGCTAATGTATAATGCAAAGTTTTGGCATATGTTTGGCCATGTATGAGCATTACTGAATAAAAACAGTCTTGGATTATTTCCAGATGGCTGTGCTTTTGAATTACCTCTCACAGCCTAAAAGGATTCAGCATCCAGTTCTTGCCAAAACTGCACCTACAGATAAATTGTTAATTCAATTTGTAATTGAGTCTTTGACACGCTCGTGTGGATAATGACTGATCTGCTTGCTGTTAATAGCTAGTCTTTTATTAATACTTTTATATTTTAATTCAGATCACTACATAACAAGAGATTTTCTACATAGATTTAATTGCTTCGCATGCTTATTCCCTTGAAGTGATACCACGAATGGATATGATACACTGATCTTACAAGTAAATACCATCAGATCAGGCAGAGCTTAAGTGCCCCGCAAAAACAATTTAGAAGACAAGCAGAGAGCAATCTTAGCATCTCAGTGCAGATGATTTGCAGTACCATAGTAACTCCATCTCGATCCCATCTGAATAAATCTATAACAGACCATTCATGAAAATGGGAAGCCCTCTATTAAAGCCATTTGACAAAGTGGATGCTTGCCTGAATTCATTAATGCCAGGAGCTGTTTCTTAAGAATACTGATGAACTCTAACTTAATGTTTGGACTTTGCCAGTGGCCACAGAAAACAACAGTTATATTTTATCTTAGAATAATTAGAATTTATGCCCAATGGCCCACTGTAAATGTGTTTATTTTCTAATAAATCTGCTTTTGTGCTTGTTTTGTTCATAGATAAACTGCAATAAACCTGTTTGCAGTGCTATGGGACTTTATCACCAGTGACGTCGGACACAAGAAGCTTTTAAAATACAACTAGAATTATTTTATTAAACCTGACATTGTTTCTATTGACCAACAGCTCTGGGTGGCGGATCTAGTGGAGTAAATTGACTCCAAACATCTTTTATACCTCTGTGAGAGCTGTCAGAAGTGTGTGTGTGTGGCCTTCATAGTCTGTTTCCTCCCTGGGTGCTCGTGCGACTCCCTCGCTGGAGCTGTGAATTAATCTGCTGGTAGTGAATCATCACGTTGGCCGCTACCTGGCATTGGTTCACTCTAATATCTAGTTCAACATAGGTTGGCTGACGGCAAGAGATATGCTAATTCAATACCCCCTTCTTCTTTTTTTTACACATCATAAATAAAAGTCTCTTTCAAGCCTGGATTTGTGGAAACTCTGCTGCTGTTCTGTGAGATAGCATCTCTGATTTTGCAATGATCCACGCCAAATATTGCTCCACCATTTCTCCATTGAATGAGAAGGACAGCGTGTGACACCCTGCATACACAAAACCACAGATGACTAACCAAACCTTAATGTTATTTCACTAGAAACCCCCATCTGGCTAGCCCACACTATATTTCCAGTGTCTTTTATGATGGATGTCAGAGTTCTGCTCATCTACTTAATAAATGAAAGCATAAGAAAGAGAGTTGCGGAGGATGATTATTTTGGGGCACCTTTATAACTCTCCCCCTTAGCGCTGCCTGCGTGGTGTGATTTGTAGAGGGATTGAAATGAGGCTGGCTGGTCGAGCAGAGACTCGCTCTTGATTTACACACACGGTTAAATCACACAGACAGCTGGTTGCCGCCCCTGCCCACCGCCCCGCCTCAGACACAGATCTATCTCTGTGCAGGAACCCCTCCAGATTCAGAACCTTATGGCAGCTATAACACACAGCACGGCGGCGAGTCCCAACTCCACCCTGCTGTTGACAATGTTGGATGCTGTGCAACAACTGCCAGTAAATGATTTCTGGCCAAGGCTTACTCAAGAGGATATTGGACCAAACCTCCGAAAGAGAGGGAGAATTGGTGACAGAGAAAACAGAGGGGTTCAGAAGAACCTGCTGGTCAGGGGGCCATTGTTTTGTGTTCGATTGAATAAATATCCAGGACTGAAAGCACAAAGATTATTTGCAGTCCTGTCTCCCTGAGGAATATGGATGTTTTTCTGTCAGTGTGGGAAAACAATTGTTTGTTTGAATGAACCTGTTCTTTGTGTGTGCATGTGTGTGTTTAGATGGAGAATGCAGCCTGGTCCCTGTAGAACATTTTCAAAACGACCAATTTTTCACATAAAATCACAAAGACAGTCCTTTAAATTCCATTATATGTAAATCTTACAGATAGTGTTTACTTATCTGGGACTGTTTCCAAATTGTGTGGGCACTATTGAATCTACACAGATAATTATTATTATGTTTTTTAAACATAGTCTTTATTTGTTTTCCATGTCATTGCAGATCATTATCACAGACGGACACGTATTTATTCAAAACAGATGAAGTATATTGAAAAAGACTTCAGTCACACTTTAAAGAATCAAGACACTAGTTGAGTTTTTAACAAGCACATCAATGTCAGCGATAATGACTTGTACACACAAAACAGTCAGGGTGACTCAACTCATTAAATTGCAATTTGGAATAGAATCCACAAACCATTAATTCCATCTTTACACCGCCAACAAACACAAGCTTTTCAATATTTTTTTATTGTATTCACATTAGGAAACCAGTTTTTTTGCCAAAACACTTATTTCACCCCAGTTATGTCTCGAGTCCAGGAGGAAACCCTGTGTCGTCTGGCCAAAGAGTCTCAAACTGAATTTATCATGACTAATCTTGCCCTTTGAATATTTTTAAAGCGTAGTTTTAGGAGTTGTACTAAAAAAGAAGAACTTTCTTGGCTCTTGCCCATAAAATGGACCATTACAGTCACAATCAAGTCTTCACTACAACATTCTTAAGTTGCAAAGTTGCACAGTATTTAATCTATATTTGCTTTAAAATGTAGGCTTATTTATAACAGTGTAACTATTTAATCATTGTGCTGTCACTGTGAAGCTTAAAAATCTAAAATGGAAAAGTATCTATAATCACATATTAGAATAGTCATCTTTTCCAGGCTTCTGTAATCACTGTGCTGTAATTTTTCAACACTGTATTATTCTTATCCATATCTGTTTCACATGGTGTCATTTAACTTTATTTAATGTAATTGATAACAACTATTTTAAGAAGGTCTTACTATTCTGCAGTTCTTCAATGTTAAATACTGACTTTGCCATTAAAGCAGGTTGCATGATCAAGCATTGCACCTCACAGAGAAGTAGGTCATCTATAGGGTAGCAATGTCGTCAGAAAAAGAGCTCAACCTTATTGAAATTCCGAACAGTAATACACACTTATTTTCATGCCAGCATTGCTTACTGAGGCTGTCATCACTGTAACAACAAAGCCTCCCTTCTACATTACATAGCTGTGAAAAAAACCCTTATTTTCCAGATACCCTATAGAGATGTTACTCAGAGCTCTCTTTACAAACATAATCACTAGCTGAGCAGCGCCATGCAGGAAAGAAGTTCCCTCGCTAGATCCAACGTTTACATCTAAACATAGTGTTGCATATCTTCTGCCAACATAACAATTCAGTAGTTTATCCAAAGTATTCTGGCCTATGACGTGGACAGAAAAAATATATTTGATATGAGTCAGTCTGGACAATGATCTGTCACATCTAGGCTCATTTCTCGTATCTGAAACGTGGCAGCCAACTCTTTTTTAATACAGGCTTAGTGTCATGGTGGCTTATTACCTTGTGTGCTGCAGCATGGTTGGCATGAAGTACATGCTGGCAGCTGAACTGAGCCTGCTGCTGGGGACTTTTCTGTGCTTAATCTTATTAGGGCAAAAGACCTCTTTGCTTGAGGCAACTATATGGTTTCCAAGTAATTCTGTGTCACTGTTGAGTGACAGTGTAATGCTTAATAGATTTTACATACAGCGTCAGGTAGCATCACACACACAACTATTTATGTGTAAATCTTAATTACGGTTGTTTTAGGGGAAGATTTCTTTAAATACATTGTCAAGTTTCTATTTTTACTGTTTCAACAGCTTGACTTGGTTCTTATAAACTTTAAGAAATAGTTCAACATTTTGAGAGTGGTCCTTTGCTTTCTGGCAGAGGCTTACATGCTAAACATGAAGCTCGGTTTGCTTAGCATAAAAAATGGAAACAGCTAGCCTGCCTCCAGATGTCCTAAAGCACATTTATGATCACATTATACACCCTTTGATTAATTCATAGAAATATTAATTAAAAACAAGTTGAAGTGTTACAGGGGTTATAGGCTGGACTATTTCTTGGCTTTGAACATTAAGTTTCTGGAGTCTCAGCTGGATACCTGCCAACTGTGCAAAGCCAAGACAGAGTCTAGCACAACAACAGTAAATTGTGATTTTTACTTGACAACAATATATGACGTGAGGTATTGGTAGCTGGATTTTCAGAGCCACGCTAGCCAGTCTTTATGCTAAGCTAAACTAAATGGGTTGATGGCTTGTATTTGAAGGACAGATATGAGAGGGATATTGATCTTTTCATCTTACACTCGACTACAAAGCGATCTAGAATGGCAATCCATGAGCGCAGACCTCCACCAAGGCCAATTGCACTATCTTGCAATGTTAACGTAAGTGAAAAATAATTTGGGCATCTGCCCTGTGACTCTGATCCTCTACAAAGTCTGTTGGCTTCTTCAGTGGCCCTGCTACACCCTTCCACAAAGTTTCATAAAAATTGAGCCAGCTATTTTTACAAAATCCTTCTGACAAACAAACAAACCGAATCGAAAAAACACAACCTCCTTGTCGGAGGTAATAAGCTTATTTCCCAAAATGTTGGACTATTCCTTTAAACAAATGTATGTTTGGCAACCTACAAGCGGAGGATGAGCATGTAAGTGTTACCTTTCACCTCATAAATCCACGATTAACCAATACATTTCTCTCTGCTAGAAGGACACACTTAAACAGAGAAAGGTCATTAACAGAAATTGAGAAATCATCTGTATAACATCTCCTCATTTATTTTTCTTTCTCATCTGTCTCGTCCTCATTACATACCAGCTCTGAGGTTCTGGTTTCTGAACTTATCTCTATCACATTACATTGTCCATCTCCCACCCTTCATCCACCCTGCTTCATCTTGATTTTCTACTTTCCTGTTGCTAATTAGGTTAGACAAGTACTGGTTCATGGAGCAGTTCAAATCGGACGATTAAATCCTACAAGGTCGTGTATGTGCCAAAGCTGGAAGTGAACTGTTTGTGGAGGAAACTCAACTTTATACTGTGTGTTTAGACTTCACCTACACAGCCGGCTGGAATATATATATTGCTCATCAAAGCATGAGGTGCATGATTGTCTTCTTTTATCTACACTATTTTATCAGCTTGGCAACTTGGCAGTCTAATATATGCCTCCTACTCATTGTCCAACACTGTTTCAGAATTTACGGTTTAATAAGCTTATAAATAATCCCCCTTGTGTCCACAGATACAAAGAAGGTTAGGGAATGTCACTACATGGCCATCAATACAGAGGCGGGTTCAGTGATGGTGGGCAAATGCCTCCTGCCCCCTCACTATCTTGGCTAAACAATTTCCCAGGCGACATCTCTCTGAGAGGGGTCATTCCTTTGGTTGAGTTTTCCACTCATCCTCCTTCTGTTACCATCATCCCGGTGGCCACAGTAAAGCTCAGCTCACTGCTTCCATCTATATGAATTCTTTGGTCCGCCTTCTGTGAACAGCACCTACCCCTGTCCCCTCTCCTCCCCACATCCCTCACGAGCTGCAAACTGCTCTGTCTTCCCCTATCTCTCCACAAGCCCTCCCAGCTCTCCTCAGAGGCCACTCTATCCATACCACCCTGGAAGTCTGGCAGTATATTATAGCCATCTACAACCAGCTGATACACCTTTGACTTTTCACTTCACATTAATAAAGTTCCTCTAATGATCAGCAGCCTCCTACCACATATCTTTAATGAGGGTCAAAAGGTGTCTGCATCATCAAAAATGCCTCGTCCTCTGTCTGTTTAAAATATACAGATGCTTCTGTAAACAACTTTGCTGCCAAATATAGGCTTTGTGCTATATTATAGTTATTATATGAAGTCAGCTATAAGGGTGGCTTGATTGATATTAAGTTAGTATATATATATATATATATATATATATATGTATATATAGGACCTCCATCCCAAACGCAACATTTAGTGGTAAATCTTTAAGCTGTTTAATGTTCTATAGCTGACTAGCTATCCATCTAGCATGCACACTGACATTAGCAGCATATTTTTCCCTGTTGGTAGCCTCTTTAGCTAGCCAAGGTGCAACCCGAGAGGTAGTTCTTCACCTATGTAGATAATAAGCAAACAACATTACTGTTAATAGGGGTGCCCCCGTAGCTCAGCTCCTGGAGCAGGTGCCCCATGTACTGGGGCTCAGTCCTTGCTGTGGTGGCCTGGACCTGGGGTTCAGGTCCAACCTGCACCATTTTGTTGCATGTTGTCCCCTCGCTTACCCCCTTTCCTGTCTATCTTCATCTTTTCTGAATAATAAAGGGAAAAAGCCCCAAAAAATCTTTGAAAAAAACAAACATTACTTTTATTGCACAGATAGGGGAGTGCAATCACTAAACCAAAATGAGGGCACATAACATGTGATCTACAGAGGATATATATATATACAGTATATATATATATATATATATATATAATGTGTAAAAAAAACAAAACAAGCTCATTTAATTTGAGCTAAGTTTGGATAATTCTAAAAAAAACCTTGGCAGGCAGGCAGGATATTGAAAGACAGCTGACCTAACCTACATAGCAATAAAGCAGATTGGATCTGTCCACTTTTGGACAATTTGTTTTGAGTGATGTGGATCTCCTGGTTATTAATAAGTAGCAGCCGAAGAGCGTCTGGACCTGTCTGTTTGCTCACGTACTAAGACGGTGAGTGAGTCAGTCTGTTTCTGCTTTAGTCCTAAACATTTTAAACCAAAATCCTACCCCTAGACAAAAGCAGTTAACACATTCGGTGGACAAACAGCAAACCAATTCTCACTGTGATTGTCTTGTTATACTGCAGCCATTATATGCTATTCATATTTATTTGAGAATGAAATATTTAAATACTCTTTACACAGGGATTTTAACAAAATTCCACAAAACACCCATTTTCATTTGCTCTGTTATTTCTTAAATCCCCTCTACAAATCACCAGCTCCTGGGTGGAAGAGGAATTACTATATAATTGTGGATTAATTGGTGGAGAGGTCTCGCCCAGTCAGAGTTGGAAACCAGTTTTTTTGACAATTATAGATTGAACAGAAGCACCAGGCTCAAGCAGTCTGAATTACTCATCCTCTATTGATTCCTGACTCATTTTCGTTTTCTCTAATTTTATGATTTCATGTGGCTCACAAACCCTTTGAAAAAAAACAAATCTGCAGACGTCTTAAAAATGACAAATGGTCTTTTCATATCTCTTATAGTGCAGCGGAAATGGGCATGGAGGTTGAGGTGCAGTCAAATATTCACTGACCTTTTTAGATCTGTTTTGGTCATCACCAGCTCATGAGAGACATATCTGGGTCTTAAACGTCTCGACTTTTTCACACTGTACATTTTGACTTGTCATAATACTAAGACACAGCGGTTACTAATCACATTAACAATGACTCTGCTCTATTTCAGTGTCCCATTACACATGCACAAATACCCTGAAACTGAAGCAGCTAAATAGAATTCAGCAATCATTCATTTTATTATTTGTGCTTTTCCAGCTGTGGGATGTCAAGATGTCTTCTGTGAAAATGTAAGACATGGGGTTGAAGATACACGTGTTGCTTTTTTCTTTTTTATCTATTTATCTTTTGGCCATTTAATGTACCATCATATATTTTAAAGAGGTCAGTGATATTTCCAATGCACAACACGTACATATTGAGACAAAGGGATGAGCCAAGCATTTGGAATGACAAACATCTGTCGGCAAAATATGAGCTGACTCTTTTAAATTACAGCATGTTTATTAAATGTAGAGTCCTTCGGCGTGTTAATACGTGTAATTAGGTTTTCATTGTGTCTCAAAGGAATAGTTTACATGTTTGCCATAAGGTGCCGCTGGTAATAATCATGTATTAGCTCTCTCTGCAGATCATGTGGATGTAGATGTTTCGGCAATCTGACAGCCTGTCAAATACAAATAAATATGTCGAACCAATAAGTAAGTCCTATGGCAATACAACCTTTTTGCAGTATTTTAATGCTCAGCCTTCTTTGTAACATGAAGCTTTTTGTCTTGTCAAACAGCTCTAGCTTCTCCCAAAAAGGCATGCCCACTCAAACATTCAATATCCACAAGTGAATGATATCATATTTTTCTTGGCCAGATGCACATTCCTATAACGTTTAACCCAAACTGAGCACATTAACAGACATTTTTATCCAAATAATAACTATTGCAGAACACAGCGGTCACTCCAACACTAGCCCTGGCCAATGAAAAAACAGTATTACAAATGTAATCAAGTATGAGCTACAACAACATAATAAACAAATAACCACCATTGAAACTCACTTACTGAAGTGCTAGCTCAGCTAACTTTAATGTCACCTGTTTGGCTAAATCTGGCTTTTAATCAGGGACATATTGGGCTAAAATCAACTTGCCGTGGGCTGGTTTGTGGGCAGGCAGCACAGGGAGGTCATGGCAACAAGAGTGGACGGAGGTAAGAAATCTTGCTGTTTCTCGTAAAATTTGCCTGCACTCACCATCTGTTTCATTAATTCCTGTGGTGACTTTTTTTATGGCAGTTTCCCCAGCCTTGGGCTAGATGCTGTTTCAAGGTAGACAGCCCATCAAAATGAGTGACAGATGTGGGGAGCGGATTTGACCAACTGCAGGGGGCGGAACTGACAACAAGGTGAAATGTTTAATTCTGGAGCTTTTTCAAAGAACGAAGGTAAACATGAAATGAAAGACCTCTTCCTGGTTATAGTCTTTATATAGTGAATATTTCCCTTTAAGTAAAGTGAATAATAAATGCTTAAAAATATAAATAAAATCCCAGTCACAGACAGTGATTAGGGTTCCCTCTTAACGATAGGTGTGACACAGAGCAAATGTTCTTTTAGGTTTTTAAGGGCTTGACAAATGCCTTCACTTGTAAATGGGTGCCTGAGAAAAAGCCCTGCAAGCAACAGAGAATCATAAACCATCTGAATATTTTATAGGTCAACATTGCTGACAGAAAACTTGCAGAATTGCTCGGATTTAAATGCTAAATCTCAAGAAACTGCCAACAAGTTTAAATATTGAAACACCTCTCCATAATTCACATTTACATTCAACACTTCACAGCGCTCTGAGCGACCCGGTCTCATCTCCGACACCTGGGTTGCTGGCAGTCCTGCAGAGTGACCTGATTATTAGAGCGATCGTACTGTAGCTGCGAGTCACAGGCTTGATCCTTCAACGAGTTCACACTTTACAACTGTTGTTAATCTGCACTGAATTGTGCATGAGCAAGATAGTGAAACCGCTCTCTGTTACAGGGGCGCCTGTACTCTGCACTCAGGGCTCCTCTCATAAAATGCATACAAAGGGGCATACGTGAGGGAACAGTTTTATAATCACACTGGCTATAATTTGGTGATTGACTGCACTAAAAAAGTGTTTTGATTGAGGAATAGATAATTGCGACTGCTCAGCAAAATAGTTCAAGGATGTCAAATGTTGCCCAGAGCTAACGTGCAAGTGCTTAGAAAATCTGTGCACATATATTATGTTTAGTAGGAGGAATTGGATGAGTCTGAAATTCTGCAAATAAACTTTCTGACCTTTCTGTGCTTTGCTCCTGTGCACAGCATATACATTTTAAATGAACGCATTCATTATCATGTAAACTTGAAAGATGTACAGTGCTTTGAGTTACAGCATTACAGAGGAGCAATAAATACACTCAGTGCAGCGAGCTTTTCCTCTGCTAGGTCAAAAAAAAAAAAAAAAGCTCTGTTATTTGTTTTTAGAAAGTGGTCTTTTTAAATCTAATATCAGTTACCTTCCAGACAAGAGAATCAATACTTGATGAGCATTAATTTTCTGTACGGGTTTGTTCTCCTCGTGCTCTAACATGCCTTCCATGAAAAATACATTTGTTACCCCTGCTCTGTTACCATCCAAGACCGCCGAAGGTCGAACTGTGAATTTACTGCAGCCGTTTGTCTTGCTTGCTTGGCACAGGCCACTTGGTCAGTGTTAATGTGGTGAGTGTGTAGGTGCATCCAACAGCCATCCCAATTTATTAACATTCGAGAGTGCAAAGCAAAAAAACATGGTCATCTGGATGAATGCAACATTCATTCAGAGTCTGGCAGTGCAGGAAGGGTGATGTGAGATGGGGTGGGCGGGTGGGGTTGGGAGACTGCCCAAAGGCACGCTTGTGGCTTCCAGAGGAGTGGATCATCATTTTGCTATTAAAACCACATGATAGTACATGATAGAAACATACTCTTATGAACACCTGCTGTATGCAATCAAGTGCTTTGTTGATAATAAAAGCAAATATTGATTAAACAAATGATTCATATTTTGGCAACATTCGATGCAGTAATAGGTACGGTGCACTGCCAGATATTTTGCTTTGTTTGATTCAACACTAAAGAATCTACATACAGTCAGCGGTGGGATGTAATTAAGTATTGAACTTTAAGTAATAAAGGGAAATTTACGCAATAAATTTGAGGTACTTGTACTTTACTTGAGTATTTCCATGTAATGCAACTTTATACTTCTATTCTGCTGTATCTTCGAGGCAAAAAATTGCACTTTTTACTCCAGTCCATCTGTCTGACAGCTTTAAGGCCCAAAGCGACTGAAAGCGATAAGTGACGCGCGTCACTTGATGCTCCCATGGCGCACTGCAGGCATCAGATTTGAAATACCAGCACCACAGAACCAGCAGAATTTTAGGAAAAGGTTGCTATTCAGGCTAAATGTTTGAATAGATACCTAACATCTTATCTTTTAGTCACTTTATCTAAACAATGATGGTCCTGGTTCAAAACTATAAAGTGGATAAACTTAAATTATTAATATGATATGGATGAAAGTTTAACAAGATAATGTGAAATCAAAAGATTTCAAATTTACAATTCTTCACAATTCTTCGTTCCTGTCCAGTGAAACCATGTATCTCCAAATTTGGTGATATTTAATTTGAATGTTAAACTGAAGGAAGGATCCTTTATTCCAGTAGTACTTAAACTTAGCACAACCTTAAACATCTACAGCAGTAAAATGCGAAATACACATTAATTCAGCAGTAATATTAAACAAAAAACATCATATATAATAGTAAAACACTGACACTGAGGGAAAAACTTTCTGCAGAATGAGTTCTTTTACTTTGATACTTGTAAGTACATTTTGCTGATAATATTTACATACTTTTACTGAAAGGGGAACTACGGCCATTTTCAAAATTCTAACATAGTCCAAAAAATATTAGTAAACATAAACAACTCAACACCATATCCAAAAACCTGAGTGCTGTCATCAAGTATAAAGTCTGAAACTGCTCCATAGACACTGGATTGGGAAAGATGTTATAGATGACGCCCATGGGAATGTTCTGAGTATATGGGTACATTTTACAGTTTCAGTGAGGACACTACAATAGAATAAAACTCATTTGGATATAAAAAAGGAAAACAAACCTTCTGTGGATCCACAAAATAAGTTTCCCATTCATAGTCTATGTAGCAGCTCCAGACTTACTTCTCTGGTTTACGGCTTTAAAAGGAAGAGTAGCTCATGTTCACAAATATTCTTTCCTAGGCCATGGAAATAACATATTGGACTTCTTCATTTAGTTGGTGTTCCCCTTAAGTCAGGTATTGACTTTTACTTGTAGTGGAATATTTTCACAGTGTGGTATGAGTACTCTTACTTAAGTAAAGGATCTGAATATGTCTTCCACCACTGCATACTGTAAAGTAAAGGCTTATGCATTCAGCCAAAACAAGTTTATTATCCCTTCCTCAGCCATCTGGTTGTTGTGTGTGACTGTAGTGCATCATCTGACCGCACTCATGGCAACCCATCCAGGAAATGCATCACTTTAAATACAAAGGCGTTGTTTTGCTTATGCCTGTTTTAACAATATGTAAAGAACCTGTGCTACATATGCAACATTTAAACTGCATATGGGAGTTGAAACGAATGAGAATGTGCTTTGCAGGTTGTCACAGTGGTTCAGTTATCACATCACAGCAAGGGGGACCTGGCTTTGAATCTTAGCATTAGTTTGCATAATGTGCTTCCTTCCTCAAAATACACACGAGACTCAAATAAATTGAAAAAGAGTGCATTTGTGTGTTTCTTAGCTCTGCAGTGGACCGCTAAGCTATCCATGGTGTTTCTCTACCCTCCATACATTGCATGCTGGGAGAGATGTATAAACCATGATCCTTTTATAAAGTTCTGCGGGTTTAATGGCAATTGTTGAAGACATTTTCTCCTCCACAATTTCTACTTTGACCATACACATTCAGGCTCAAGATTGAATGAAGATGATCAAAACTAAATACAGTGAATGCCATCTTTTGTAAAAGCAGTAACAGTCTTGTGTAGTTATGTTAACCTGTTATAGTGACGGTAGAGCACAATAGAATTATGTTATTTTTTATCGTTATTCTTTCGTCTTCTACACAGCCCATTTCAGCAGAAACATTTCCCCATTGTTCATCTCACTAACTGAATTCCTCATTCAGCACATTCAACTCTAAAGTGTGAATGTTTTCCTTTTATTGCTACAGTTCTGTAAAAAATGAATACGATCCATATAGCATCTAAATTGCTGATGTTGTAACTTTATAAGACACCAACACAGACAAATAATGCTGGCTACAGCAGTCTTGATGTGATAGCCTGGTTCGTGCCACAGAGAGTTGCCACCTTCCTGTAGCTGTGCCTTTCACAGATGAAAATGTTGGACAAGCTTCTGCACTCTCAGGGCTTTAACAAACATGGACAGACAGTCTGTGTTAAATTATGCAAGCAGTCACTGTTGAGAGAGAGATTATGCAAAGGAAAGTAACCTGAGTACAAGAGAAGGAGCCTATTGTAAAGATGTAGTTCTTTTTTTGTTTGGCACCTGTGCCAGGATAATTATTTGCTTTTTTTTGCACTGCGCCATATCACACCACTTCATTGTTCAATTTGTCTTTGCATTTCTGGCTTCGTTAGCAATGGCCAACCCAGTGAAAATCCTCCTTCCATTTATCAGTGGCTTTTCTTCTGACAATCATCAGTATTTTTTAAGTAAGCACTAAAATGTCTCTTACTGAAAAGCATAAAGATATAAAGTCCAGCTCTGACTCAACTGGTGGTGATTGAGGGAAAAAAGAATCCTTTAGACAGAAAGAGATTTGTCATTTTAGAAGGCATGATGTTTTCTTGGCTGTTGTTTGGATTCACATCACTGGACCAAAGTATCCATTTTGTCCTTTTGTGTGAAGAACAACATAACAGTGCTTACAAAGATCTGCCACTAAGCACACACACAGATAGTCACTGAGAGCCTGAGGAGGATATTAAACAGGTTTCCTTATTTGGGAATCATTTATCCATCTGCAATGGTGCCCCTTGGCTGTGTATTCTTTCCTATGGCCACGGTACAATCGTCACCCTTTGCGGTGATCAAACTGCTCATAACTGCGCATAGAATTTATTTCAAATGTTCCCCTCCTCGCTCAAAATAGGCAGCCTGGAATGTAAGGATCACACTCGAGATGAAAGACATTGCAAAGGCACCACTTGAGCAATTAAGTAGTCTCTAATTGTAGATTTAACCAGAGTGAAAAAAAAATCATTGTCTATTTTCTTTTGTAAACCAGGGTAATTAAAGAACATTTGCTGAATATTGATTAAAAAGTGAAATAAACTCAACTGGTCCAATAAATTTTAAATTATTTCATGAAAAAATTTTTTTTTACAGCGAGTGAAAGAGCAGGAAAGCCTTTATCTTGTACACAATACTTTATATTAAAGAATCACATATAAAAAAAAACACATTTCTTTCAAGAGAACTCTTTAACTGTTATTTTGATTACTTTGATTCTCCCATTGGTTGCTCCTCCTGACTTTGACGTGTTAAAGCCCTCGACTACTAAAGACATTCGAGCAACAGAAATACACACACCACGGCACACAGACTCTTTTAAGATTCAAATGCAACACACACAATTCAAAAATATATCCTCTAATCTTGCAGTAGTTGCCTTTTTTTTATATCTTTTGTACAATTAGAAAAAATACACAGTTAACCGAAGCCATTGGAGGAAATGCTTTAACAAAATCACAATTGATGCTGTATTTTGCACCATGACAGCTTTGGATACAGCATCACTCTATACGCGCTGAGCGTCTGCAGTGTCCTGCGTGCCATAAAGCATAAATTTTGCTCACATGAGTGTTCACTTGCCCTAAAAGGGGTTGAACGTTGTCCCCTGCCAGTGTCCTGAGGGTCATGTGTGCTCACACGACGTCACCTCGGGGAGGGCCGTCTGGTCCTGCATGATCACTTGAGGAGGGGTGGGGGCAGGGCGAGCATGAGCCACTGAGTTTTTTTGCAGCTCCACCCCAAAGGCAGGAGAAGCGTTCTGCAACTGTCTCCTATACTGCACGAAGCTGCAGGTCTTTAGGATGATGGCCAGGATGTTCTTTCCTATCAGGATCCCGGATACCCTGGCGTCCCTGTACAGGATCATGTTCCCGCCACGGATGAAGAGGGTGATGATGTTGATGGTTACCAGGCTTAGGATTGGGTATAGGAGCATCTTGTGGGGCACGATGTTGATGCCCTGCATGCTGATCTCGCTCAAGGACACGCAGGGCAGCACGAGCAACAGGATGTAGCAGTAGAAGAACATCAGGCCCTCTGCCCACAATGGAAGCCCCTTCTTTTGGGGCTCCCACAGGTTGGCTTGGATGTCCAGTATGTCCAGCAAGTCCACCACAACCCAGAAGAGACGATTGCGGATCTCCTCGCGCTTCTTGAAAGCGCGAACATACTCCATATGATCGATAGCAACCAGCACCACAAACAGGACAGGGATGCAAATGGACAGCAGCAACGTCAACGCTTTCCTTGCGAGAGCATCCAGGCTCTTCCTGTCCGCCTTGTAGTTTTGATACACAAAGTAGACCTTTATCTCCAGCACGAAGATATAAAGGAACCAGAGGATCATGGCGTAGCCTCGCTTAGCCGTGCGTACCTCTGCACCCACCCACACTGCCACGTAACGCAAGACTATGAGGAAGCAGATGTCCCCCACCATCACCATGATGCAGATGCCAATCTTGCGTGGCCCGTGGTTCTGCTCCACCAGGTAGGCATCAATCAGCGCCATGCTGCTCATGATCAGGATGGTGGACAGGCACACGTGGGGCTTGTTGGTGGGAGGTGGAGGTACCATCCTTGCCTGGGCGAGAAGAGGAGGAGGGGTGTTGTTGAAGAGGGAGTGCAGAGGGTGCTCGGTTTGTCCAGTGAGGGTGCAGATCAGATAGTGCTGCTAGACAGCGGTGTTCCGCTCCATTGCTACTGCCTTGGCCAGAGTCCAGGATGCATTAATAGGAGTCACACAGATCACTTCAATCAATCTCCGCTTGTGCCCAAGCCACCTGCCGGTAGACAGTACCCCTCATTTAGTAAATTATGTTCATTGGCAAATGGTCTGTAAACATACAGGTTCCCTATTGTAACAATTAATAAATCTCAGGATGTGTGTCTACCTTTAACACCCTGATAATCACTCATCGAACACAACATAGCAGTTTAATCAACGAGTTGCATTTTCTGTTATTAAAATAGAAAGAAACAAGCTGCTGCGGTGTGTTCTCATTCCAGATTCATCTCCGGCACCCTTGTTTTCACACAAGCTTAAGCCTTCAGAGATAAAAATCCAGTTGAATACTCACTTGTGTCCCTCTTTGTACTTTATCCTAATGACTGGCAGCGAGCGATCATCCATGAGACTGCACTGGGAGATCACAAAGCCCATCTGTAATCCACGGGAGAAGAGAGGAGAAAATGCTCAGGATCCTCTCCTTCTCTGACAGACGTAAATCCACCGGTCATGGATATATTTCTCTCGGTTTTTTTTCTTTTTCAAGCGAAGGAGAAATCCCAAAATATTGCCGTCATAATCCACTTACTGCTCAGACTGAATCAGGATGATGCATTTTAATGGTCTCAAAGACCGCTCTCAATTCCTGCAACTAAGAATAGTGGTTATTTTGTGTTGTACTCAGATAAAGGGATTA
This sequence comes from Bovichtus diacanthus, assembly GCA_943590825.1. Taxonomy (NCBI): domain Eukaryota; kingdom Metazoa; phylum Chordata; class Actinopteri; order Perciformes; family Bovichtidae; genus Bovichtus; species Bovichtus diacanthus. The sequence goes on from CALSBV010010813.1 coordinate 15,710,538, forward strand.
AACCTCCAACTCCCACAAAACGAGAAAGTTATTCTGAGTGGAAACGGTGAGTTCTGCTTAAAAAAGAATTCCCTATCCAGAAGTTTTCGTCTCCATCATCCAGGATTCGTGGACAAGTAAATGTACCGTTTTGGATCTGTGCAAGTTTGTGTGTTTCAGAAGAAGAAGGGTTGTAGTGAATCTTTTAAATGCAGCGTGTGTCCGACTGTCCCTCCCAACTCAGCTCTGTGCATGTGTGTGTGTGTGTGTGTGTGTGTGTGTGTGCAGGTTTCAGCTGTCTCCACGCTTCGTTGTCGCTGTAAAATGCTACCCCCTTGGCGAGATCCTGGCTGCTGCGTTGTTTTCCCTGTCTCCTGCTCAAGCAGCTTTTGCCAGGGACACCAGGATCAGCAGCACCAGTAGATTCCCCTGTTTCCACTCTTGCATGCTCTGCCAGCAACACCAGCGCTGTGATACTCCAACGGAGAGATGCTCCTCTGGTGCGTTTCAGACACACTCCTGGGATGAGTTCTCTCGCTGCTACGCTCCTCTTCCTTCCCTCTCTTCTGTTCAAGTAAAGGCACTTGCTGTGTGGAGGTGACGCTCAGCAGACCACAGCTGCAGAGCGAGGGAGAGAGAAAAGAGGTAGAGAGAGAGACAGAACACTTTTCCAGGGGGTGGAGAAAGGCGGGGGGAGGGAAAACGAGCCAGCCTTTTGCAGCTTAGCTGAATGCACAACTTCTCTCTCACCCTGTTTTTTTTTTCCCGCTCTCACATCCCTCTCTTCTTTTCACATTGTGTCTTGTGCTGATATCCTATTTTCTCAGGCTGTTTCTTTTTTGGCTCCAAAAAGAGCCCTGGTTTCCTTCTTCTTTGAGGATCCCATTAAGGCGGTGTGCATTTTTTTCTCTTCATCGGGTTTGAGGTGCAGAGATGAAAAGTGATCCAAGGAGGAGAAAAAAAAGAGGGGCGGGGGGGTGAGTAGAAGAGATGCTCTCCAGTATGGGATGTTAAAAAGCCAGCTTCCCAGCAGGCTGTGTCTCTGCAGTCTGGGGAGACATGGGGGAGAAGAGGAGGGAGGGAGAGAGGGTTGAGGCGTGCAGTGGCTCCTTCTGACAGAGAGCCTTTCTATTGATCTACTGACAGAGCGGTGAATCAGGAGCCTGAGATGGGGCCAGAGACCAAAAGAGATGAGGGGTGAGGGAGATGGGGACGTACAGATGTGGGGAATGAGAATGAAAAAGGCTAAAAAACTAAAAAAAAAACTAAAAAAAAGATGAGAAGGCAGAGTGACATGATGAGAGAAAAAAAGAGGAGGAGATGTGCGAGGTGGGACTAAATGTCAAGGGAACATTTTTATCCTCAGAGATGTAATAATGCCTGGGCTGGCAGATAATATGAATAAAGGTGGGAAAAGGTTGGTGTGTTTTCTCTGCCAGTATGCTAACACCACTAGCTCTGTTTATACAGCTGGGCCAATTAGTGATAATCCTTCCTCAGAGGAACCAAACTGCTTTCATTACTACAGTATGAAGCCATTTACTGCTCACTCCATGAATTGCAGTTATTGAGAAGTCAAAAGTATTGGTTTTCTATGCAGTGTGGCCGCACTTTTCATCCCACTCTAATGACAACTAAACATAATTGCAATCAATCATGCAGATTTTTGCAGTCATGAATGGATATGGTTACAGTTTTACCAGCTGCATAGGGATCAGCTGACAGCCGCCATCATAGCTGTTTATGACTTCTATCATGACTTTATCATGGAAGCATACGAAGCCTTCAAGTCTGGAAAATCAGTCAAGCGAAACATCAAGCTGCTTTCTTATTGACTATTTCCTCTGGATTTGTCAGCCATAATTGAGCCATGACAAGCGGAGTGATGAGTTAGATCCTCCTCAATCTCTATCAATAGAATTCTACATATGAATGCAGAATCTGGCAATGAGATAAGATTTTGGTATCGGTAGCATTCTGGTTTTCATTTGTGGATAGTTTGTAGTCCGTTTGTAGCGCAAGTAGTATAGATAGATTTACTTTTGAGCGGGCTTTGGTTTCATGCAGGTAAACAGTTGTGGATAGCAAGAGAGGCTGAACGCATTGGCCAAAATGCAATCTCTGAACCCATCAGCTATAGTCTGAAGACAATTTAGCTATTTATTGGCTTTTTAAATTTATTTATCTGCATATTGCTTTATCGAGATTAGCCGAAATGTCGTCTGGAAGTGGAAGTTGCTAATGGGACTGTAAACAACGACCAGTGCACAGAAGAGGATGTCTTGGTCCAGATATCCTGAAATATTGGCCGTTGTCCGCTGAGTCTAAATCGTTGCCAGACCAAGAGCCGATGGGTTCAGAGATTGGATCTTCTTCTGCAAAAAGTCGTTTGCATTTCATTATAAAACACATGGCATGGCTTCAATTTAATACCAACTGGTGCTACTGCAACACATTTAACAGATTGTTAGAGAATGTGTAATGAAAGGTCGCAGGTCTGATCCCTGTGACAGGCAGCACGGCCATTAACAGCCCTGTGTCCTTGAGCCATACACTGAACTGCTACCTGCTTACTCATTTGCTTAAAGTCACGCTGGGTAACAGCGTCAGCTAAACGCCTGCATTGTAATTGTAAATGAGTGGATGGCTTCTTGTCTGTTCCACAAGGTAACAGCCCTGTGATCTTAATAGCCCCCCCAGTATGGGACATTGATCCAGCACCTCTATCATCCACTTTGTTATTCCTCCCACATATCATCCAGTGATCTATCATTTATATCTTCATTTACATGCCTTTTGTAATACACAATGGAGTCAAAGATAACCTCTCTGTTAAAAGGACAGTTAAGCTGGGCTCGGACTTTGATTCACATCTGCTGAATATCTACATTTATACATGCTCAGCATTTCCCCTTTTGTCTTCCTTCACTCCCTGTTCATAATTCATGAGCGTGGAGGGAATCACATCACTGCCTCTTAAGGATATTGTCTATTTTAGATGGATCTGATTTATGTACGGGTTTATGGTTTATTACAGCTAGTGTGTGTCAAAGTTCTCAATCCCGATTCATGTAATTATACTGTTATACCAACACCAGGCTATATTTTAGGATTTATGAGAATCCCGCCAACAAAAGTACATCCAGGAGTCTTGCCTGTCCTCTTCTGCCCTCTCTCCTTCCATCAGGCTCCGCTCAGCCTCCTACAGAGGTCTGTCCTTGGCTCCCGGACAGGGACACTGCATCATCACTGTTCAGCACCAGGCAGACGAACACACAACAGATATTGGATGATAAAACGCCATCTACATTCTCTGTAACATAAAGCATCTACAGAAAACAATCAGAGCACTCAAAGTAAGGAAGCCAGGGAGGGGCTAAGGTGTGGTTTTCACCATCCTGGCATCTAGAGCTGCAGAGAAAGCGGTTCTGTTTTGTAAAATGAAACATTCAATTTGATCTCTTCGCCTTCAAATGTGGTATTTTGCCTTCATGCAAACATTTGAGACTGCTATCTCGGAGCATAACACACTGCTTTTTCAGAAATGTTCCCTTGACAACCAAGTGCAGCAGCTTGAGAAAAGTGTTTTCTCATCTTGTCAGAAAAGATATCATAAGAGATATCAACACTGCAAGCTGCACCTTGAACTCAGCCTAAATAATGCATAAAATATGTTATCTAAACATTGCCACTGGAGAAAAAAAACAGCCTCACCATCATAGTAAGAGAATTGGGCTTTCAAATGCAGTTTTTTCTCATGGCTAATTGCAATTTCTGGTTCAATCAGTAGCGTATTCTTCATTTTCCCTTTATGCAAATGTCAACGAGACTTTTATCAGAGGACTATGTCTGTCTGTCTATTAAAAACACAGTAAACCCATTTGATGAGGGTTTTCTTGCGCAACTTTTAAAAAACATTGCACACTTTACGAACTCAATCCATGTTTACTGCATTGACATTCCCCTGGAGTGAAACTGAGGGGAGATATTATTGTGCTGCGGGTTGTGGCATAATTACAAAGGTATGCATCACTGAATGAATAGGCTGATTTGATTTCCTTTGTGTTTAGACTGTGGATGATTTACTTAAGAGTCAAGAGTGAAGCATGATTAATTTTACCGTGCGATACCACATGAAACCCGATAGAAATACCTGCCAATTAGAATTATCGTGAGACTTGTCGTTGTGTTTTTAAACGGAATGTGGGCGAAATGTTTCTATCTTTGTCTCCACATTTGTCGTCATTGTACAAAGAGATGAGCGCTAGGCAAATAATTTAATTTCAGTGTCGTAACATTCAACGTGTCATGATTTGCAGGTGTCGTTAGTGGAGTCGGGGAAACAAAGGCCATGGACACAAACATGGATTAATTGCTTGGGTTTGGCAGCCGGGATTCGGTGTCAGCAAGTTGTGAAAAGATTGGGGAATTTACATCACCAAAGACAATTTGTACATGAAGCATAACGGTGGAAATAGGAGACATAAATCACATTAGCTGTAACCCTGAGTCTGCCATCGATTACCTACAGGAAAACAAATAGGGGCGTTAAGGCTTCCCATCCTTAAACATCCCCATCAGGGTTATAACCACCAAATGGGAAACATGAAGTGGACAGAAAGCTGCTCCCCATGGGGCTATTAATTCAGAGAAGGGGGGCCAGGGGGGAGACTTCCCTCCAACCCCTCACCACCCACCAGACACCCACGATGGAGGAGGTCATATCAGCCCTCATAGCTATGATATGTATCTGTCGGTAACTTGGAAGGAAAGTACGCTGGTATCTTCTGCTATATTTGACATGACATCAGGTCAAATGTGAGACAAAGGCTTGTCAACAGCTCTTACAGAGGATTGATGACTACAAAGCACACCTGGATCTAAACGTATTTGCATTTGATTGATCTTGTTCAGAGTCCCATGTGGGTGGGCTGTGCAACAGAGAGGAAGAGAATGATTGCCACCTTATTACCGCAATCCAGCAATCAACCGAGAGACCTTTTGATATGCATTTGAAAACCTTATGACTTAACAAACCCAAACCAAACACATTATCTGCAAAAACATTTAACATGTAAGTACAAGAGATGATGTTTCATAGTATAACGAGGCGGTTCTTGCATCTCTCCAAATGCGACCTGAAAACACAGCGAGAAAATCTTCGTTGGGCACAGATTGGTCTGAAACGCAGCTATGGACATGCAAGACGAAATGCATGTGAATAATATTTACCGAATAACCCTAGACAAAGAAAATGAGGCATAGATTCACTTGACATCATGAATGAATTCAGCATTAGCTGAGTTATATCAGGTTCACTGAACGACTTCATTCCCTTCAGTTCGTATCAGCAAGTTTTATTAAAAATACCTTCCAGGGACTTTTGTTTTATAGGAGCAGTGCTTAAGGTTACTACTGAGAGTTGCAGTAGCATGAAGTTTTATCCATCCTAATAATGATAAAGCTTAAGGTGGACTGTAAGTGGCACACTAATCTGTCACATCCCCACTATCACTGCAAAATCAAGTGAGCTCATTAGGGACAAAGTCCACGAAAATTCTCAAGTGAAGAGCGGATATGTCACCACGCAAAATGATATTATTATTATGATGCGTTGTGATTTTTGTCTTGGGAACTAACTGTGAAGTGCTGCCTTTCACTGACACATAGCAACACGCTCCAACGCTGAGCAGCTGGAAATGCAAGTAGGCGAGTTGGGGGGAGGGGGGGTGAGAGCGTTTGGAAATCCCGACGGACGGTGAGATTTGGGTCGAAAACAGATGAGAAAGTGGGCTTCAAAAGCCAGAAATCTCTGCACTTGATGAAGTAACTGTTGGTTGTGTACAAGCTTCAGCACATATTTTGTACGTCATTTTACAACCTTCGACAAAACATGAACCAGTACTATTATACATTTTGTCAGTGCTTTTAAACAGAGGACCTTCACTCTTCTCCAAGTGGCAATTTCCTTCATTTACAGTAAATGCTGAGATGATAGTAGCAGTGGAGTTTGTGTCTCTCCGGGACGCTGTCTTTTGACAAGCTAATTAGCAGCACATCTTCCTAAAAGCCTTTTCGTTAACCTGTGTACTCTCCGCTCATACGTGGATTATATTTCTTTGCACTCTGCAGCCACAAACAGAATGATGTTGAGTCACTAAAGCAAAATACTGTAGATCGTTAAAAACTGAAAATACAACTGTAGAAGTTGTCAGTCAATATTAATGACCGGGACTCTTTCAATTAAATTAATGAGGTTACAGGTTTCTTTCACAATTTTTCTTCCTTTTGAATGGAGCTGGGGAAAAGAAATTCACCGCATTATCATAAATATAAAGACAAACAACATATTATAATGTATGCCAAATGGTGGTGTAAAGGACAGTGATTTGTCTAAGCCAGGCGTGTCCAAACTTTTTTCACTGAGGGCCACATACAGAAAAATATGCGAAAGCTTGGGCCACTCACTAAAGTTAAGGCATATCCCCTCACCTCTAGTGTATTAACAGTAATAAAAATCAATCAATCAAATGTAGGTAAATTATGCTTGATAATTTATTATACTTAAAGAAACAACTGCATACATCACATCTTTCTATGGATGGGTTTTCATTTATCTATTTTCAAATAAAATAAATCAAATGTAGGTAAATTATGCTTGATAATTTAATTAATTTAAAGAAAAAACTGCATACATCACCTCTTTCTATGTATGGGTTTTCATTTATCTATTTCTAAATAAAATAAATCAAATGTAGGTACATTTATAAAATCAATCAAATGTAGGTAAATTATGCTTGATAATTTAAGGGAGAGGGGGAGGAGGAGAGCGAAAAAGATAGAGAAAGTAGGAGAGTAGTGAGTCCCCCCGACTCTGAGCACAGTGGACACTTCAGAAGAAGAAGAAACCCACAGAACAACACTGCCAATTGTTAAATGATTAAAATAAAGGCATTTTAAATGCTCCAATAACTGTGTCACATTTAACTTGTGTGATATCATTTAAAGATATGCAGAAAATCAAACCCACTCGTACAGAAGTTACAGGAGCTCTTATTGGCCCGAGCACAAAGGGCCTCTCAGCTCCATAAAATGAACTTCACTGCTTCAATAATGTGTTTGAGAATTCAGATAATAAAATATACTAATATTACAATATTTATTGATTATTTCAGCTGTGATGGATTTATATAGTATTTATGGTAAGAAGATAATCTCAGCTCAAAGGTTTGGAATTACAATCAATTTTTTGTAAATCCCTTAATTCTCCAGTGTGTCACATCAAATCAAGTTTATTTATATTGCCCAATATCACAAATTATACATTTGTCTCAGTGGGCTTTACAGAGTGCACAGAATACGACCCCCTCTGTCCTTAGACCCTCGCATCGCACAAGGAAAAACTCCCTAAAAGAAACCCCACAATTAGTGGTGGAAATATGGAAGAAACCTCAGGGAGAGAAGAGAGACTCTTCCAGGACGGACAGACGTGCAATAGGTGACGTGTGTACAGAACAAACAACATAGTTAAAAATACAGCATAGACAATCTATGCGACAGAAAACATGATATGATGGTATATAAAAAAGATGGATCCAGGGGCATGTCAATAAAGGCTCCTGGTGTCAGGAAGACCAGGGCAACAGATGCAGCCACGATTCACGATCCAGAAGTAATCTTTAATAGTGGCAACCTGCCAGATGACAGACACAGAAACTCCGGGGATGATGCCCCGGACGGTGAGTTAGTAACATGCATTTAAGGGACATGAATGCATATCAATAGAGAGGGAGAGGAGGAGAGCGAGAAAGATAGGGAAAGTCTGAGAGTAGTGAGTCCCCCGACAGTCTAAACCAGGAGTGTCCAAACTTTTTTCACTGAGGGCAACATACAGAAAAATATGCAAAAGGTTGGGCCACTCACTAAAGTTAAGGCATATCGCCTCACTTCTAGTGTATTAACAGTAACAAAAATCAATCAAATTTAGATAAATTATGCTTGATAATTTAATTAACTTAAAGAAAAAAAACAGCCTACATCACCTCTTTGTATGTATGGGTTTTCATTTATCTACTTTTAAATAAAATAAAATGTAGGTACATTTATAAAATCAATCAAATGTAGGTAAATTATGCTTGATAATTTAAGGGAGAGTGTAATGGTACGACCAGCACACACGGAGAGAGGGACTCAATAGCACGACTCAGAGACAGAACGATGATGGTAATATACTTTACTGGGTAAAGTAGACAAACAGGACATACAAACATGCCGGGGAAATCCAAAGGCAGAGTCGGGTCACAGAAACAAGGTCGATGCACAGGTAGGTCTCAGCGTAGCAGAACAACAGGTAGGGATCAGGTGAAGACGGAGTCAGGTCACGGAAACAGGATCGAGGGGCCGGGGAATCAGGAACACGGGAAACAGGATAAACGCTGGAACTCTTGACATGAATGTACGAAGACAAACTGGCAACAAGGGACAAACACAGACTATATACACCAGGAAGTGGGAGAGAATAACAAGACACAGGTGGAGACACTAACGAACAGAGTGGAGACACTAATGAACAGAGTGGAGACAGCTGGGGACAGGAACTAGAAACAGACACAAGAGGGAACATACAGTTAACAAAATAAAACAGGAAGTACAAACAACACAAAACATCTAACGAACGGGACGGGACCTGATAGTACCCCCCCCCGCCACTGTCTCTTCTGGACCATACCCCTCCCAATCCACCAGATACTGATGTGATGTCCCCTGCCCCTCTTTCTGACCGCCAGAAGTCACTTGACCGTGTAGATCTCTCTTCCCTCAAAGAACCGGGGGGGAGGTGGGGGTTTGGTTGCGGGAACCAAATGGCTCTCCAACGGGCTTCACTCGGGACACGTGGAAAGTGGGATGCACCTTTGTGGAACGTGGCAGCTGCAGTCTCACTGCCACGGGCTTGATGACCCTGGACACCGGAAATGGGCCTACAAAACGTGGAGCCAATTTCCGCGACTCCACCCGCAGAGGAAGGTCCTTTGTGGACAACCACACCTTTTGTCCCGGAACATAGGTAGGTGCGGGGACTCTCCTCCTATCGGCCGTCCTCTTGTGGTTGGCGGAGCTGCGGAGGAGTGTCTGCCTGGCCCGACTCCACATCCGGTGACAACAGCAAACCATGGCTTGGGCTGAGGGCACACTGGATTCCGCCTCCTGGTCCGGAAACAGCGGAGGTTGGTACCCATATGCACACTGGAAGGGAGACAAGCCGGAAGAGGAGACAGGTAGGGTGTTGTGGGCATAGTCTACCCATATTAGATGTTTATTCCAGGTTGTTGGGTTCTGGGAGATAAGGCACCGTAGTCACGTCTCCAGCTCCTGGTTTATCCTCTCCGACTGTCCGTTCGATTGGGGGTGATAACCCGAAGTCAGACTGACCTTGGCCCCCCAACAGCTCACAAAGCTCCTTCCAGAAACGCGAAATTAATTGGGGACCTCGATCAGACACCAGAAATCCATAGAAATCTCTGCCCAGGGACGATGTGGCACTTGTAATGGCCGTAGTAGGCCCGACGGCGTTTGGCGAGACGACTTGTTGCGCGCATACTGGACAGGCGGACACGTATTCCTTGACCATCCTCTCCATGGAAGGCCAACAGAAGCGTTGCCGGATGACGAATAACGTTCTCGCAGCTCCAGGATGGCAGGAAACAAGGGAATCAATCAATCAAATGTAGGTAAATTATGCTTGATAAATTATACTTAAAGAAAAAACAGCCTACATCACCTCTTTCTATGTATGGGTTTTCATGTATCTATTTCTAAATAAAATAAATCAAATGTAGGTACATTTATAAAATCAATCAAATGTAGGTACATTATGCTTGATAATTTAAGGGAGAGTATAATGGTACGACCAGCACACACAGAGAGAGGGACTCAATAGCACGACTCAGAGACAGAACGATGATGGTAATATACTTTACTGGGTAAAGTAGACAAACAGGACATACAAACATGCCGGGGAAATCCAAAGGCAGAGTCGGGTCACAGAAACAAGGTGATGTACAGGTAGGTCTCAGCGTAGCAGAACAACAGGTAGGGATCAGGTGAAGACGGAGTCAGGTCACGGAAACAGGAATCGGGGAACACGGGGAACAGGATAAACGCTTGAACTCTTGACATGAATGTACGAAGACGAACTGGCAATAAGGGACAAACACTCAGACTATATACACCAGGAAGTGGGAGGGATTAACAAGACACAGGTGGAGACACTAACGAACAGAGTGGAGACAGGAACTAGAAACAACAGACACAAGAGGGAACATACAGTTAACAAAATAAAACAGGAAGTACAAACAACACAAAACATCTAACGAACAGGACGGGACCTGATAGAGAGGGAGAGGAGGAGAGCGAGAAAGATAGGGAAAGTCTGAGAGTAGTGAGTCCCCCGACAGTCTAAACCAGGAGTGTCCAAACTTTTTTCACTGAGGGCAACATACAGAAAAATATGCAAAAGGTTGGGCCACTCACTAAAGTTAAGGCATATTGCCTCACCTCCAGTGTATTAACAGTAATAAAAATCAATCAAATTTAGGTAAATTATGCTTGATAATTTAATTAACTTAAAGAAAAAAAACAGCCTACATCACCTCTTTCTATGTATGGGTTTTCATTTATCTATTTCTAAATAAAATCAATCAAATGTAGGTAAATTATGCTTGATAATTTATTATACTTAAAGAAATAACTGCATACATCACATCTTTCTATGTATGGGTTTTCATTTATCTAT
>CALSBV010010813.1:15729308-15741693 GCA_943590825.1 Bovichtus diacanthus
ACACACACACACACACACACACACACACACACACACACACACACACAGGGAGGGACAGAGGCATGGCAAGTGACTATAGTGACAACAGTCACTAGTTGACTGTTATGGGGATGGATGAAGTTCACCTTTAGGACTCAACAATTAAATAAATCTTTCACGAAAAGGCTGAAATAAAATATAAATCTGTAGTGAGGAATAATGACAAGACTCTCCTCTGCAAGGATTAGTCTAATCTGATTGGTCGCCCCTGGTGCTGTGCCCAATTCTGCAGCCCCCCCCCCCCCCCCCCCCTCAAAAGTTTATGAACCCACCCCTGCTCTCCCTTCAGTCATTGGAAAAAAATACGTGATTCTCTTCTTTTTCATCTGTCCTCCCCAAATAATTGTGTGTAAAGTCCGTTAGATAAACCAGAAACTGAGGAAGCAGGGTATGCCCAGTTGGGTGTCATGAATGTGCTTGAAGTTTACTCACGAAGTTAGGCATGCATGCTCAGGGATTATGGGCTCAGCTGGTGAGTCTTGAGAGAGAGAGAGAGAGAGACAGAGAGAGAGAGAGAGAGAGAGAGAGAGAGAGACAGAGAGAGAGAGAGAGAGAGAGAGAGAGGAAAAACTGCTTCAAAAGATGCAAGTCTATCTATCACAGGAACTGTGCATCAAATATGGGTGCACATTATGTTACAAACAGTTTTATGTTTCTGATTCACTTTTCTGCACAGTCAAATAAAACAGAATTGGTACAGTTTCAGATCTGAGAAAAAAAAACATCACTTCTTCATATCATTCTATGTTAGTTTGCTCATCTTGTCACTATACATCTGGATACTTGCTTAGTTTATCAGCTTTTTCTGTATTTCTGACCATGTGACCTTGTGCAATCGTTCCCTGGTGACCTATTTCTTTTCATTTTACGACGAGTTTATGTCTGAAGTGATCCACAGGATTTGTTGCAGGGGAAGCATATGAGTAGGATTAGAGGGTGAGGAATGGCGCTCGGCTACGAAGGCTCTCCTCCCAAAGCAGCAAGAGATGACTGGACATTATATAAGCTCATATTGATTTGGCAGCCAGACATAAAGAATATCTCTCTTAGTTTATTCTTAGGAGCTGCTTTCACTGCAAATCACCATTTAATATGTGCAGATTTAGGATGAACTCACTCAGTGTGTGCGTGCGTTATTGAGGTTATTGTTATACTGTAGGCTAGAGAAGCATTGGTATTTCTTATTTTAAAATCAGAATAAGTCAAGAGTCGGAGATTTATATTTGTGGCACTGGTGCAGAAACATGTGCAAGGAGACACTTGATTGACAGAGCACTTGATATTTCTTAACATTCCACATTCAGTCAGTCTATGGCAGCAGCCAGCAGGTATCCCAGCCTCATGCAGTGTGGCTGCAGCTTTGCTGAGTGCCCAGCAGTGTTTCTGTGAGGTACAGAAGCTTTAGCGAGTAAGTTGAGATGCAGAACTTATGTGCATCGTAGTGCAATTTGAGAAAGACGTTTCTGCTCTATAGAAGTTTTTCTCTGGTGTGTGGGTTAAAAAAATCACAACAAGAAGTTGAACCTAAACAATAAAAAAAAATCAATAGCACTTTCTATTCTGCCTATTTCTAGACTTATAATGCAATATAATCTGCTCATGGAACTGTAAAAATGATAGGGCTAAGCACTCATAAAAAGTCACAATGCTTTATAACAATAAGCATAACCCATTATAAAGCATTTTATAATTACTTATAATATCTTTATATCTTTATATACTTTATAATTGCTGGTCAGTCACTGATATTTTTTTGTAAGAATCATATTGTGTTATGATTCCAATAGTTGTAATACATCATAACATTTTTATAATGCCTTATAATGTCATTATAAGGTACTCTAAATGGTCATTGGGCCGTTTAATTGAAGTAATGACATTTCTGAGGTATAGGCAGATATAACACATTACAAGCTGGTTATAAGTCACTGTAAGTGCTCATTGTTTGCTTTAAAAAATATCATTAAATCTAAAATGTCAATGCGTGACGAGCAATGACCTTGATTGACCTTATTAGTCATGATAAAATGCTTTATAATATGTTCTGATTATTGTTATATACACATATGATTATACAGCGCTATAAACAGATTAAAATGCATTATAAGTTTGTTCACAATGTGTTATAGACATGACGGTCATAGATAGAGTTACCAAAAAATCCAAGAGAGAGCAAGGTTTCAAGATAACCGTTGTTTTCTCTGGTGTTTTTGTAGCGGAAAACCCAAGAGTGAAAAGCAGTGCAGAGCAAAAGATGTCTGACGCAGCCTGTCAGTGAGCGTCCTATGGATCAATCGTCGGAGGCTATTCTTCATCAAAACACATAGACATGATTTATACAATTCAACAAGTGCAGCATTTGTTGACCCTGTGCAAATATTAACCTCTGTGGTCAAGGCGTTTCAAATAGAACGGTTTGTAAATGCCATTCTCAGTGTGAACTAAAAGGCTGGTCATTTCAGTTTCAGTGTGCTTGCAACCCATCTGCCGTGCCCTGGAATGTCTTCAGCCCCAACTGACCAGTATCACAATAAGGTGACACACAGGCATTACCTGCTCTTGCTGACAGACCGTGACAGTGGCCATTATCAGCTCCCCTAGCACTGTCTGAATAGCCGGTGCAGGTTATTATCTGGTGGAGCAGTTGGCTTTTGGCTGGAAGGAAAAAGGGAATTTAGACAGCTGGGAAATAGACACACGGTTTTACGTTTTCAATAGATCTGTAGCCAAGGGAGAAATTGTTGCAGTCGAAGCTACATGAGGCATGCAGTTAGTCTCATTTTCTCCAGAGTACTTACAGATTTACCTGTCTTTACCAGGAAACAGCTTAAATATGGGTCGTTTAAAAAACTCTCACAAGCCCATTCAAAGTTTCCGGCGAAGGATGTAGAGTACTCTGCACTTTCACAAGTAGAAAGAATTACAGGGTTAACTGTTAATATTATAATATAGTGTAAGAAACAACAAACAGACTCAGTATTGTTACACAGCATTGACTAAAGTTTGCTAGCATTAGCTAACATTAGTCATCATAAGCTGCTGGTCATAACAGACCAAGTAAAGCTGCAGCTAACCCCCTGAGGGGCGTATTCACAAAAGGATTACGCGACAAATAGGACACACACCATTTTTTGGCAATAAGAGAAACCGTGTAATTCTCCCGTAAAGGGTAAAATGCACCCCTAACTTCGCTGCCAAGCAAATAGCGTCTCGTGCTACTGTGCTATTTGCACGTATTTAAATTAAGTATTTGCATACATTTGTCGCACAATTGGCCCTTTCCTATGGCAATAAGCCTCATTGCAAAAACAATCCAATTAACAAAGGTAAGCGCTAATAGCCACGCGCAGTTATGGGGAAATTATTAGCGTCTTCAAGGAGTTGGTGGTTAGTGAAGTGCATTTGAAAGGGAGGTCATGTGCAGATTTCCTTCTGCTTCAAATCTAGCCATCTTCTTTTCTTGTCTGAAGTTAAGTGTTTGAAAAGAGCAACAGCACTGACAGACTGGAATATTAAATCCCAATTCCTTTTCTCTTTGTCGCGTTAAAATTCCTTGCCTAAAGTTTTGAATAATGTCTCTGCATCTCTTCAGACAGGACCTGCAGCTTGTGGTCTGAATATTAAATGTTTCTGAATTTGTGAATCGGACCATCAGACGGGTCAGATAGCGGCTGCAATTCTTTGTGAATGTGCACGTCAGTGTATTAAATTGACAAAGGATGCATCTTATTGTATAGAAATCCATCTATTTGTTTCTGAAAGGATGAATGTTTTGTTGCATTTTTTCAAAAGTTACATAGGTACATTTAAGGCTGTACTTTTCGATTGTGTACAATATGTTCTAAAAAAGGTTTGGTCGTGTTCCATTGTCATCATTCATTCATTCAAAAACATAAACTTCTTTGAGCAACAACCTACAAGGACATGGCAGCAAACAATCCCAGTTATCGTACTGCACATTTCTCCTCACATCTTACCCGAGGCTAGTTTTAGCAGCTTTCTATTAAGCAATCTTAGATGGTGTGGACCTGGATCAAAGATAAGACCGCTTTATCAAACGCTTTTATCTCTATAAAGGACTTTTGACAGGAACTCCATGGGAATTCAAGCACAATGCTCTGATTGCCTTTCCTTTCCATCCACAGAGAAAACATGCTGCACATTTGCTGTGTGTTTTGCAAATGTCGACTTTTCTGCTTTTGAGACGCTTGAGTTGTTAGTCAGGCTTGCTCTCCCAAGCTTGAATTTTAACAGCGCTGTTATCATGACCTGCATGAAAATGAACATTCCCAGTCTTTATAAAATGATGTTTATGTCTCTTTTTTTGCCAATCTTTTTTATGATCACACATTATTTTTAGTTGACTGCATGTCATCTGATTACTGGAATCCCTCTATTCATTGACAAACATTACTAATCCTGACCCTGATCTTTCTTTTGTGCATTCATATGCATATCCACCATGTTCATGCTCAGACAAAAATAGTGAATTTTTGAATTTTGTATTAGACAAAAGCTTTTCTTCCTTTTTTCAAAATGAAAGCTCTTGGATTTGGTAAATAACAGTAAAGAATAAACTATTAGTCATGACTTGCCACTATCCCATGTTTGCTTGTGGCCACAACAATCTTAAATGTTCCATTTCCCCTGATTGCTGATGACATCAATTCAAAACCAAAATAGTGTGACAAGAAATGATTTTGAGGGCTTTATATTGCAGGTGCATAAATTGCTTCTGCCTCTGGCTATTTCCTGGTAATGAGTATAAATGAATTGAAAAATGTAGATGGACCTGAACCGCCAGTGGAGAAATTGATTCCACAGTGGCTGACATCCCCATGCTAAAAACAGAGATGGAGTAAAAGAGGCTGGGGGGAGAGTGTGTGTGTGTGTGAGTGTGTGTGTGTGTGTGTGTGAGTGTGTGAGTGGGGGGGTCCACTGGATGCATGTTTTTTGAATTATGGTTTGAATGAGCACTCTTCCCTTAATTTAGACTTCCTGCTATGCCCCAGTGCTTTCAGTTTTTTTTTTTAAATATGCACTTTCTACATTAGAATTATCAATATGCATTTAGGTCATGCTGATCTCAATGACTGCTTGATTAATTACCCTTTACTTCGACGTATTGCTGATGTTTGTGCTTTATGTTTTTATCTAATTGCTTATGCATGAGTCAGACGTTCTGTAAATTGTTTCCATATTTCTTAAATGTAGATTTTACTCCACAGGACACATTGAACAGTAATATGCAGTGTTAATCAAAATAAGTAATTCTCCATTATTTGTTGCCAATGTTAAGAGGAGGGCCTCTTCAAATGTGCATGCTGCAATATCCCACAAGTTACGCCAAATTGGATGTACTCCCATGAACTACTTACCTCCTTACCTTTATTGTCAGTGAACAGAGTCAGTTTTCACCCTCCATCTGCGGAGATTCGTCTGGCCTTAATCTGACTCTGCATTTATAGTCTTGTAAGAGCGAGGATTAATTCTGGCAGGCCCCTCACATAAATGTTGTATAATTATTGTCATTCAAGTACTTCACGTCTGACTTCTGAAGGGGAACCACTGGCTTAACCACACTGTGTGATCCTCGAGACAATGAAGAAGACGTTTGAATGAAATGAGAGTACGAGTACACGCATAAATATTAATATTATTAGCAGTTGGAAAGCAAATTTGTTTTTATTGAATAACAACACTCAGTTTGCCTTTACAGAGACATTAAAATAAATGATAACACTTTCATAAAATATAATAGTCAGCTTCATGGAAAATGAGCAGAGAGGAATGGCCACATATTTCATGTGTGAGACAGCCATGTGGGTACTAAAAGTAAAAAAAGGCAGGAGCCGGAGCTGTAGGATTCAGCTCAGCAGGAGATTGATCGATTGATCACATTGTCCGCTCACTTTGCAGTCAGTAATCGGAGCAGAAGGTTGCAATGTCAGGAAAAAAGAAAGTCCTCTGAGAACGGCCTGGACCCTATTTTTCCATGTGTTTGTGTCTAAGTGACTAATAGGGACAACAATTTTTGAGATTGGTCCAGTATTGAGCGAGAGCGCTGCAGCAGGCAGCTGCCAAACGGGCTGCTACACTGTAATATCCTGATTGTGGGCCATGGTTGGTTACCCGATAAATGTAGCACATCATTTCCTCTGAAGGTGGTCAAAGAACTGTGGAGAGGCAAACGCTGGATGTTCATTTGTAGAAGTGAATGAATCTGAGCTTGTTGAACTGCACCTGAGCTAGTTATAATGAACTGAAGAGGTGGCGGGGAGAAAGGAACATTTTTAACTTTTAACTCATCTCACTTTTTAAAAATAAAAAAAAAATAAAAACCCAAGAGTATCAAAAGATGTGAGTGGTATGTAGAGTCACAATCAGTATGGAGTTTAATTGAGTTAAATAAAACGCTACTACATTAGATACACCAGTTTTAATGCCATTGGTTCCCTCGTCCAACAGAATTAGCAGATGGTGAGGAAGTGCTAAAAGCCACTTTGAAGTTTGTGATTTAGATACGCTTAATGCACATTTACTCTTGCCAAGAGTTCTCCAGAGCAGAGGTGGGCCTATTATAGATCATGCATAACAAGAAGGCCTCTCACAAGTTTTTGACTCCAAAATTTCAGTCCCTTTATCACTCCTCCCTCTCTCCAGGGACCATGAGGATGTTAGTCTTGATATGACACGAGTGCCAAACTAATTGAGGTTGCTGCTAACACTAGGAGCTTTCTCCTTAATTTGTAACATAAGTGCTTAAGCAGATGTCAAACTACACATATTTCACGAGTTACCTGGAAATCTCTTGCTCTTGCAAATGCAAAACACTCACTTTAATCTAAAGCATACAGTGACTTAAATCTATTTCCGACTCCTTGCACAGAGAAACAAAAGCTCTGAATAAATGTATTCAGTGCTCTCTCTTACTGCCTGAGCAGTAAACACACACCTCTCTGTACTTTCTAAGAGCCAGGATGATGGCAGAGAAAAATGGCTTTTCATGCTGACTTTTCTCTAACAACTTAGTCATTGAAAACAATATGTGAAAGCTGGGAAGTCCAGCCAGACAAAGAGCCGCCGTCTGCAGTGTGTGGCGTGAGGATCCTTCCCTTCAGGACAGTTGATGCAACAACAAAAAGCCCCTACAAAGACTCAGTGAGATGAAGAGTGTCCTGGGGAGACTTGGATTGAGGACACGCTGAGACGTCTCTATTTCTGGGTGAAATACTGAGGCAAACTCATGATATCTCATGTAGCTTTTTTTTCTCCAATGAAATGAGACTGAAATGAGGTTCTTTTTAAGGCTGGAGGGATCATGGAAAAAGGAAATGGTTTCTGTATTAACTGCAGGGCAGACTAGCCTGTGCTCCCCCTCGGCATCATGTAGAGCATTAGAAACTCAAAAATGTAGGACAGACCTCCTTTACAATTCTACTCTCCCTCCCCTCTGGATTTTTTGGGCTAAAAGGAGGTGTTCAATTACCACACTTATGACTGGCTTTTCCTCTGTCTCCTCTCTGATGAAGCAGGACTAAATGCATGACTCAGACATAAAACAGCTGAAACAATAGCACCCTTCTCTTGCAATAGCACCCTTCTCTTGCAAAAAAACGAAACCGAAATTGTATTAGTGAATACTTCTTCTCATTCAGTGCATACAAACACATCTCACTCAAAGCAGGTTTCTCCTAAATGACTATCTCTCAGTCCGACTGGTCCTTTGTCTTTTGTTCCATATGTATCTCTCTCATTTCCACTTATCTAACCAGCACCAAATGCCTCTGGCACGAGACAATGGAGATTGTGATGGGTGGTAGAAATCGCTGCATTGGCCCAGCTTCCGTCTAATTTTTAATTCATTTAAATAAGCGCTGGTGCTGCATCCCAGCCAAAAAACACACTGGTTATGATTATGGTCGCCTCAGAGTGCTTGTGCCTTTGGGTGGCATCCCTGTGCCTCTCTCAGGACTGCGAGTGCTGACTGACCCAAATACATTGTTTTGAGTAGCAGTGGCACATTTTCACTCGAAAAGTGACTCATGCATCACGAGCAAGTCATTGCCAAATGACTTACTTTTAAATGGTTTACTTGTGAATCTGCATTGGGACTGTGCTCATGTTTGTTGCATTTTATTATGATACTATTCTACTGGCTGGAACAAATTCAAAGTTAGAGCATTCTTTTCATTGTCGCTGCCCTTTAAAGGTGCGTCGGGTGCAGTTTTCATATCTCGTAGCACACAGTTGACCGTGATACATCTACATGGGTCTCCAAAGGTTGTTAAGTAACATCAGTAACTCTGCGGCAACTTGACCAGCTGCAGAGACCTGCTGAGTGTAGCTGCTGATGCTTTCAAATCTCAATCTATTTTGAATAAACAAAAAACCTCCCCTATTCCCTCTCTCCCTCCCTCCTCTCTGGAATTACACAACACAAATTTCTGGCTTTCCGAAAACTCACTGACTACTCTGTTTTGGAACCAAATCTCCCTGAATTTCAAAGCACTCCCAATCTCTCTGCCCCCACCTTCTTGAGTCTTCCCCTGCTTAACAATGGAGGATGGTGCTACAGGAGGAGCCAGCGAGCGCATTTCATTCTCGAGCCAGAAAAACACACGAAAGAGAGATACTTCTACAGTATTTTGCATGTTGATACAGTATGCTATGTCCTCTGTCTGTTTATGTTGCAGTTCTGCCCTTGTTAGCTAGCTTGATTTCTATAGTGACATTGACAAATAGTATTTTTTTTTTAAAGTCCATTCAATAATGATCATAGGTTACCTTATACCCTTTTAAATTAAATTTGGTTGACCCATTAGGCATTCAACTTGTTGCACACGCATTAATTTGTGATAAACAATTTTCATTCAACGGTAGATCGGACTGGTAATGCTGTGATCCATACAGCAACGTGATGCAAAGAAAATGTAGAATTGCTCAAGTTTACTTCAGTATGAACAGTCTGCTGGTAATGGCATGCTTAATCTTTAATCTAGTAGGCAGTACGCAGTACATACTGATTGAGTATGTAGTTTGAAGTAAGTTAGTATGCGATTGTGAACACCGGCGTCTACTGTATCCATGTCCCAGCAGGTGGTGTGGATTGATCTCAGCTTCAGAGACAATGTAGGTTTGCTAATAAGGCTGGTAGTTCTAAAGCTTTGGATTTCTTTGCATGTTAAAGCAGTCTGCTTGTCGCTCAAGTAAGACGAAGAAGAATTTGGGTGGTGTACCTTTTTTATTCGTCTTCCGCAACCAAAACCACGAGAGAAATAGTGTAAGGAATTGTTCTGCTCTAATGTGAGCTACAAACGTTAGCATGCCCAACAAACCACCAGCTAGTCCAAGGAGCACATAAATTAATTACTATAATTACATCAATTATTTTGTGCGGCCACAGGTTAAGTAAAAGAAAAAGCCACTGTTTATTTCCATACTGTGTGAAGGGTAAGTCTGATATCAGCTGCTCTCTCCTGCTCTTTTTTTTACATTTGGGGAAGTTTACTTCTGCTGTGTTTCCCAAACAGTTCTCTCTCCCAACATTAAAAGAGAAACAAATATTTTATCCTATCTTATCTTTGTGCTTCTCATAGTTAGAACACTAGGACCAACTGCACTGCAGTACAAGAACAACACGGTTTCTTCATTGTTATGTGTCATACATGAGGCTACAAGTATCATCAACAGGTGAGGAAGCTGGCATGGTGCCATACCATTGTTGCCATATTATTGTTGTTGGCTGGTGGGTTAGTCTGGTTAAATTCTAATCACATTTCTTTATTTCTTTACAATTCATCAAACACACTTTTCACAGGAGCTGTACAATGAACAGCTAAATCTTCTTACAATCCTCTTCTAGCTGTTAACGGTGAAAAATTTAACTCCATAAAACAATCTCACCTCGATGGCCTACAGATTTCTGTATCTCCAGTCAGTCAGAGTTGATTTACGACCTTGCTAATGTTCCTAATCTACCTCAGCTCGTTACTACTGTGCATGGATTTTTGAATACGTGTACAATGGTAAAAGCTACAATGATTATAAAACAAACCCATCCTCCACACACTGAGTGATTAATGGCCAGTGTCAGTCATGGCGCAATATTAGTGCAGCCATTTACCAAGAGCTCTGGAGACAGGATGGCACACACTGCTACTGTGTTTTGCCCACAGATAAGGTGAGTTATTGTCAATAAGTTTTATAAGAAACACCCCGGCCAAACAGAGTTGTTTAAACAGCTATTGTACACGCACACTACACCGATGGAGACTATACCTGCCACATGACTGTTGATAATACTTTCATAACATAAGCAGCATGCAAGATAACGTTTCTCCAGTGGTCTCAGCAAAGTTTATCTCATCAAGTTTAACCTCTCTGTTCTCCACAAACAAAGAAACAAACACTTGCACAGGCGCACGCACACGTCCTCGCCTCATTAAGCTAACTAAGCAGTCGTCCCCAGGAAGAAAGGTGAGACGGGGCTGTAAAGTTTCTGCGATTATAAACTACTTCCCCAAATTAGCCAGTTCCCTTGTGAGGAGAGTTGACAAACTTGCCACTGAAAATGCACATGTGGATCGAGAGGCAACCCAGCTCAGTGCTCTAAAAACGAACAAACCCATTACTTGAATGTTCTGTGGTGCTGTTTTCCGTGAAGATAATAGCCTCTTGTTAACAGTCGCCCTTTAGAACAAACAAGCTTGTGTGAAGCTGACATTTTAGTTTTAGTTTTGTGATAGTCAATTCTTAAAGTTTTTTTTTTTAGCTCTAAATGTTTTAGTTTTTTTATCAACAGGGCTTGAACTGGATTTAATAGCAGTCATCTCAGAGCTCATGCATAAAAAATAACATTTACCCAACATAACTGCAGCGTCAAAAGAAAACAGCTCATAAGCAATAGTGCTGTGTGCAAAATGATGAGGTTTTTTTTTTTTTATCTTCCTTTAGTTATGATTGTGGACAGTTTAATTAATGACATGTATTTCTGTGTACACAAGCAACCTCCAGGGATCATGCAAATATTATTTAAATGGTAAATGGTCGCATCACAGTTGCTCTGTATTCAATTAATCAGAGTGAGGAAACACAGAGAGGCATTTCACAAACAGGAAATTCATCAATGATTTCAAGTCTAATAAGGCCCTAGACCTGGGGTGGCCAAAGTACAGCCTGTGGCCTGCAGCAAATTATAAAAATAGAATGAAATGTGGCCCACAGCCAAAGCACGCAAGTGTATGGCCGGGGGATGCCAAAGCATAGATACGAAGATGTTTTCACGTTTTTTACTTTGTATTTAATAAATGCGCTTTTTTCGTTAAACAGTGCTTCACTAAAGTCGCTGGAATAATGTGCCCGGAAAAGATGCAGGAATTCAACAACGTGAGCACGTCCAGAAACACAATTATGCGGTGAGTCGAAGACTTGTCAGCTAACTTACAAAATCAAGTGTCACATAAAGCTAGTGCTTTTGATTTTTACTCGAGTGCATGTGATGAAAGCACAGATGTCACACACACCGCACAATTGTTAATTTCTTTGCGGGGAGTTGACGATAACCTTTGAATTTACGGAGGAGCTGCTTGATCTTCGGAGTCTAAAGGGCACAACAACGGGTGAGGACATTTTTGAAGCCGTGTCAGGTGCAATTGACAAGATGGAACTTAAATGGGACAAGCTGTGTGGAGTTGCATCGGACGAGGCTCCCGCTATGACAGGCGAGCGCAAAGGAATGGCATCTATGGTGTGCGCCAAGGTGCGAGAGAGTGGAGGCGAAGAAGCTCTCTGTGCCAAGACAGTCCAGCTTGGTGAAGTGATGACCACAGTTGTGAAAACTGTCAACATAATTTGAGCACGAGGGCTCTACCACAGAGAATTTCAAGCTTTCCTATCTGATGTTGATGCTGAATACAGGGACGTACTCTATCATTGTGATGTGCGCTGGCTTAGTCGCGGCTCCGTGTTGAAGCGGTTTTATTCCCTGAGATCAGAAATTGACCAGTTCTTGAGAGAGAAGGACCGACCTCTTCATGAAATGAGTGACCCTCTGTGGTTGGCAGACCTGGCCTTTCTAGTTGATCTTACTGGTCATCTTCACTCACTGAACAAGAGCCTACAAGGCAAAGACCAGCTTGTACCACAACTTTATGCACACATGAAAGCATTCTGTGCGAAGCTTTTTGAGACACAACTATGGAACTTCAACCTTGCGCACTTCCCTACGCTGTCCGAAATCAAATGCGCTCATCCAAAGGCCGACCTCTCTGCTAAAGAGGGGAAATATGTGTCTGTAATCACATCTCTTATGACAGAATTCAATCAGCACTTCCAAGATTTTTCT
>CALSBV010010813.1:15746693-15831744 GCA_943590825.1 Bovichtus diacanthus
TAAATGAAAACCAAAGCATGTTCAGCTACAGCGTTTGATAACAGTTTTGCTCACAGTTCAGGTTTACAGTTTCAAGTTAATATGTGTTTTTCTATGATTCAAATTCAACACAATAGATTTAAGTATATGAGCAAAAATAGTTACTTGAAAAGGGGAAACGCTAATCTCATACTAATAATGACACTAGGGGGAGTTGCCCGTTGCCATGTGGTCTAAAAACTTCATTATATGGCAATGAAAATATAAAATTATAATTTTTGTCACAGAAAAAAGAAAGTTCATATGTGTCTTGTCTATTACAATTTGAAATTTCCCCAGAATGCATATTGAAAGGCAAGCCAACACAACTTGATCTTTGGAGTCTGGTTTCACAATAGAGTATATAGACTCCAGACTTCTGTATTCTAAATGGGACCATTAATTACAAAACGAGCATCATGCTGTATTGAACAAGACTTGAAACTAGTGTTAGACACCATAATTAGCTAAATGTTTACAGAGGTAATAAATCAAGTGAGATGTAAGGTCGCTTTCTCATAGACTTCTATACAATCAGACTTCTTTTGGCCACCAGTGGCCTCCTGCTGGCCATTAGAAAGAAGGCAGGTTTAAGACGCTTGGCTTCACTTTCCAGACCCGGAGATTGCCCCTTGATATCAACATTAAATGAAAAAGAAAGGATCTGCACTGACAAGTGACGTGTTTTGTCTTGTAGCTATGAGGACTAATGTGGCCATAGCAACATCGGCGAGGCAGCCATTAACTGAACTCTAGTCTGTATGAACTTTCAACCTTCGAAACCTTAGAAAGTCTCCTGCAGCAGCACAGTCATGTGTGCAGCCAAATAATAATAAACCAAAGCAGCATCTATTCTCAAATTCTAAACAAGTCTGGCTCTAAGCACTGGGAGTGAAAGTACATTATGTTAAAGGTGAGAAAACGTTTAAAAGCCAAGGTGGTTTAAAATGTTCATAATCGGTTGAGATACGGATTCAACAGCTTGCAGGAACCGAAATGTTTCTAAAAGCTACTTTAAAAAGCAAATGTGTATGAAGTCAAAGCAATCTGTCCACTTTGAAGAACGTGTAGGTTTTTAGCGGTACCACAGCATCCAATCGATTTCCCCCGCAACTCTTCTTCACCTTTGATTCTTTATTATTCTTACTCTCCGTGCATAGCTCACCTGCCTTCCTCTTTGAAGTCGCCTTGCTGCTTTGTGGTTTTCACACGATCGATCCCGCATCAAATCCACACAGAGAAGTCTTCTTCTCTCACCACTATAAACACGATCCAAAGAAAGGACTTGCACTGCGGGGACTTCAAATACGCTGACAATCCTCCAGACAGCCAGTAGACATATAAATATTTAGAAAAGAGAAACTTAGAACTCGTCAAAAAGCATACAGTGAGGATGAGGATGAATGTGACACTGGCTATATTACTAACCCCGGGAGTTTGGCCTTAAACACAAACACTTCAGCATAAATCGCTTCAGATATATTTCAGCGAGTTTGTCTGTTTCATGAAATGCCAACTCCTTTCTTCAGCAATTGTTTATCAATTTTTAATGGCTCATTTTTGTGGTCTCTGGGCTTCTTTCATGCCGAAACAACCTCAATCAATTCTGTTTGTCAGGCTGACATGGCAGCAAATCCCCCTCGGGCAACACAAAACCACCTGACTGCTCGCATTACAGCGAAAATTGTGCCAGCCACTCCTCGGACATGGAGTTTGAAGGAATAAGGAGTTGATTATCACTTGTGAAAACACTTTTCTTTCAGCTTTTTTATCAGTGGGGAGGATGACCTTCAGAGCTGTGTGGCGGGAGGGGGGAGCCATCAGAATAAATTACAGGCTGCTGCTGCCCTTGTCAAAGAAGTCCTGCTGGTGATTGTAACAGAGGTGTGTGAGGGTCTCTTGATCTCTCTCACACACACGCACACACACACACACACACACACACACACACAGACACACACGCACACACATACACTGCTTCTTATGAAATGATTCATAGCACTGAAGGCTACAATTATTACTGTAAGAAGGGTAGGCACGTACTAGATGTAAATGAGACAGAATAAAAAATTATAGGTATAGATTAACTCGTAAAATAGAAGAAGAAAGACACTTGAATCTATGCTGTGATTTATCACCGTAGAGGTTTGACAAAGGCAGAATAAGCAGGCGGAAAAAAGCCAAAAGAATTACCCTCGCTCCAGCCTTGTGACACGCCGGGTCAGTCTATCATCGAGTGAGTAGAGGAGCCAAGGCCCGCATATCGCTCATCTTCTAACCTCCAACCTTTCCGTTCATAATTCACCCACATCTCACTCTCTGTCTGCCACATGCACATCTCACAGTTACGTTGATTCTCTGTGAAATCTTTTTTTTCTCTGTCTGCCCCTGATCCCAGGAGTAGATGGCCACATTTTAAAAGAGCAATAACTAAGATTTTAACTAGCCCACGGAGCGCTAAATGACCACCATCCATCTGCAGGGGGGGCGACACTGTTGTTGATCAATATCAATGACTCGAGGATCACTTCGCGGGGCGCTGACATATCTCACTTTACAAAGTTTTCCTTCATTTTTGCAACCTTATCACATTTTTCAGCTGTTCTACAAGGAGCTGTTTCAGTTACCAAGTGCTAAGAATCCATGAAAGAAGCCAAACATTAAAACACTTTTTAACATTGACATCGTGATTAAAATCTTCAATAAATATTTTAGTTGGATCTCTATAGGGAGCCAAAAAATCCAAGCATGGCTGACCTGAACAGGGTCAAGTCCATACAAAAAAAAAGAGCTGACATAAATCGGCAATATCATGCTGGGGTAAAAATAATCCAATTTTGGGAAACAAGATGAAGCCTAGGTGAAGACAGACGAAGGTGGTAACTATAATAAATGAATACTATAACAGCATTTCAAGTTCATTAAACAATGTTTATACATACTCTCTTATACAATATATCTTAGGTATACAATGGTTGTTTGTAGGCACTTTGAGGTTAGGGAAAGATTGGGGTCAGCTTAAATATTGAAAAAGTCAACGCTGACTTGTATCACAAGAAAAGACTTGTTTACTAATTTAATTGTGGAAATGGAAGTTTGAGTCGTAAAAGTGTTTGAAGGCAAAGGTGTTTATACCTTATCCAAATGTCTACACGTGAAGGTTGGGTGAAAACTCTGCCGTCGTAAAAAGGGGTGAGATGCAGTAATTGTTCAAACTAGGATCGGGTCAGACACTTTAATCAGTCTCTCCTCAAAGTCATCCATGGTGTTGCACGTAGTTTAACACATAAAAAGTGACAGAGTGATGAATTGAAAAAGAGAGCTTGGGAGAAGTTCAACCCTGCTTAATGTCCCACCACTGCACACATGACCAATCGCCGCGTGATTGACGGATTGACGGATTGACAATTTTGAAAAGTTATCCGAAGCAACCCCCCCAATTCTGACATCCAAAAGGTGTGAGGTATTAAAGAAAAAGTATAAAAACAGTAGTAAGATTAAAAATTCCAGCATTGTAAATCCCTGTGCCCGTAACACTTTACAATAGGGAGCACAACATGTTGAGTAGTTATTAAAGAGCGAGTCAGGGAGGATTCAGGAATGACCCGATCATTCATTTATAGTAGTATATCTCAGAATTGAGGACTATATCGTAGATAATGGTGAGGTACTAGAAAACAGACGGAAAAATACTAATTCATCTTTACATAATGATGACAGTACGGAAATTATAGGGTGGACAGGGGGCTGAATATCTTATATTTAATTTTATAAAGAAGTTACTTACCAAAACAACCAAACTGGCAACTCCACAACTGACCCACAGCCCCAGAGAAAACCAGGATGAAAAAAAACAATTTCCAAAGATTCTTTCGCAAATCTTTCTAAACTAACATTCCCCTTCAGACTGCATCCCCCCCAGTATATATACGGTAATCCTGCTGATCAGCTCGACCGACGGGCAGTCAGACATCTCCCCCACATGAGGGTTGCAGGGTCGGCACCTTGGACAGTGATCATAATGCACTATGTGCGAACACAAGCTCAACCTAAAGCAGGAGGCTGCTAGACTAAACTGTAATCTTTAACCTTCATCAGCACTGAACTTTTATTTGACATAAGTGAAGCTACCTGTGTGATGCTGATGAGGAAAATAAAGCCCTTATACAGAGACAGGATTGATCTTCTGCATTTGAAACGCACCTTTATGACCCGTGGCGCACATCAAAGCAGTCTTTTTGAGGCAACTATTTGATCTCTACATTATATAATAAATCTTCCAAGGGAAGGTTAAAAAAACAAACATTAAAGACTCTCCCCTGCTCTCCCAACAAAAGTCAGGCTACCCTCCATTCAGTAAGCATAAAAATAACAGTGCCCTTCCTCTTTTTCAGAGGATCTGAAACAGGACAAAGGAAAATCACACGGGAAACGTGGGCAATTTTTTAATCTCACCCGTTTTATTTATAGTAAGGCTTAAAGTTATGCATGACTAAGGGCGCGGCCACTTTGACAAGTGGTTGCCCTCACAGGTTGCTAGTCGCTAGCTGCCTGATCTGCTGCCTCACCAACGATCCACCTCTTTGCTCCTCATTGCCAGACTTCCTTCAACTGCCGGCAGCGGAGATGGTGGATGGCTTTAAGTCCCTCTGCATCATTCTGAAAATAAACTGAGCTTTGATCACCAGCACAGACATCCATTAACGCTACCAGCAAAGACTCTCTGCCAATCCTCAAACATAGGGCTCTCTCAGCCATGTTCCTTCTATACTGGAGTGCTAATAAACCCATCCTCCAGTACAGCTCTACATGCTATTTCACCATGTTCACAGTCACCCCTGGAAACAAGCTCCTGAAAATCACTAACATATCTTCTAAAATAATTGGTTTCTCCAGTCCCAATCTTCCAGCCCTCCTTGCCAGAGCAATGAACAAAGCACACGACCCCTACAACCCCCTCAACTCAGGCTTCGCCGTCCTCTCCTCAGGCCGCAGACACAGACAACCGATCTGTAAAGAAAATGCTTTCAGAGGAGTTTTGTTCCACTGCCTTAAATAACCACAATTGTTGTTGTTCTGTTCTTGGTTGGTTTATACCTTGTTTTGAATGTTATTTCTGTGTACAGACCGAAAACACATTTCTTCTATCGTGGACAATAACGAAGGAATCTGAATCTGCCAAGGTATCACCCAATGTAACAATTGTCAGTACAATGCCCTTTCATTGAATAACTATTCCAATAATAACACAATAACACAGCTCCACGGTCAAACTCTAAAGGTGACTGGCGTGCTCTGTTTATTGCACTTTTAAGACATCAGCATCACTATTGCTCTGGAATATGACTTGGATGTGAATATTAATATGTGTGTGGTCTGAATATTAAGGTTGAAATATTTTTTTGAGAATCCTACTGTCTCTGGTTTGTTATTATGGAACTAATTGTAAATTGTTTATTAAAAATAATGTACCACTTTACTTGTGGGGGCACAAAAAGGGTAAGTAATGGTCAGATAATCATGAAATATTGAGGGACTCCTTAGTAACTACTCAGTCTAGTGTATCACTTCACTCGGGGGTTCACAAAAAGATTAAGATATAATTAAGTAATGAGTAATTAATGAGTCATTCCTAGTTTTGTGCTGCGCAGCGGCTGATTCACAGTTCAGGAACGACTCGTGAAGAAAGTGGTCAGTTAACAGATATTCATGAACTAATCTAATGATTTATTAATATTCCAGTCTGTTCACTAGTAACTCAACATTACCTTATATAAAGTCCTCGATTTATCGAGACCTTCACCCACTTATTAACGCTTTATTTATCATCAGGTCAATTCTGTCCTCACTTCTTCCTTAGCAACTCCTCACAAGTGTTACCCCAGTGCCAATATTATAGGCCAATGAGGTGATTTAAAAAATAAAATAAAAACTCTAAAAGATTGCCTTTTCGTTCCTGATTCATATTCCACCAAAAAGTGGTGAAGTAAACGCGCAACTGAAAAATAGACTATTTGTTAAAGAAGGAATACAATCTCACTTGTATACCTACTTACAGAAAATTGATCAACACTGCAGTGAAAGAAGCGGAGATGTCCCTGTGTGCCCTTATGTGCTTGGGAGGATTGTGAGTCCTGGACTAGAATGACAGATTCATTGATCCTTGTCTTCTTCGAGTAAGTTTTGATTAATCTAGGTCATTCAAAACAGAGACACCTGTCGACGGCTAAAGAACAAATCTGTGTTTCATCAACAGTTTAATCACCATATAAATTAGCAAAAAGATATTATGACTCTCTCTGGCCACAGCGTTGTCACCCAGCCGGCAGCAAATAGATCATAAAAATTTAATGTGAAGAGTATTAGTCTTTTTAATAACTTAGTGTGTCCTGAGAACAACTACAGTATTAAATAAGGTAACACCACAGTGTAAGGTAAGTGTGGGTGCTACAAACACCATATCAATTCAACTTGGAGAGATATCTAATATTCTTGACCATTTCAGTTTAGAACCAGTATGTTAAAAGGTCATGAAAATGACCTTTTAACATACTGCATTAACGTTGATCTGTTTTTTTTTTTTGTGTGTGTGTTGTTTCCAGTTACAGCAGGCAGCTGTTTTCAGCGGAAACGCTCTAAAACCCCACTGTGTGCTACCTGCACAGCACCAAACGTCAGACGGGCAAAGTTTGCAGCTAGTGAATGTAGTGTAGAATTTAACAGATAAAAAAGCTGATATTTTTCTCAAGAGTTGGTGGAGACCAAAACAGAGCTACTAGTGATCATTGGTTTTAAATTTGTCCGGCGGCCAGAACAACAACTCCAAATGAATGATAATGTTGTCGAGGCCAGACAATCAGATAACACTGTTTTATTTTGTTTTGTTTCTTTAATGGAATACTTTGATTTCCACAGCATTCAGCAGATAAAGCAATGACCGACTACTGACTTATGAAGACATTCCAAAAAGTAGTTTGTAGTGTCAATGCTGGTCTGATATCACGAAAGTAAGATCTGTACCGTGATACTGTATTATTCCTCAGAGAGGAAGCCAGCGTTATAGGGTTATTTGGTTAATGTCCATGGTTTTATTCTACAGTTTCATGTGCACTTTATTTAGCATGTCAAGATCGATATACGCACATATAATTCTAAGTTTCTATGAGTCTGTAATTCATCTCACAGCCTGCTGACAGCCATCCAACATTTCCACTGATTTCCCTCGAAGAATTTTCGTGACATATCTGCAAAGTTGAGTAGCATGAGAATTAATTAGTTAATTATTAACAATTTAAGATGAAGGGCCTCACTGCCTTTTTCCCATATTAAGTGAGAAGCCTTTCCCAGGGAGCGAACTGTGACAGCATTGAAGAGCCACATCAACCAAGTCACATCGCTCACTCTCTATTCATGTACATTTTTAGCTTAAATTAAAAATGATAAGATATGCTTCTTTTTTTTCAGGAACAGGCATTTTGAGAGGAACAACTGTGACA
The DNA here is from genome assembly GCA_943590825.1 of Bovichtus diacanthus. Classification (NCBI taxonomy): domain Eukaryota; kingdom Metazoa; phylum Chordata; class Actinopteri; order Perciformes; family Bovichtidae; genus Bovichtus; species Bovichtus diacanthus. Next base: position 15,754,208 of record CALSBV010010813.1, read on the forward strand.
GTATCCATTGGCTTTGAAGCAATGAGCCACTGTTAATTGGCTGTAAATGTTATGATTGATAGTCTTAAGGAGACAGGGACAAGCTCTTAAGCTCGTACTAACAGGCCTCCTGCTGCTTTATTGCAGCACATCAATAACCCTGCACTATCTCCAGCACTGTCTGCACTCACACTGTTGCTCTGTCTGCTTTCTTTCACTCATCAGATAGGGGACAAGTTACGTGCCTGTTTTGGGCTCCTTTATGAGCAGTTATCAATCTAGGCTGTCGTCTCCCTGCGTACTTTTCATGAATGCACCCAAAGAAGGCTTCAAAGAGCACGGAGCGTGGCTTTTTCATAAGTCTAATGCTCAATACAATCTATCAAAGCTTTGCAGGGGAAGAGACAGTCATGAATGGTTGGAGAAATTATTTGTCATTCCGAACATTTTTTCCATTTGAATAAGCCCAGTGCGGATTGTCGATTTAATGTGCCTCTTTGACAAAGAAAATGCATTTATTTTGCTGACCAATGAAAACACAAATAAGCCATTTATTTTTATTTTTTTTACAAATGTATGTTCCATGTTGTAGAACCCTTTCCCGAAAGAGCAACGGCAAACTGTGTTTTAATGAAGATTAAATAAAATATGATGAGCTCTTTATTTATGCTCACTAGAGGGGCAAAAATCTAGATCTTGGTTGGTCGCTAAAAGACATTTTGAGAAGGTTCTAGTTGATCTGACTTACACTTTTGAATAATGAATAGAGATCTATTCTTGGATAGTGAGAGTTGCACCTTATCTTCCTATTATGACTGACAACCTAATGTGACCAAAACACTGAAAAACTAAGCGTGATGTGAAGAGGAAAACTTGCAACAATCTGGAGGGAACCTTGTATTGAATGGGTCGACAAATGGGAGAAATATTCAAATTATTTTAATTAATTTCCTTTACGGCAAATGTTACCTTCCCACGTATTTTATGAGTACATATGATTCCGATTTCCAAACACTGAACAGATCCGTTTGCAAACACATTCAGAGTAAGGTACATATTTGAAGGTTATGATAAGCCCAGGCACCAATGTTTGCAGATACTCTGCAGCACCTCACTGCAAGGTTTCTCCCACCACAGGGACTTTCATAACCTTAAACCTCCTCCAGAGCATCCACTGCTTTTTTTAAAAGTCAGACACGAGCTCTCTCGCCTGAGAAAACCTCTTTCTTGTGTGTTTTTTTTGTATTCAACTAATGCAGACCATGCAACTTAACACACAAATGCAAGCCTTAAGGAATATGACATTATGTGTGAGTGCGTGCATGTGGTAAATGTTACTTGTTTGTGGGCACCCTGGCGTGAATGCTCGTCGTTTGTGTGTTTGTTCGAGCGTGAAAAAGTGCCTTCAAAAAACTGATATCCAAGAAGATCTAAAGACAAATAGCTGCAAAGGTAGCGGGCCCGACATGACAAGTGTAGATAAGCGATTATGTGTTGGTTCCAGTGGAGCAGGTGATTCCTCAGCCCCGGAGGCAGGGGGTGCAACATTTCAGCAGCGTGGAGAGACATCATCAACATCAAAAAGTCAGCGAGCTGGGCGCTCCGGCTACACCTTGCAAGATCAATGATAAGGGTTACGTCTACAGCTGTTCTCGCAGGAGGTTTTGTTGCTAGAAGTGTGAAAGATGAATCACTGCACTCATGTGGTGTGTTCATTATGTCCACTTCTGATGTAAAAAAAAAACCTCATTGGCAAACATGAGACAAGAGCCTGGAGGAGATTAGAAAAGATTGCTGATAAGGCAGATAAACAAAGTTTTAAAATGGAACGGCTTATTAGTTACAGCGTCGTCTTTTACATGCGCTCTGCGAATGGGAATAGTAACATCAAAAATAATTAGAAAATCTATTTGTTGACATTAATGAGACAGAAAATGTCTCTCTAGTTTTGCTGCGGTATCTTACCATGTCCTGTTGATGAAGCTACAAACCTGCTGTCAGCATGACCATCCTCCCACTGCGGCAAAACTTAAGGCTCACATGAATAATTTGTCCATCTGGGAGCAGTCTATTTAGCATAACTGACTCATATATCTGGGCATAAAGCGCGGGCCGGGCTAAGATTGCCACCAACACACGAGTCGACTTTTTGTATATTTTCTGAGCGACTTTACACAAATAAGATTTACAGAGAGGTTCTGTTTTTCCAAATTCATAACTACATCAAATCATCTGTGAAGATGCCACCGGCGGATATATGAATAACTGATCCACCTCGGGATAAAAATAAGATGTATGGCACTCAGTTGGTTTCCATATGGCAGCAATGCTGGATAATTACTCCGTAATTACCTTGAATGTTTGCACTCTGGACCGTTTGCCTTGCCAGCTGTCATAGCTGAGGCATCTGCTGGATATCGCAGCGTGCAGTGGCTCACACCTTGGTCTCCCCTTTGACCACCCAGAGCCACATGCTCATTAACAAACTCATAAAAAGCACAAGCAGCAGTGTCTCTGCATTCCCCTTCAAGCTTATTTGTTCCTCCACCCACTGGACCTCTCGATAAATGCCATATCTTCATGACTTAATAGGATCTTCAGCTGGCTTGCATCGCTTCCAGTTCATCCTTAGTAAACAGACGCTGCTTTTTCAGCCACTGCTTGAACAGTCCCCGCCGCAAATCAGCCAAGAATGCCATATCTGAACATTAATGAGCAGATTATTGGATATTTATATCTTACCTCATCTCCCAAGGACACTTACATCATATTTTAAAGAAATGGAATATACATAGCTTCCACAGAATAATGTCACACATCTCATGTCTGGCATCCCAGACAAAAACATGTATTCAAAGCGCCTGTAAAAATCTCCTCAATTTTTTTGTTTTTAATTTTTTGAGAGGGTTTAAGGTGAGACTTTACAGGTAAAAACGTGTTTTCATGCACTCCTCAATTTTTGTTTGGGCTATTTTTTTTTCTTTTAGACTAGAGGAAAGAAAACATCCAAAATAAACATTTAAGTGTTTATGTTACTGTTTGTGTCTATTTACGTTTTCTCCTAAATTCACCAAAACTTACATTTACGCATATTTAAATGTAAAATTTCAGAAAACTCGTAATACAAAAAACAATTGTCCTAATGTAAGAAATCAACTGAGGTTGATGGTGATTTTTACCCTATTCACCTGTAGCGTCTTGCTAAATGTATTGGATTTTACAATGCATATCTTTAAAAGCCATTTACTCAAAATGAGTTTCTTTTTTTTCTTATACTCTGAGCCAGAAATCTCCCTTTCAGTAGCACTTACTTTACTCACTTTACTTTTTATGGCAGTTTTTTCTGATTTATGTAGTGATACAAAGTGATATCCATAATTCCCTCAAGTAAAAACTTTGACTCTATTATGTCATGGAACAGAAAGAATTTTGAACCTGGCTTTATCCAATGTTCAGATTTCTGTTCCAGAAATGTATGCAAATGAGCACATATCTAATAAAGCTAATGCCTCATTTGCATATTAAAATATGACATTTCAGAAAACTTGTAATACAATAAATAATTGCCTTAATGTAAGCAATTAACTGGGAACGTTTTATGGCGATATCTATTAGTTCAAATGTTTACCCTATTCACCTGTAGTGTCTCCCCTCAAACCCACAGTTATGCATCCCTTCACCTTGAGGCACCTTCTCAGTTCCTCCTTCTCAGTTGGTCAAGGTCCCGCCCTTAACACTTGTCACTCATCTTCTCTCCTCTGAAAGCATCCGGCCTGAGGCTGAGGTGCTGTCAATAAAGACACCTCAGACATTGTCCCCGGACACTGATGATCCGCGGTACGTGAAGCAATTCTAATATTTACAGATTTATACTTTTGCACGCAGGGCCACATACTTACAGTGAGTGTATTAAATGTTAGAAGTTAAATATTGCACCTATATTTTTGTCCCTTTAAAGAATTAATGTTCCTCTGTGTCTGACAGACAAACTGTTTTCTCTGCTTTTGACTGTGTACTGTAGTGTGCTGCTGGATGATCTCAGAGGCCCATATCTGACAGGCATATCTGATTCATATTTTGCAGTGCAGTGGTCCAGGGACAGGTGTAACTTGCTTGGATTTCTTGGGTTGCTGTCAGACTGCAGGTGCATTTTCACCTAAGTCAGTTTTTCAGATAAGCCGTGCATTCATTTCTCCAAGCAACGGTGCTTTCACTGTTTTGCAATTTGCAAGTGAGGAACTGTCAATCTGATGGTCTTGCGTTTATCTTTGAAAAATCATAAATCAAAACGTCTGCTCCTATCCTTATGCTTTACACACAATTACTTTGGGAAAAGCTGGTTATGTAAATAATTTACACGTCTGAGCCTCTTAGCAACACAAGTAGCCTATGTTTTTCATATAAAAAAACATGTTGAAGAAAATGTCTCTTAGGCCTGTTTTGTCTTTTTCTTTTCCTTTGATCAATGATTCATCCAAAGAAAAGTTTCCACGTGTTTACAACCTTGTTACAGAAAGATGACACTTGAAACGATGAAAAATCATCTTCTTCTGAGACATATTTTTAGTTAACAACTCGCTTACATCCCAGCTGTGCGGGAATGCTTGTCAAAGGTAGACGGAGTGCGTGTTTGAGGGTTGAAACCTTATCAAAGTATCAAATGACGTCCAGCTTTTTGGTAATGTTGGAGAGAGATGACACACTGCAAACAAACTTCAGGCAGAGGAAGAGTTTTATATTTGTTCTATTGATTCTCAATGTGTGAGGCTTTGCGTATTTATGCAGTCTGTGACTGCACACAGTTAATTGCTCAGGCTGGGAATCAAATTGCCAATCACATCACTTACTGTTGTGACTGCCCTACACGTCGCAGGAAACAGTCAATGTCCCACAGCATGAGCAGGGCACTGCTAAAGAAATGCAGACAATCTCCTTGCTGTTCTCCCAATGAAGCAGAGGAGATGTGCACAACAATATCATTTGATTCCTCCACCGTGCAGCTCACAGGCATGCCAGCCTGATTCTCCACAGTCCCTGAGGATCAACGCTCCAGGACTCCTCCAACCATCGGACTCCATGTAAAGTTATTATCCGCCATTTTAAAACTTTGAAAGTTTAGACATTTGTTTTTTATACTTTCCAGTGTTATAGTTTGACTGAACAAGAGTTGTTGAAATGTTCTTGCCAAGAGTTAAATGAGAAGATTAATAACAGTGGTATCAATCTCCTCATATAACTCTTGGCAATAAGGGTACTATCCAAAATGTTATAGTGAACTTGGATTTATTTAGAAATGATTGTAATTGCAGTCGACAGGAGGAAAACAGTAGACTTTCTGTGTTCAGTCCCTAGCGTTTCAAAGCAGAAAAACAACCGAAAGAATCCCAAAGAACTAGAAACCCTGATCTCAGTGCTGATGTAGGTTACTAGAAGGAACGTTTTTTTATCACTTTCCCACTGCTCCGTCAACAGGGCCTGGTAGAGCTCCAAAGTTAATGTCACTTTAGTTGTTCCGCTACCTGAGGAGAGCTACTGTATGTTATTGTGTTGAGTTGCCTCTTAACGAAATGCTCTCTGGTAAGCTGTGATGCAGTGTATACTGTAGGTCTAGCGTTTTTATTGTGAAAGGTAACAACACAAGGAGTGTAGCTGTAATGTGCTGCCGTTGACAATGTGGGAGCAATGAGGAGCTTTGCTCAGACGATGGAGCCTTCGTGTTATTCACTCAACTCAACTCAAGCTCTATCCTCTTCCTTCCTTCATTTTCCCGGGAGATGGCGACCCAGTGGGAGACAGAATTGCATTATGAAAGAGAGGCTCATAGTGACCCAATCAAATGCCGATGGTGTCTTTATTCTGCATTGTGCAATGAACATTCACTTTATAATGATAAGCTAAACATGTTGCCTATTGCCACTTCAATAACACAACACAACTTAAAGGTATTCTAAGATAATTCATAGTTATAGTTATATTCATATGTATATAAGGAACACACTCTATATGACACTTCTGATAATTATGCATTGGGAACATATCAAAGTCACCTTTACTACTCGGTAGAACAATCCAGGTAGCTATGCCCAAAGGTAATGGCAATAAAAGAAAAAGTCAAGGTCACTGGTGCTGCAAGAAAGTATTTTTAAATGTTAAAAGAAGGCATCAGATGCTGGGTGTATGAAAAGTAAATTAGAAAAAATAATGGAGTGGAAAGAAATGCTCACAACGGCTTCATGTAGGCCTACAAAAACAATACAAAGATGTGTATAGATGTGTGTAAAGAGAACAGTGTTTGTGAGATGTTAATTGGCTTCATAAGCAGCCACACACAGTGTATCTATCATGGGGAAATAAGAGGATTAATGGTTGCCCGTATGAAACTGAAGGTTATTCTACAGAGCAGGGGTCGGAGTAAATCACACATAGCGTGCTGAATGAAAGTGTGGGGGTTTACTGAAAGAAATTGAAAGCCACACCTGAATTGAGGGGAAGAAAGTGGATGAAAGTTAATTATAATTTGATAGGAAAAGTGCTTTTGGAGCATTCCCTTTAAGGTAAATTAGATTTCAGGGGGATCAGTATGACCTGGTCTTTAAATGGCTTCTATTGTTTTGCTTTACTGGAGGAACCGCTGCCTCTTACTATTCCTATGATTCCTTTATAGGTCTTGATTGGTTCTCAAACCTATTCAATTGTGCAGCAATTAATACTCCACAAAAACACTTTAGACGTTTGCTTCGCTACTCATTAGGATGTCATGCCCTGCTAAGCATTGGGTAAGCAATCATTTCACTGTGGAGAGAAAAACTACTCATCCTGCATTTTCTGCAAAAACAAGCATTGATACATATCTTTTGACCTCAATGGCTGCACAATAACCACTCCCTGACAACTCAACCACAGGCGTCCACTATAAAATACTCCGTTCTGACTGCATTTAACCAGTGAAATCATCACAAACAAATGATGTGATGCTCAAGTAAGACTTTCACTCCTTTACTGGATTGCATTAAAACAGGTGGCGTCACTTAGTGAATTGTGTTTTTCAGGCTGTGTCTTCTGTCTACAAAGCGGCTGGTCCAAAAAAAAGGAACTGCAGGCTACAGAGACCTCCCTCAAAGGAAGGAAAAGAGACTTTTATATTTTTAATACTACAAAAAAAATCAACTCATTTTTAAGAGTAACATAGAGGATATGGGAGATTCTTGGATAGCATTCGAAACATAAAGTAGTCTTTTATTTCACCTCTTTGGAGGGCCTCTCATGGAAGCTGCAGCATCAGCAAGAAACTGCACACTAAAAAAGGAACATAAAACAAATCCAAGTCCATTAAGTCAACCAGCAGCTCGCTGAAAAAGAAAAAAAAAAAGTTGAGGCAGGTTTTGAATATTGGAAATCACACAGTGCAGAATATGAACGGACAGCTTGTTTTTTTTTTAAACAGAGAGGATGATGAAGGGAACAAGATCAGAAAGAAACATGCAAAGAAACAAGTTGAGAAACTGGTGCCATGCCTTTCTATAATCTCCTTTGACAATTATCATGCCCTGATTTTTATTCTTGTGTTGTGTGGTGAACATTATTCTCAGTGTGGCTTTCTGTGCAACGTGAGTCGTGTCCATCGTGTTTTATATTCCACTTGCGTGCTTTGTGGAAAGCACATCTCAACAAAGCTTGTCAGTGACAGTGATTGTTGCGACCTATAATACCAACCTGTCCAGCATCAGCATCATTCTTCAATATATTCACAGTTGGAGCAGGAAATTACCTCTCCTATAGGTGCCATCTTTGTGTGCAGGGGATTCACCATTTACTGTCTATACAGTGGGAGAATTATTTTGTGGTTGCTATAAAATAAGCTTTTCATATCCCATCTTCTATTGTGATTATACCAGGAGCATTATATACGTATACCCATTGCCATGCTGTCAGATCTCCCAGAGGCTCTACCGCCTCTACCTGCACACAACCCCTGTTAATTTCCCTGAAGTCGTTCCTCAATGTACTATACAGGGTCATCAAAGCCTTTCTAGAAAACAAGTGGTGGAAGAAATATTCAGATTTTGAACTTCTGCAGTTCCCCTCAGCATATTCAGCATTGTTTAGGTTTTCTTTTTCTGCCGCAAAAGAAGCTGTTTCCATCGTAAAAGTTCTAATGAACCCACTGTACGCTGCTCGACCATCAGCAAACATCAGAAAGACAAAGTTAGTGTTGCTGTCTAAGAGCCAGATGTTTTCTCAGGTGTTGGTGGAGACTAGCGAGCGAGTATTTGACTTACTTGTGTCAGATGGACAGATGCACGACTCCAACTGATTGCACTGTGTCTGCTGGATGTGTAAATAGGTAACTGTCTGATAAAACCTTAGGCGATAAAATGTCAATGTTATGTTTGCAGCAGCTTGTTCCGCTGCTCCAATTAAAAGTAGGAATTTAAATTGTACTCAAGTGCAGGTAAAAGTCAAATACAGTACAAGTAAAAGATTATATGTAAAAGAAAACAAGTGTAATGGGGAAAATTAAAGAATGCTGAAAAAGCCTATTTCCGAGTGTATTATTATTTAAACAAGTTAAAGCAACCAATTTCTGAAGCACGGTAGACTTAGTGTCTTCCAGTCTTTGAAAATACAGTTTTTTGCAAGAAGCATACCCATCAATAGAGCTGTTTGAATGTGTGAAAGTAGAATTGCATTAGTAGTAATTGATGTGAAACCTCTATGTGTGTCCCTCTGAAATGTAGTATAAAGAGACATGTAAAGTACAAGTACATATAATTCTACTTCAGTAAAGTGTTTTGTTACTTCCCATCTCTGATAAATACCAGAGATACAATGGTTGCCAAGCTTTTTACATCCAATTTCTAATTGTTATTTTACCAGGAGTATTTTTAACACCCATACTTCAAATTTCAGGCACGCTGTCTGGTCTCTGAGGGTCTCTTTCGCCCCAAGGCCCTGCACACAACCCCTGCTAATTTCCTCAAGTGTTAATCAAGGTGAGCAACTCGGATGAAAAACCAACCAGCCGCCGGGCAGAAAGATCCCAGCCGATCACCTCAGAGTCAGATGGCCTTTCTTTTTTTCCTTCCCCTCAGCACACATTCGCTCTCCGTTCCCCCCCCCCTCCTTCCTTATGTTATTCCCTGCTTCATGCAAGAGTTTCGTCTTCTGATCTCCTGCCTGCGATACGAGGCTCTGGGCACACTTGGCCATAAGATTCCCATGGGGCCCCTCTACTGTGTAACTCTCGAAGGAGCCCTCCTGTCTCCGATCTTGCTTCAACCGACTCAACAATGCTCATTTGAAGGAACTTCATTTATTATGTAATGCTCTGTTTAATTATTTATCCTCCGCTGAGCTTCTATTAACATGCAGGGAGCTCATCTGTTTCCACTATGTTTGACGGTGGTGATCCGTGTGTTTGCCACCTTAAATGCTAATAGTTGTTGCGGTGTATGTTATACAGCTCCCTGCAGACAAGATACGAGACTTACCATTCATGCCAAGTGTTAAATCTTTGTAAAGTTTTCCCTCTAATGGCTGAGAACTGAGTGTATGTGTGCCAGTGTGTGTTTAAAGGGCTTTAAGTGTGGGAATCTTAAGGGTAGGGGCAGCTTAAATAAATGTGAGCCTTTGTGTAATAATCATTAAACCATGTCTTTTAATTACTTGTGTATTTAAAAAGCCTTCTTAGACTCTTAAACTGGCCACCCAGTTATAGTTACTGTCCATGGGTTGCTCACCAAGCCATTGCCCTGTTTATAGGACGTGACCTTAGCTTTCTCTTTAGTCTGCTGTCTGCTTATAATTTGTTGTTTCAGAGCCAATTGAGCCAAGCGATGTGGTTGAGTGTTGGATTCCCTCCAAGAAGCGTCCCTTCATTGATTTGAGTCTTTTATTGCACCATCAGTAGCAATTACGGGCTTTTGTATTTTAAATATACTTACAATAAATTGCTTTAGGTAACGACGCTGCGGTTACCTAAGCTGTGTTCAAAGTTGAACTACGTGTAAGAGTCTGAAATATTCATTTAGTAACACTAAATATATGCTACATATATTAACCATCAACTAGTTTCTTATTAGCATGCATATTTGTAGCAAATTTGCTCTTTAAAGCACTTATTCTACAACTACTAGGCCATTAACTAAGAATTTTCTTTCAATAACCTCCTAGTTATTGCTTATTGATAGTAAGTGTCCTTACTTTCTTGCTGTACATGAATTACTTAACAGTATGGGCCCTATAAGGTGGTTGTCCTTAAAATAACACTTCATAAATATGGCCTATTTTTATGTAACGAAACGCAAAGTGTTAATAGTGTCCAATTAACTCTAAATGAATCCAATCTTACTCAGAATGTGATCCCCATTCTTAAGTGAGGTCTGGTATGGTAAACAGATAGAGTTACTACAAGACTAAACATGTGGAGCGCCCCATGTACTAAGTCCTGACCGGAACAAAATTATATACACGTTTTCTTTTTTTTTTAATGTGTATATAATTCTGGGACCCACAGTAATAATGGCCTACAAGTGAGTCGCCTGAGGGGGCAATGGCAACATTCATTAGCCCGAGCCGACAGTATTCAGCTACGTGTGCTGGTGTTTCTCTATTTTCAGAATGAACTGAAGTAAAAGGAATTTATTTTAAACTTATGCACGCCTGGAAGTCCCTTTAGTGTGCAAGTGTGCAACATAATCATGCCATACAATAAAGACGATTGAAAATTGTACTTAACATACTTACAGTACCAATACAACTTCACAAAAATATAACTGCACAAACATTCATACACAGGGCAACATCCGGAGTTAGAAAGACTTTATTTAGAGTTATTTGGACACTATTAGTACTTGGAGTTTTGCATTTTGTTACTTAAGAATAGACCATATTTATTTAGTGTTATTAAGAGAGAATGACTATTCTTCTTGTACTGCCACCTTATAAGGACCATACTGAGCAATGCATATTAGGATCATAACTCATGCATAGCAACTTCTTACTTACTATCAATAAGCAGTAATTAAGTAGTTGCAGAATAAGTGCTTTATAATGACTAATAAAGAGTTAATATGCTACTAATATGCATGCTAATAAGCATTGAGTTAATATGTGTAACTTAATATAAAGTGTTACCATTAATTTGTATGGACATGGATCTGTTGTACTTTCTATTTATCGTTTGAATTATTAAAAGAGTGCTGTATGGCCTAATTAAGTCTGATCACTGTTTACTTTGCACTTACAAATCTAATGTTATTACCCAAAGATCTTACCCAAAGAGGACGTGGGAGGTGGGGGATTGAAAAAGGCTTCGGGGTGACGTTTTATTTTTTCATTTTGGTAAAATCAGTGAAGAATTCCCAAACATTTTTTAAAAGAGGCGATACACACTAGAAAGCTTGACTTATGAAGTTTAGAGGAACAGTTTGATGTTGTAGATTAAAGACATGGTTAGAGACGACTCTCAAGTCTTTGCCAGGTTTGTGCTTATTTGTTTTCGGCATCAACTGAGTTTGAATCTCCGGACGACACCAATTGCTTTTCTGTAAAAAGCCATTTCTTTCCTTTTCTGCGCCTCTGTGTCACTAAGTAAACTGTAATTTTTTTTTGACCAGATGGCCTTGATTATGATTTAATTCTTCGATCCTGCATGGAACTCTTTCAGTCATTGAACCTACGCACCTGAGGCATCTGATAAAAGTCATCGCGATATGTGTGTAATTGCAACATTCACTGAGCAAAAGTCTTTCCTGTGACGGGAGAAACGAATGTGCTGCTTGGATCGTCAACAGGTCTCTCTTTGGAGAGATCAGGTTGAATGTCAATTTAAAAAAAGGCAACACAAAGAAGCTGAACTGAAAGAAAATGTACAAGGCAATTAACTACAGATGAAATATGGTGATTAAAGGAATTTGTATGGGATATACTTTCCAAAGGCCCGATTCTTTTTTTTTGTAAGCTTGGTAAATGTCAAGGTTATGATGGACACTAGCAATTGTCTTTTGGATTTTGTGGCCATAATAATGGTGTCTTGATTTAAATTCCCACTTCAAATTTAAATTTAAAGTGGGATTCATCACATTCATCAAAATCATTGGTATTGTATTTTCTGCTGCTGAGGAATTCAGGTCGTCCCTGGGGTTTAAGCATAAGGGACAAAAAGGTCAGATGACAAACTGTGGATGCGACTCGTGTCTTTGTGAAGACGGTAATGGAAAAGTTGGGATCACGATCTTCTGTGTAAAGAAGTCAGGTGAACAGTACAGTCCCTGAGCCAGAATGAAAGCCACAATGTCACAGGAGATCAAGTGCTTTCCTGTCAAGGCCCAGAATACCACAATGTGGGCCTGTCACAGGGTTACACGGCATAGGCAGGAGGTTGCTTTCGAATGTATACCCTGGGACCAGCACAGGTCAACACTTTGTGCTTCCAGCTCTTCACTGTTAGGAGGGATCTAAAGGACTTTTAAATGCTAAAGGCTAAAACCAGCGTTTACTTCCATGGCCTTGGGCAGGAGATGTATCAGAATGACATATAGAGTCTGATGGAGGCCTTAAGCTGTCTGTTGGCATGGGACATCCTGCAGAGCACATGAGCCCACCTGGGCTGAAGGCAAAGAGTTGCCCCTTCTGCAATATTGATGCCTTTTGCAATGTGTGAAAAGCTTCTCTGAACTGCCCATTGTGGTGAGAATAAGCAGGACTGACCTTCATCTTTTTGGGGCCCTCGGTGAGTTATTGCTTGAGGGTCCTTCTACATCTTCTCGACTTAGAAGTGTCAGCTAGATCACCTGTAGTACCACTTTCATTGTAATGTATTGTAATGTGTTGTAAATACATTTAGGTAGATGCCAGGGAGAGCAGCAGAAGCTAATTATGATCTGCAAACTAGATAAACAATAATGCCAGATGGCGTCAGCTCAAACTGAAATGGTTTAATGACATTTTGGAGTTGCCCGGTGCATGCGTATAGGAAGTCATTGCTCCCAAAGGCTTAACGTTATGGAACGCTCTACAGTGAAGTAAGAAATTAGTTTTTTAATTGTCATGATGGCAAAGCATATTCAAGATCTCTAGTGGCCCTAGAGAATAAGTCTCGTCCATCAGATGTAACGAGTGACGTTTTTACAGATGTTGTTCCCAAACCACTGTGTTTCTCTAACTTTAACTAAGTAGTCATTTTAATCGAAACCCTGATCTTTTCCTAATCCTTGTTACGCTCTTGGAAGACTCTGTAAATGATGTTGTCCTGCTACGAGGGCTGTCAGTACAGAAAACACTTTGTCGTTCTGAAGGGCAATTACTAACGTCATATTTTGTCATTTGTCTTAGAACAAAGGTTACGAGGAACAAAGTGTTCCAGATACTCTATTGATTTCGATATCTCGCTTCATACTTTTGGTCTTTTTTGGAGAATATGGGACTAAAGGATAAACCCACGTGATCTCACAGAAATTCTTGAAATGACCACGACCTCTTAACATCGGATTACAATGTGTTAAAATGACGTGCCACAACCACGGAAACAATGTAGTTTTCAGGCAAGAGAACTACATGGTTAGGTTTAGGAAAGAAGAAATCATGGTTTGGGTTCAATTAAGTACGTTTGTTACGTAACTTAACTTACATACGTTATTTCAATTAATTACCAGGATGAAAGTATCGTGTTTGACCTATTTATCCACCCCGGCCTTCTACCTACATGGACTTTGATTAAAACATATTTGTGTTGAAGCTAGAAATGTGTGTGTCCAGACACGACATGTGAGCCTTGAGGTAATTCATAGTGATATCAAAGCGTGTAACCAGTTAGCATCAGCACAGACTCCTCAGGGGGTCAAGGGGACTTGTTTCATCAAACAACCATCTATCCGTCCTTTGTGGTGAGTTACTGTGTGCAGCTGTGTTTGTAGGGTAAAGGAATTGACAACCTTACACATAAAACTGATGTCCTCAAAGCTCCCTCCATCATGCGAGGAACACTTCTCAAAGCGCTGACTCACACAGTCAGTTCAGGCACTTAATTGCCGAGGTCACAACTTCACATCAGATCACAAAGATGTCTGACAGACGGTGCCAAAAGCAAAATGAATTCTGAGACCCGGCTTTGACTCGGCTTTGTCTATGATCTCCCATGAGTACCTTGGGCCATAACAGTAGGGGGGAGGCAAACTTTCAGATGACAAGGATGGATTTGATATATAAGAAAAAGTACTGAACGTTAAATTTGAAAACCTATCCCATCTATCAATTCTAGATAGGAATATGCGCTTTAACGATAGCACATAATTCCTTTCTTCCTTCATGAAATACACCTCCATTTTCTGATGTGAGATATATCTGGAGGTGACTTTTTGGTGCAGAGAATAGTAGTGGGAGGCTTTTTTTTTCTTTTTCAGAAAATTGGACAGCAGTTAAGAAACTATCCCTTTGATATAAGCCCAGGATAGACGGATCTGAGTTAAAGTAAGCTGTGACGTATGGTAACTCTCACAAGCAGTCGCAGAGTGCCGGAGAAAAAGAGGAGTTTGTTGAGGTCATTGTTAAACCTTGTAGTATACTGTAGGTTTCACAACAATAGCTTTCACCTTCAAAATCCGAGCACACAGGGAAGAACTCTTGTTGTGCTTTAAAGTGCTAGAGATTTTGCAAATCCCCATTTTCTGGACAAAGGGGTTTAAAAAAAAAACAGAAAAGAAAAAAGAAATCTCTGCTGCGTTCCTGCGGTCTATTGTTCTGCCTAGTCTCACTTACAGTACAGTTATAACAATTATTCAAAACAGCATCAGCTGTCCTGCAAATTGTGATTCCACTTTGCATTCCCTGTTTGGGCCCCAGCACTCGTCACTGTTAACATGCTTTTGAGGATAGAATGGTGTTATAGTGTAATGATTTTTGCAAAAAAAAAAACAGTCTCCTGCACGTTGTGTTGTTTGAAGGGTGAAGTCTTAATCTACAAAGCAACATTGTTGCAGACTGAGCAGCCTGTTTGTTGGCAGCGACTTGGTGTCAGTCAGTGTGAATTCTGCTGACTTTGTTCTCCTGGTGGGCATCAGAGGATGCAGAAGAGCAAGAAGATAGAGACCTCGGAATCTTGTGTAAGCAGCCAGTCATACAAAATGGAAAAAGCAGTCTGCAGGACCTTGAGGGAAAGCCCCGATAAGAATTTTGTCTTATCATAAATCCCACAACTGAATTATTCATACGAAGCAATTATGTTCTATCTCTTATTTGATTCACAGTAGAATGTGGGCGTGAAAACAGTTCTTTGAAGTTTGGAAATGTTGGCTCAGGGAAGAAGTTAACAAAAAAACATTTTTTTTTTTTTTTGCAGTAGCAGTGGATGCTGGTGTAGCCTGCTTTGATTACAAATGACAGCTCACTCGCATTGTCTCATATCCATTCAGGACAGAAGTTGGGTTTTTTTGCCTGAAATAAGAAGACAATGCACAGTGACAGCCACTTAGAGAGTGATGTGATTAAGTATTTGTTTCACATTAAATAATCCTCTACTGTACAAGCATGGTTGGACTGTGTGATTACATTTAAAAGGTGCTCTCATGAAATGCGTTTAAATAATGATGCTCAGTGGAAATAGCTTTTAAAGTTGTAATCCTAAATGTGGTGTAATACTACAGGTCACAGAATTCTGGAGCCAGCAAGCACATATGACCAGCTAGTCAGAAATATGTATCCAGTAAGCTGCTCCTTCTTGTTCCACTACTCTCTGCGTTATTGAAAACTGATCAGCTGTCAAAAAGAAAGCAAAAAATGACCATTGCCTTGGTTTGTAGGGCAGGTCTCTCTTGAGAATTGAGACCCATGTGACCATTACCTGTATAAATAAAGGTTATCCTAATTAGATTTTTGATTACCGTTCATGCTAACCACAATGCCAACTAAAGACCATCTAGAGATGGGATCACATCAGCCACGATTCAGATCGGGCCAGGGACGTAAAGACAGTGCGTTAAGTAGAGAGGCCCATTTCTCAACTACACATCTGTAAAGTTTTGTGACTCTATCTTGCACGGCGAGCTATCGCGGTGACAAAATCTGTCCACAGACAGACATTAAAACACCTGGCAAATTATTCAAAACGGCTTCTGTGGTAGTTCCTGCTACAGCAGGTGTCTTCAGGAGCACATTTTTCCATGATGAGACACACACAGACTGACAAGGTGAAAACAATACCACACTGTAAAAACAAATGCTTTGGCTCAACATCAAAAACAGTCTGCATCAATCTTTTTTGAGTTATGGCAACTTTTGAATTTGATGAAATTATGTTCAACCAAGAAACTCCATTGAGTTAGGGGAATTAGTTTAGTAGAATTTATTTTGTAAATGAAATGGTACTCACCTTGAAAATGTCTGCATCAAATGTGTTCAGCCGACAGTTCCTCTAACACCCAGGCTTAACAGTCTGTCCAGGCTCGTAAAGTGGGTAGGGGAGGGGATTGAAATACTGAACTCAAGGTCGAGAAAAGTTAAGTTATCGAGCCAATTTCATTAAGTTACTACAACTTGAATTTGGTTTTAAATCAATTATTGCAGAAATGTGAGTTGAAATTACACACGATATTAAGTTGATGTAATTACCAGAATTATTATGTTTCAACAAGTCATCAAAATAATGTTTACAACTTGAAAGGTTGATCTAAATCAATAAATTTGA
This sequence comes from Bovichtus diacanthus, assembly GCA_943590825.1. Lineage (NCBI taxonomy): Eukaryota > Metazoa > Chordata > Actinopteri > Perciformes > Bovichtidae > Bovichtus > Bovichtus diacanthus. The sequence goes on from CALSBV010010813.1 coordinate 15,770,868, forward strand.
ATTTTTATCTTGCAACCATGCATTTAATTAAGCGGTGGTAATAGGTACCCTGAATTACTTGAGTGTAGCATTGCTGCTGCAGCTGGTAAATATATTGCTTTCCTGTGGCTGTTTGACAAAAAAAGCCACCCCAAGTTTCACCATTTTTAAGTCATTTTAGTTGACATTACATTACATTACAGTTCATTTAGCTGATGCTTTTGTCCAAAGCAACTTACAAGAAGTGCAAACAATCATGAGGATACGACTCTAAACAGTGAGAATCTTGCAAGTACATCAGCTTCAAATAGGTTAAATCATACAAGTGTAGAAAAATAGCTTCAAATAAGTCAAACCAAAGTAAGAGCAACAAAGACAACCAATAGAATTAATATTCAACTAATAGCTTCAAATAAGCCGACCAAGTGCCGACAATAATTTATTTATTTTTTAATTAATATATTTATTTATTTTGAGTATTTGAGTATTTCCATTTTATGCAAGAAATATACTTTGTAATCCACTACATTTATTTGATAACTTTAGTTCATAGTTACTTTGCATATTTAAATTATTAGTAAAAGAAATATTAATCAACTCACAAATTGTGATTCATTATTATAGATAATATAGTATATAGATAATCTACCTTAAAAGTACTACTTACTTAAAAGTAAGATTTTGAATGCAGGACTTTTCCATCTAAAAGAGTCTTACACAGTATTACACTTACACTGGAGTATTGTGTATACTTTTACTTCAGTAAAAGATCTGAATACTTCTTCCACTACTCCTATATTGCTAAATGTGAATACACTGAGTGGCTATTGCAGAAAAACTGCTGATCATGCATAATACCATTTTGATTTCATGAAAATCTCTCCTTACATTTACACGCACTTAGATAAAGAAGCAGCTTCAGCTTGCTCTTGTTCAGTATTGTAATTTTATGTGTTTGAAAGGATAATGTAGTCGTTGCCCCGGCGATGTCTGCGTACTTGATATCTGCCTTGTGGGGTTTCATAGTTCAGGCCAGTAAACATTGTAATTTGCATCCAGTTGCCCTGGTATCATAAAACTGTCTTACAGTACAAACGCAGCGGGCAGAGCTGCTTCATAGATTGTGATAGGTGAAACACTTTTTACTCACCTTAAAGGTCTCCCCTATGAGCTTGTAGGATAGAATTTCAGGTTCATTTCGAATTAAACCACATTTGAGAATCATTTTATTGCTCAATAAAAATGGCCTCTCCTTACAGAAGTGCGGCAAATTCAATTGACCAAGGGGTGTCTATAATGTGTGACGTGAGAATTGAATTTCCTCTCTTGACCTCGTCACCTTGGTGTCAATCTATGTTTCTATCTAGTAAACAGAAATTAAACTGTTTGTGGCTTTCTTTGAAATGAACTGAGCGTGGAAATTTATGTCATAATCTTCGCGGTTATTACAGAGAATGTTATTGGCAATGCATCATGAGTCTGGCGACAGAATGAGTGCATGCCCCTTTCTCTAACCCCCTTCGTTTTCTCTCAAAAGCAGAACATGTGCTATGACACTCCTATAACCCTTTACATTTGCTTTTATAGTCTGAGACAGAATGTGTCCTCGTGACAGCCAGACTCTGAGTGTGTGCAGAGCCTAAGATTACACTCCAGTATATGCAGCTTCTACGCATTGAATTTCTGGAGGTGAGAAAACAAACGGAAAAAAACAAAGCACCTGCCTCACTGGGACAAAGAAAAGTCCACAGTACAAATGCAAAGATAAGATTACATCTAGACAGGTGGATGCAAAATACTCATCAACATGTGCAGATTCTGTGTGCTGAAGTTGTGGAAACAAAGCAGATTGTGTTTGCCTCTGAGCGGAGAAGTTTACATCTATACAGCAGCCTGAAGATAGAAGCTCAGCTCTCTCTTTCTGCAGGGGGGTTGGTCACAGCAGTCCAATATAGCATCATGGACTGGAATGAGAGAAAGCTGGAAACTTCACTGCATCTGCTGCATGGTGATTTCAGATCGATTACTGCGTTGTGCAGAGGTGGAATTATCCAATTACTGGAAAGAAAATCCCACAAACAACTTCCTCAAATCACATCTAATAACAATTTGCATCGATCCTGCTGTATACGGAGGTTTTGACACTTCTTTTCAAATGTGTGCATATATCTGACTCCATGTGGACAACAAACATCCCCCGGGGAAATAAGAGCTGGATAGCACGGGAGAAATGACACACTCTGTTATGCATGCTAGGCCCTATAAGAGGCAAAAGACGAGCACGAGACCGAGGTTTGAGCTCAGCAAAGAGGGACAAGGATGAGATTGCTTTGGTAAGCCTGTTAACGTGTTGGTGGGTGTGTTAGGGACACACACACACACACACATACACACACATAGGCATGGTAAATGGCTGTGTGTTCTGCAAGCCAATGTACTGCATGGTCTGTTCATCTATTACCCTGATGCTATGCTTGGCTGAAACCTTTTGAATTTTTTAGCAAACCCCACTGCCACCCAGTTTGTTTTTTCTTTCTGTAACACATGCAAATGAAGTCTGGGAAATATCAGGAGCCGTGTCACTGGAAATACAGTCAACATTATAACTGGTGTAAGCTTTACCCAGGCATGTTTATCAGACCAGCGCTATGAGATCTTCATGCTCATGTTTGTTTCAGGGGAAAGACATTTTGAAAGTGATATTGGCAGTTTTTAGGTTGTAAATATGGATTCCCATCGCACTCATGCAGCTGTCTACTCGTGAATTTATGTAGTGGCACGTTGGGATGGCCACAGAGCCAGACATACATAAAAATGTGATATTGACCCAATTTAAATGTACTTTTTTCACACATGCTATGGAGAAAGCTCCGTTTAGAGCCACAGAAGATATTATACAACTGTTTCACAGGCTAGTTCTCCTCTTAACGAATTAATCTGTGGAGCCCCTTTAATATGCACAAAGTGAGCACATATAAATTGAGTTGAGAGTTTATTTTGAGTTGCCCTCTACAGGAAGGTGATATTACAAAATACCAACTAATTGCCACTTGGTGAATGGAGCCTCGGGGCCCCTGAGGGTTTGGGGCCCCAGGGTAGTTGCCGGATTTGCCTGGTTGGTGATCCAGCTTTTACTATAGAGTGTTTTGTAATCACAATATTTTTATCATGATTCCTACCTTGGATTTACCTATGCACACTCTTAACACATGTATAAAGAATGGACATTTTTTTAAAAACAAATGCACATTAATAACTAGTCTTTTGGAAAGTCTTACTGCAAAGTATTTCTCAGTGTGAGAACCATCTATATATAGCACATTTGAGTTCGCTGTGACAAAAGTTTCAGATCAAATAAATGCAAATGTCGACACTTTGTCAGATATTCGGCCTCAACTTCACACAGCTCACGGAGTTAAAGCAGTCAGAGGCTGTTCTTCGGGTGTTAAGGTTGAGGCTTTCTCTTCAATAATAAATGACAGGAGGGCTCTGATGGATAGAGTCCTGGGCAGCGGGACGAGGAGCTGGGTGTGTGCAGTATGAAGATCAATAGGTGGTTGTGCGTTTGTCCAATGTTATGGACAGCACATGCTGGGTATTAGATCTCATACACACAAATCCACAGGGGCCTCCAATGCAACATTAGTTGTATTGTTAAATAAACTCAAGATTTCCCAATATATTTTTACAGGGTAAAATTCTTCAATTGTTTCTGTGACTACTTTTGAACAGCAAGTGTTGAATCACTAAGTGTGATGCATGGCTCCTACAAGCATCACATTGTTCCGTCGGTAAAATCCTATAATCTGGTGTCTTACATCAGCAGGGCCCTTGCCATATTTGTTTAGAACAACAAAGCCATTTCCATCTACAGCAAGTCTGACATCTTTATCTGTATCCATTATATTGACGGAAATGACACAGCTAACAGCTCCAAATACAAATCAAGCATGCAGTGACAAACCATTGGCTTTTATGGTTTTTTTCCTCACCCACTCATTGGCTTCCTGTGATTATAAAGGGATGGCTCAAGGGATGGCCAGTCCATCGTTACACCACATTGGTCCAGACTTAAATATCTGAAATTGCAATGTATTTTTAAACAGACATTCTCTTCCTCATCCCATATATTTATAGAAGTGATACAGCTAGGGGCAGGAGAGAAATGCTGGCGGGGAATGGCGCCTGTGTCGTGCCAGAACCAGTGTGGGGCTAACGGGCAACGGAGCGGTGTTAGTAATATAAGCTGGCTCGCTATGTCTTGTGCTCTTGCACTTGCATGATGTTTGGCTGTGTTAGCAACGTTGTTTACTTGCTGGTTTTTCATCATTCATAACTAATGTAATCATAACAAATGCAAACGTTAAAGGTTCAATGTGTAATTCCGAGCCACCTGCTCCAAAGACATAGGAGGCAGTATTGCTGCTAACTGAAGCTACTGCCGACATCTATACACTAGACGCTCAGAGAAACATAACCAAAAAATAACGATTACTACTTATGTTGCTTCAAGTGAAATATCATGACAACTAGTGTATTGGATTGGTTGCCATGATATTTGCTACAGATATTCTTGTTCCCATCAGGGTTGATTATAATAACCTTGGTGATGCTCTGACTTTCCAACTAGCACCATTATAAAGTCAGAATTTCAGTTTGCCTTATACATTGATGACCAAATACCTGCAAAACTAATTACATTCCCATCAGCCTCAGCTGTACTTTATGTTCAGTGCTAAATAAAACATTTTAGCACAGTAACACGCTAAACTTAGATGCTGAACGTAGTAAACATCAGCATGTCAACATAAGCATTGTCAGCATGTCAGCAAGCTGCCGTTGGTATTTATTTCCAAGCACAGCTGCGCCTAATTTAAGCCTCAAAGAGATGCTAGCATTACTGTACTCTGGAAATCACACATGTTAGCTCCAATCTTAGGGATATCCAGGATTTAATGGCCACCATATATAGGACTGTGTTTTTCAGAAAGCTGAATGCCTTTGGACTTTGCTGTGGGAGGATTACGTAACTAGAAATATCAGGCTCTTTGACATGATCCCACTTACATTTGTGCATTATAATGTGACAGCTCACATGGGTCCACAGAATATATTTTAATCCCAGTTTATTCCCCTGGAGTTTTTTTGGTGGCTGGAGTAGGGACAGGCAAAGAAAGTTGGCGACAACTTAAAGTTAGTTTTGTAATTAAGCCAGCGGCTGTAATGAAGTAAATTTTGATTCGATAAGTGAATCATTTAAGGTGATAATGGTTGTGAATCGGCATGAAACCCATTTTTCAATATCATATTCAGCCTCTTTTTTATTTCCTTGTTTGAGGTGTCAGTGTGGTTAACGGCTCATGTGGGTAGATACTAGCGAAATGAACCAGACCAAATCCTGCTTCTTGGTTAATTGTCTTGGTCTTGGTAAATTTTGACTTCTGACTCGGCAGCCATTATATTGTTTAATAAGTGCATCTGTCAAGCTATTCAGAATCTCCTTCTAAGTCGCTAAAGCCAAACAACCATTAACCATTTCTAATCCTCAAACTATGGCCAAATAAATTCCCCATCTTCCCATCAGCTTTAGCGCTGCAGTATGAAAGTTAATAACCGGAAAGTCATTGCTGGAATTCATGATATGTTTATGGTGATAAGGCGCTATTATGATTGGTGTGAGAGGGTAAATGAGGTGACGGGGACTAAGCTGCTTTGTGACTATGCATCCGGCTGAGGAGAAGGAGCTGAGTCATTGAGGTGACAGTGTGTGGACAAGATAATGAAAAACTTCAATAATATCTAAGGGAGGGAGAGAAGGACAATAAATCTGTAATCTGTGCCTGGAGATGTGATAACCCATTACCCACATAAAGATAACATCTGGTCCCCACACTCCTCTCTGGCATGAAATAACAGACCATTTTACATTTCAGATTCTTATGCTTTTTCTAATCCCTTGGCCCAGACAGTGAGAGCCATCCTAGTAATCATTTGCACATATAAACAAACTCTTAATCTTCTCGAAACTTCAGAAAATTAACAAGGCTCATTTTGTGTAAGCATGCACAGCTGTTTCCCATACAGGCTTGAAATTACCTGAATTTACCGGTGAGCCAAGACTGTGTTCCAAATTGGCTTTTAGTATTCATGTTTGTGGGGGGGTTTTTTTTCATATAATGCAAGCCATTAGATATAATGACTTAATGTCATATGCAATTACAGCAACCATATTGCATCTTTTGAAATTGAAAGTCCACCTTAATATTTTGGCTTGTCCCTTCTAGTTGTTTCGTAGGGTTAAAGGAACTATGTCATCTGATGCTTTTTATTACATTACATTACAGGTCATTTAGCAGATGCTCTTATCCAGAGTGACTTATGGTGAACTAACTACAGGGACAGTCCCCTGGAGCAAGTTGGGGCTAAGTGCCTTGCTCAGGTATTGAACTCACAACCTTGTGGTGACCTATTTCAAAGCATGACTACTAGACCAATCTTTTGAAAAGTCTATTCAGTATTTTGTCAGACACTAAAATATCCCAAAATATTGTTCTTTCTTACACAGATCACAACTCTTAGCATGCCTCTCTGCTTTATTTATACATTGCCTTTAGCAAGAACTGAACCTGAAAAAAACAAACATTTTAAGCAGCATTGTAGGTAAACACAGAAAAATACTTGCAGCGACAAAGTACAATAGAAAAACCTTCTTGAAGGTGAACATCGGAAAAGTTTTTTTTCCCAAATTGCGAGCTTTATTGTTTGTTGGAGTTAACCACGTCTGCAAAAAATAAATCAAGAAAATGATTGTTACCCTTGATGGGAACATAATCCAACCTGCAGCTGGAGAGTCAACAACCTTGCAGCTTCATTGTATGTGATGGATGGTGTGGGTGTCTTCATGTATAAATGCACAACCTTGCAACCATCCTACTTCTGAAGAGTTACTTCAGTTCAGCTATGTAGAATTAACAGAACATGATTTAATAAAGGTTTTTGCTTTGGATCCACGTTCGACACAACCATGCACCTTCAGCTATTCTGTTCACATATCTGGGTCAAACATCCCACTGAGAAGCGACCTAAGTTGTGTTTTCTAACAGAAACAGTGCTTTGATTCGTCTGCTCAGTTCTTTACCTTTCAGTTTTCTGTGATAGTCAACTCTGTGTCACAATCTGATGAGTTACTGCATGTGATTTGACACAAAGCACACTTAAAACCTGTGCTATACACAGGCAAACACACTGTTTCTGATGAAGAGTTTGTTATCAAAATACAATTATAATATACCTATAATAATGATTAGTAAATGGTGATACATGGTGGTATTTGCCTGAAGTGCAGGGCCGGATTAATCCCTTGACCCGCCTCCCAGGATGCATTGGCTATGCATCTTGTTGTCTCACCCATCAGGTCAGATGGAATACTACCTGCCTATGGTTTGGGCTGTGTCAGTAACTATTTGAGCTCAGCACAAATGTATTTTAAAAAATATCTAAATGAGTGCAATACCAAGTAAAAATAATATTGACTAGTATACTGTAAATACAGTATAAACAAGATTTGACACAGAGGCCTACAATAGAGGAAATAATAGCATAGTTTCCTTCAAAACGTATTTACTGTTGCAACTTAGTTGTAAATAAAGGTCATTCTAAGAAGTCACTGTGCCCAGCCAAGAAATAGTCCCAGCACCTTCCGTAAAACCACCACTTGTTGTGTTCACAATCTTTTCATCTAATTCTCTGAAAGAAAGCAAATAAGCGTATTTCCTAAAACTATTCTTTTAAAGACTTTATTCATTCAAATTATACCGTGCTTGAGTAGGGCATTTACAAATTGTTGGAAATTCAGCCTTCATAAAAAGTGAACGTTTCTCCTGAATAGTTCCCTCCCAGTACAGCACTGAGGAATAATTGTTTAAATTATCATAAACATTTGATAATTACTGCATATATGTAGGACATTCAGACTCAAGTGTAATAGCATAACGTGCCACCAGCTTCCTATCGTCTCCTGCTCGCTCCACACACCTTATAAACTTAACACAAATGTACTGATTTAGTACAGTAATTGCCGCAAGGATTTAAAGCATTGGTTGTTATAATGAGCCCGGAGTCATGTTTATCCTATAAGCTTCAATAAATGCTAAAGTAGTTAGTTTTGTAATAGAAAAAAAACTCTATACAAATGTGATTACTGGGCATCAATCTGGACACACAGACACATTTTGGAGACGTTTTAAAGGCGCATATTGTGCTTTGCCACGCAAAAGCCATAGCCTAGTTGTATTGTCAGTTTTGCTGTGTGTCCTTTGACAGCTACAATAAATATGCACAGTTTCTTTAAAGCCTCGTATGTGCTGCTTTTATTTTCTGTGAATCTAACGTTGAAGGTATACAGGTCACACACCAAAGCACAGTCTCACTTTGACAGTGTTTAGTTTTGACAGGGGTCAGAAAAAAAAGCTCCTGACATTTAAAACTCACCAACAAGATAAAGTCAGTTCTGTTTTTTCTGTATTGGCCCTGAGGGCAGAGTTTGCAAGTGATCCTTTCCCTGTTCCTGTTCTGCTCTGTTTGTTACATTCAGATATGTCACTATCCCGTGCTGCTGTGAAGTGTCCATAAGCAGTTCCGTGAGGGACATCTGTGTCAGGTTAGGGACAAAGGTGAGCTCAAAGCGCGGTCTGTTTACATTTAGGATGTGCCGCATGCGTCCTGTCACAGCTCGGTGCCTACTGAAGGGCAACTTAAACCAAGGACGAGCAATACAATCACCACTTTATCTGGCAAAATGTTCCAGCATCTTGTGTTGGCTCTTAGGAAACGAAACAGTGGTACATTCACTTCGTAAATGTCAGCGTAGATAAATGCATCATATCTTCAGTACAATGTGGGTGGTATGAGAAAAACAGCAAACATCCTGTCAGACTTCATCCTGGCTATGCTTTTTCCATCCTTTCACCACAGTTCAATTAAAGTATGGACAGATGAGCTGGAGGGCCTGAAGCCAGTACACACGTTCTCACATCAAAGCAAATTTGTTTTGAATTTCATGGTCCAGTCATGCAGGTTTTCGTCTGAGTTTTTTATAGCGGGACAGTGAGTCATTTATAACGTCAAAGATGCTCTTGAACAAAAGTTGACGCAATTACGAGCGGCAACAATGGTATGAAAAGGTGTACACAAGTGGGCGTGGTCTAACGTATTTAGATTAGATTTTTTTATTGACATTAGATATTTACACAGCTAACAGGCATATTTAGCAATACGTGAATTAGTTAGCTGGGGTGTCGGTGAAAGTAAGTGGCCGTCTTAAACTTACGACACAGTTTCAGCGTCAGCGCTCTGTGTTGCCAGATCTCACAAGAGTTTGTGCGCAGAGAGACAAATCAGGCAAATCGGTCTCAAAGTTTATTTTTTCCTTATTTTTCCATTTGAAAAATACCATTTTAGTGTCTTAATATTCAGAAGATATGTGGCCTGTGAACAATGGGTCCAATATTTACTTAGGTGACTATTTGGCGATAGAAAGAGTCATAACCTGTGCTCACGTTCACCTCTCCCATTGGCGTTAATAGACTCAGAGACTTTAGGAGACGGGCAAGAGGGAGTTGCAAAACCCATGTGACACAGATACAGGAAATGAACTCTCTGTGCACCGTCTCCTTTCTAAACCGTCTTTGATATTGTGTTGTAGTAGTTAAAGCAGCATCAGTCTTGGAGTGAAGAATGTGATCACTCACTTCCCACCTCCAAACTCTTTAAAACATGACCAAGGCCGAGAGATCTCTACTGGGGATCAAACCCAAGTCTCTGCAGTGTTGCAATATTTCAGCCCTGTATTGACAAAAGGCTGATATCATTTTGCACACATGAAAAATTTACTGCACATTTCTCCAAAGCCAGAAAAAGTCAAGTGATTTCACGCCAGATGGAAATGTCAAGTTGTGGTGCTGCCAGTAAAGAATATCCTATTCATAGGGCTAGCTGTTGCCTAGTGTTACAGTGCTCTTTATAGGTTATACTTTTTACTTTTTGATCTTTTTACCTCTCTATGCTTCTTTTGTGGAAGAAAATCATTGTCAGGTTTACAAGGGATTGCTCCTTCCAGAAGTGGCATTGAAATAATTTGTAACTCATATTTTAAAGGGGACATATAATGCAAATGTTCAAGTTCATACTTGTGTTTTTGGGTTTCTAATTAAACTAGTCTACATGCTTGTTCAAAATACACATTATTTCTTCTCATAGTCGATCTGAATATACCTGTATTTGTGTCTCTTTAAACGACCTACATGACTTCTACTCTGATTGGCTTGTGGAGAAAAATATGGTGCACATTTGCAAAGTAGTTCACAAGCCGTTCGTGGAGATACTCGGATGATGAGAGGTTTATTCTAATGAGCCTGCATGTGACATGGGAAGGGGAGCGACATCTGAATGGCTTGTTGAATCAAATGTTTTCTGACTGAGGCAGCCAACCAAAAACATGACTGGGTTGTCTTAGTTCACTGTTTGTGGGTTGGTACTCCAGATAAACCCCACACAAGCACTGAAAAGGTTTTTTATGATGTGTTTTTTTTAAAGTAATTACAGATGAGATGCTGACAGTTAAACCAGCAAGGAAAAACCTGAAATAAAAATGAATATTGTATCTTTCTGAGGTCGTTGTTGTCCTAGTATCATGATGAGAATCATCACTGATCATATTTCAACTGGAGAGAAGAGTGAAAAGGATACTGGACTAGCTTTGACAGCTCGTGTTTTGTATTGTAGCCTACTGTATATGCTTGGATGGCCCGTGATAGACACACACAGACTGCACTCTCTGCACCAACATGGCTGCATTATTTGCATGTCTCACAGAGGGAGCTGCAGATGCTGTTGTAGGAATAGCCTCCAATGGCATCCCAGTTCAAAGATGGCATTTCAGGACAAAGACTTGTTTCTTGTTAGGTGACTTCAGGGAATGCTGTGAAAGACAGATACCTTTTCAATTTCATGGCGAAAAAAACTAGCTGAAGTTTAAGTTGTCTGATTGCAGCGGAGTTCAAAGCGGTGGGGAAGTGCAATCAAGCATACCCCGGGGCTGCCATTTTGGATATCTGGGTTAATAGTGGAGAAAAACATGTACTTGCAACCCAGCTACAACTCCAAAGCAGAAAATCATCAGCTAAGCTTAAAAAGGCTCATTAGGAAGAGCTTTCTATGTGAGAATCATGTCGCCAAGCAGGGAGTTTCCCCCCTTCGCCTCTTTCTTACTCTGGGAAATATAAATGCAAAATGATTCCTTTCAACAAAGGTTCCCATCTGAACGCATTGAGGAGAAGGGAGGAAAGAGAGCGAGCTGGCAGGTGCATTTCCTGCCTTTACTTAAATGTGAATTTTAATGGCAGTAGAACATTTCCCCCTAATGTTGGCGCATGTCCAGAGTTGCCTTTTGTACGGCTACGTGGCTGTGTAGGGAGGCCAGGTCACAGGAGATGTTGTAGGTCTTAAGGTCTCCTGCAAGGCTTTTGTCTTGCCTGCTTGTCTCTGTTTTCTGCGGCTGACATTCATGCGAATGGATTTTCAAAACTCTAGTCTCTTGTCTTTCTAGGCTGCATTGTCCAGAGTGGAAGCACAATGAGTGTCAGGGGAATCTGCTGGCACATTCTTTAGAGATCAATGGAGCTGCGCTGGTACCACTGAATGGATGAGAATTATGAACGCCCTTTATGCACAATTCATGTACTGTGAGATCAAGATGAGATTCAAAGCTGGTGCATGATGTCTCTCCTGATTTGCATACTGTATGTTCTAATAGGATTTCATCAACTCATCCCATCACTTCTTCATTTCCCTTGGCAGTCTGTCTCCTTTTATCCTCTCCCACCATTCTCCACTATCTGTGTTTCTTCAGCATACCGCTATTAGCACAATTCTGGATATGTCTGAGTAAAGAAAATAGACGAGTGATTTTATGTTAATGCACTCTGCATAAGGAGAGTTTCCATAAACAAGTGGCATGTTGGCTATATTAAATGGGAATGTCAGTGTCATTCATGTGCAAATACACATTACAGTACAAGTTCTTCGAGGCCTCTTTTCACAGATGCAGTCTTGCCATGCTTTCTTGGTAACATGACAAAGGGCTTGTGTTGAAGAAACTTTCTTTCAGTCTTAACCTCAAAATTGGATTTTCACATAATTTCTGTGGTTGCTGGTGAAATGAGACTGAGTTTTGAATACACGCCTTTGCGTCTCATCTTAGACACAGCTGAAATTAAAATGCATATTTGTTTTTTCCGTCATAAAGATCTGTTTTGTAAATTAGATGGCGTACGTCCTCTTCTGGGGAAGATGTGTACCAGAACAAAGGAGCTTACATTTTGTATATTTATCTCAGGAAAACACTCACACCGTCCATACATGCCAGTTGTTGTGCTGCTTGGGTATCCATCTACGTCTTTGAATAGAGTCAAGAAACACAATCCAAACTGGTGTTGTATAAAGCAGTAACAGTTGAATGGAGTTGGGAAGAAAGTGATTTAAATCTTAGAAGCGACTGAATACAGTAGAAATGTTAGGTGGGAGCACTTCCTGGACTCAAATTTGTCGGACGAGTTTGTTATGGGGCTCTTTGGATAAGGATACATGTAGACGGATACCAAGAAAACCCCAAGGCATCAGCCTGGCAAAGGCTTGATTGCGAAGTCTTCGGAGTTCCTTTTTTAGGTCTAACAAGACTATGCAATAACATAAAGGCATTTTAATTGTTTAAAAAGAGAGTACCTTGGCATTCTCTTCTTCTTGTCAACTGAATACCACACTGGGAAATTAGATTGATCCAATTGCTATGGCGACGGTAGCTTCCATGAACTTTGCGATTACTGGAGCACGTATAGGATATGACTGAGACACACTCATCAACATCAGAGAAGGAAACGTGGGGATTGGATAAGTGCAGTGGACCTTGAGACGGTCACCGCCCACGGCATCTTCCAACCACACAGCTAGACATGTCGGACCAACCGCCACCGAGGGAGGAGAGCCGGGATGGGAGCTGAGCTAAGGACCCAGCCAAAGGACCTATGAAATAAGACTCAGCCCAACCCAGCAATGTTGGAGATGTTGTGCCGATCGGGGCATCCCGGATCAAGCTGTTTCACTTGAGGGGCAGATCAGAGGACTGCAGTGGGACGATAAACACGGACTCTGTGTTTACATCAGTTAAGCTTGGTGTTCAAACATAAATGTTTATGGACAATGTTTCCCTGATGTCGACTTTTTTATGCTAAAGATACCATCCATATTATCTGCCCGGAGAATTCACCAATATTTCTGTTGTTTACATTCCTCCTGATGCAATTTTTTTTTTTTATGCACTTCTGTTACTGTTCGGTCATGTGCAGCATGAATGGAATAGTCTACAACTTGACAGTAAATGACCTTGAATCCTTGCAATTCAGACACCAACATTTACAGTGAAACATTCTAACTTGAGCATTTAGGCTACAAAGGACAGTCAGTCCGATCCCTGTCCTATCAGGTTCTGTCAGGCAGTCCAAGAAAGAGAAGTTTAAATGAACAACAGGAAAACCCGACACTTAAAGGACCAGTGTGTTGGATTTAGTTGCATCTAGCGGTGAGGTTGCAGATTGCAACCAACTGATACCCATAAGACCCGCTCCATATGTAGATGTGAAGGGCAGGGGATTATACACTAATGGAAACAGTTATTTATGTATGAATATTTTATTTCTGACAATAAATTCCCCTAAATCCTACAAACTAGTCCTTTAAGAATTTCCCCTGTGCATTTGTGAACACCACCTTGAAATGACCTTTTGTAGGTTTCAAAGAGAGGAATTCAAACCACATAAAGTCAGACGGATGGTTTTTAAAGTCAAACATTTTAAGTGCTATAAGCAGGGAGCAGATATTCCACTGCTTAACCTGACCTTGTATTTACATGTTATCTGTTTAGGATAAACTGCATTTACTTAGGAAGATTGGTCATTTACCTGCAGATGATGTTTTTGTCTTCCGTCCACTAAAGGTAACATTAACAGGAAATTCAAACACCATTCTTACGGTATTGTTGAGTTGGAATGATCTTTATTACCTGTGACGAACTTCAACTTGAAGGTAAAACTTTGGTATTGCTGTTTGCGGTTGTCACTCGGAGATCTTCTTCTCTGATACATTCCTTACAGTATGTTGCTCTCATTTATATATGAATATTAAAAACAAATAATGATAACACCTGAGGTGAATCAAAATGCAGGAAAATGTACATCGATTGTGCCGTAAATTAAGGATATAATCCATAAGAGACATAATATCCTTAATTTGCCAGACTTGCAGAACTTTAATTAGATCAGCAGCTTATCTGCAGCCCTTAGTGGTTTTGTTATTAGTCGTGAGAGGTGTACAGAGATCTTATGAAGGAGAAAGAGATTGAGCTGCTCTACTGTATCAGGGCACGTGGCAATCTCCCCAGCACATTACAAATAGACAGGACTTTTAAATTGTGTCTGACTGCTCACCAGAGACCAATCACTCTGAGCCGAGACTAGAGGCGGCTGTAATATGTGTGTGAAATGAGAAAAATAACAGTAACGCTGTGCACAGTTTCCCCGATGAATAGGACCCACTTTAAACTTACGGCAAATGGGTTGGCTTTGATAGACAGCTCAAGAAATCTCTCCATCAGAGATTCTTGTGGAATGTCAGCAGAGACAGCAACCTAAGGAGAATGTGCATGTTGATACGCTTTGGTCTAAAGTCAAACCAGAACAAAGCACTGTTGAAATATTCACAGATGCATTTCAAGACGAAAAATGAAAATGTCTTCATCTGTCTCATTTATATAGGATAGATTATGAAAAATTCTTATATGTATCTGGAGTACCTAGCAACCCACACACTGTGAAATACTACAACCCAGTCAGTTTCTTTGTGGGCTGCCTTGGTCAGAAAACATGGACTTCAACAAGCCATTCAGATGTGGCTCCCCTTCCTATGTCACATGCAGACTCATAGGGCTGTCCTCGACTAAAGAAATTCTTAGTCGACTAACACTCATATTACTTTGACGACTAATCGATTGATTGATTTAATCAACAGGTCTGTAAAACTGAGTTTCTCCACAAAGAATCATGCAAAAGCACCACTTTAAATCTTGTGTTTTCCAGAGATGTGCTCACACATTTCTTGGAAATAAGTCATTCAGCCTAAAAAAGTATTAAAAATGACAAATTGACTAAAGAAATTTTACCAGACCAAAACAACCCATTAGTATGAGAGGATGCTAAGAGCCGGCATCCTTACTATTAAGAATATACCACCTCCCATCTCCACTAACGGCCAATCAGAGCAGTCTGGGCTTTTTCGGGAAGGGGGCTTAAAGAGACGGAGCGTTTCAGGCAGAGGATAAATACAAGCATATGTTCTAGTAGAAACCCAAAATACTAGTATAAACCTGGAAATGAGCATAATCTATCCCTTTTAATCTTGACCAGCTAACGTCTTTATCATCACACAGTATGAAGTAGGAAGACAGGTGTTAACTTTGCCTCCAGAGGCAGCAACTCAGAAAAACCCTCAATACTGCTGCAGGTATCATACGACTCCTACGCGTCCTCATCTGCAGCACAAGGCCGCTATAAGCTCCTCAGGGGTCAGCATATGGCTGCATATCATTTCTTCTGAGCCTTTGAAGTGGCCCTAAACAATTCTCATTAATGCGTCAATATGTTCCAACTTTTACTGCACATATACAGTATAAGGCCCAACTGCATTTTAACAGTGAAGGGATTGACAATATTAATATGTTTTACATTATCAGAAGTAATTCATTACAGCTGTATTGCGTAATTGCAGGAAAAACCCAGCAGAGTCTCAACCTATTTCCTATTATTCCCCCATTCAGTGGTGGAAACAGAAATATCTGGTAGCACTGGGAGTTACAAAGCAGAACTTTTCTTTCACTAGTGTTAATGCTCATTATGCTCATTCAATTTGTTAAGTTTTCACAAGACCTGATGCCATTGAAGTTCTAAATTTAAACAGGAACATGCGTGGCTGCACGCTCGTGTGAAGTGATTCAGAAAAGGTTTTTTTTTTCAGCTTGTAATCAAAGGCTTTCTCATTAAAGAAATGTCAGACTTTGATGGTGTGGAGGTGGCACAAGCTTAAAACAAAGGCTCACGCCTAAAAATAAAGATCTGCTTGGAGATCATATTCACTCTGGCATTACGAAAGATCTGTGGCTTTCTGTCAAATATCTGAGTAAGAATAAGATGTTGTTACCTAACAGATGATGTGGGTAATTAGTATTGTTTGTTGCCTCCCTTCAGAGAGACGCATTGCTATATTTGCTATCCTCTGGCTGTCAGCTGGATTTGATAGCGGGAAAGGCCCTGCAACGTTTCAGAAACATCAGCAGAAACATTTTTTGGGGTGTGGGGGGGGTACGCCTGCCACTCAGCAGGTGTTACCTGGCAAACTGATGAGAGGGTATTTAATTACAGTATCTTCTCCAGAATTCAAGAAAGATGATAATGTGTCAGACAGTTGCGTCATGAAAACATCAACGGTGTCAAAGTGACACAATATATGCACCCATACACTCACACTTATAGAGGAGTGGGAGAAGGTTAACTCAAGAGGGTCGAGCGAGCAAGAGAGAGAAGTAAGGAGAGGCAGGGAGAATAAGAGCTCCTACCTGACATGCTAACAGCCTGCCATCTATTGGATGAATCCAAACGTGCAAGTCAGTGTTTAAAGTCTTACATTTTGCTGTAGTGCTGTGTTGCAACACTAGGGGGCGGTACACTCCACAAATTCATTCATTAATCATTTTGTCCATTATGGTAATTTTTATGTGGTAGCATTTTCTCAAAGGGCAGAACATGATGAAAAAATTTTAAATACCAGAAGGTACTGCAGAGTTATGTTGGGAAAAAACACTCTGTTCTTGATCTTCAGGCACCTTGGTATAATAAGAAAAGTCAGTGGTTTCCCCACTTTGAGAATACTTTCATTCATACAAAATATCTGACATCTAGATTTCTCTCTCTTTTAAATTGTATTTAACGCACAAAGAGTTTCCTCTCTGTACATAAAGGGCTGTTTATATAAAACATTGCAAAGCCTTGCCTTACCTTTCCACAAATATAGTGATAAATTATATATGAACATAATCCTGTTAAAATGTACTGTTGGAATAAAGAATATTGAGCTAAGGAACGAAATTATATCATAATTGCCATCATCACTATTCACAACCCCAGGGGATGTTGCCACTGTTACAGTCTGGAAGATTAAATGCTGTCAGGGGCACAGAGTTGCCTAGCAATGATTAAAGATTAGATTAATTATGCTCGCAGTAAATTTTCCAGTGGCAATATATATAACAATATACTCCCTGAGATTGTAACAGACAAAGTGTTTAGTTCATTAGACTATTTCAGCTGTGGGTGTTTACGTGAGCAAATGGCTTACTGCTCTACTGAAAGTCTAAACAAACAGTTGGAAATGTCTATGGAGCAAAGGTGAACGCGCCGACAATAATGAAGAATGGTGTATGTCTATTACATCACACTACTGATCAAAAGACAGTCACACTTGACAAAATCAGAAAGTTTCCCCCCCCTGCTAGCTAACACAGGCTGTCACACACGTTACCCAACCCTGTAGCATGTCTAGTCAAGTCAGCATTTGCAGTCCTTAGTCACAGTTACAGTCAATGGGATTTACAATGTACTTGCATCATGAGAACAATGACCGAATCAAATACTGGATATTATGTGATCAGAGACTGATGACGAATCATGAATAATGTGAAGTTATTGCCAAAGCAGGCTCACTTGAAAGTTTACTGTAAACGTTTTTTTAGATTTTTCATTTCAGCCTTTTTCAGGAAATGCAATTTAATGGTTAGTGGCAACACAACCATGCACAAACATATCCATGTGTGTATTTTATCATCTTCCTTTCAGTTCGGTTCAGTTTTTATTCACAAATAGTTAATATACAAGTACAATCACAAGACATAATGAAGGTACATGCGAAATGAAACACCCTGATAATCTATCTGAAGCTTGAGAATAGGGGCCAAGAAACTACGCAGATAGTATTAAAAATATGTTACCTAATGTCTAGATTTGGAAAAGTGCATGCGTTACAGTAACATTTACAACCTACAAAACACCTTAGACTAACCAAAGACCCTAAGTATTAACTAATCTAACCCTAAATGGTCCCAAAACATTTATTAAATCAGTTGGTTATGTATTTAAGCTACAACAAATAGGGACATGTGGTAAGTAGCAGTATTTAAATAGATTTTAGAGTAGAGAAACTAGTTTGGAAGTCACCAGCCATTTAGAATATTCATGCCTTATCATATTATAGCAGCAACTGCTGCCTTAAGCTCAGAGGTCAGACACCGATAAAGGCATTTTAAAAGTGTTATCAATCTCATTCCATACCTGGGACCTATGCAAAGCCCACCAAAGCTGTACATTTAAGTTTAAATGCTTTATAAGATGCATTTCCTTGTTTCATTTGTATGCAAGGAAAAGTAGGTCGAAATAAGGTCACCTTTTCATTTTCAAGAGGCCCAGGAAAACAATTTTTTGTCTTTCTTTGTCAAGGTACTCACTGATCATAATATTCAGTTTGAAGAGTATTTACAGCATTATATTACTGTATCTGCGTAAGCTCTCTGATTGTATTATGTGTATGCCAATTCTTCTTTATTAACAATTCACAGAGACAAAAAACAGAAATTGTGGAGATGAACAAAACTATAAATGTGAATCACCTATCACAACATTACTGCCTATAATAGCAACGCAACATTTTCCTGTCTAAATATTCCTTTCCTTTAATTTATTTATTTTTTTAGACATGTTCCTGTCTCTGTGTATCTTAAATATTGATATGCAATATAAAGTGGGTATAGCAATATGTTTTGAGGCCTGGTTGATAGTAAACATGTCCCACCCTAGAATCAGGGACGTGCTGCCCCCGATCAGAGTGACATGCCCCGCCCCGCCTATCAGCATCTCCAGTCAGTGTAGCGGAGCTGGGAGTCTGGAGGAGCAGGAGCAGGCAGCACAGAGTTCAGCGGCTCCCGCGTTCGTCCGACACTTAGCTAGAGCTGTCCCCCCGGCAGTGGAGGTGATGATGGCGGCGGCTGTAGAGAGAGGAGGCGTCCGGGCCGCTTTCCTGAACCCGAGCAGCGGCGGTGGCGGTGGACCAGCACCGACAACCCTCCCGACCGGAGCGTTAGCCGGGGCTGTGGTCCTGGGCTCGGGATCCGGCAGCATGCCTGTACCCATGAACCTCTTTGCGACCTGGGAGGTAGACCGATCATCCCCAAGCTGCGTTCCGAGGTAACGTTAACAATGTTCTGTTAGCGTAAAATACCACAAGCCTCCATGTTGACCAAATCACCATATCGTTTAATACATATTAGGCTAACAAACAACGCCCTCGTTGACTGCATGTAGCGTGAGGCAAGAGAGACGCGCTGCCACACATTTCCAAAACAGTGTTGGGTTGGTTTACTAGCAAGCTAACTAGCAAGGTGGCTAATGCTAACGCTACCTAGCAAAGCACTGCTGTTCCAGTTGCTCTCATGTTTCGTGCTAAAAGCATTTTACTCAATCTTTTTTAAAAATTTTTTTTTTTTTTTTATATAAATAACTAAGCAGTCCGCTAAAATGACCAATGCATATGTATCTAATGTATGTATAGATATTTTAGACGTATTCTCCAAGTGTGTAATTGTTTTCTTAACAGTTGTATGCAATTTTATTCCGACCGTTATGATAACTAGCTAGCGTTTGCAAAAGTTCAGCTAACTATTTGATCGGTCAGAGCGGTTGCTGCTGCTTATCTTCTGCTTTCTGGCTACATTGGTAAATATTTGCAAATAGTACGTGTCCCTTTGTCCATGCAGGCCTGAGCTTGAACTGATTTACGGAATGCATGCCACCTAATAGCAACACAACTATCTATAAATACAGTGGCATGGATGCCGTTCGTCTCTTAACTAGCAGACATCGTTTGCATCCTTTCGCAGCTCTGTGTGTCATTAACCGTCAGGGCAAATGGGTAGTTCAACAGCTGGCTGGCCATTTGAAATCCACATAATATTCGCCTTCATGTGCTGTGGCCTGTTTTATGTTTATGTTCAGATCCCCCCCGTGTAGCGCAGCGTTGGCTAACCGGTCACACACAGCCACAAAACCAACACAACCCCTCTTAGTGTTGACACTGCAGCTGGCACAAGGAGAGAGGAAACTGTTTAGATTGTCACTTTTGTCATTTACTCTGTCAGCCATTCATTTCGATTATAGCAGTAATATTCAGCAACACTCCGCTGCATCAGTATTCATCGTCAGTGAGCAGGCACTGCTGCCACCTGACCAGAAACCTCTCGGGAGCTGTGGGCACATTAATCAGCTTTGACCTAGATATGTTCCACTCATTGGGAGAGAAGTGGGCTTGAAAGGGGAGGGTTTCCTCCACTGTCGATGTGCTTTTGCATGCGTTTGCCTGCCCTGCTGCCACTTTAGTGTCTGCATGAGTATGCCATATGGAATAATAGCATGCGTAAAACGTGGATAGTTAACAGTGATGGTGAACTTTCCAACATTTGTTTGAATATTATTCTGTTTTTATCTGTGGTTGAAGTGACAGCATTGCTCGCTAATTTGACCGCTCACTACCCTTTCTTATTCTAGTCCCCTTTCTCAAAGTATGATTTCATTATTCTTTGTATTTTAGTTTCTGAAAGGACAATAGTATTGTCAGACCTTAATCTCACATCTACCATGGCAGCAAACTATACGATCATGCATGTCCGTCTGTAATAAAAAGCCAACTGTTTGGATCTTTTTTTCTTGGACACTAATAGATCAAACTAACATACCGTACACGCTACTACGATTGGTGTGAGCATACTTCTGAGAACGGTATCCATTACATTTCAAGACTACTGGCTAGCAGAAAAGGCAGGAGACATGTCGGTGCTCTTATGGAGCGTGCCATACATGGCTCATTGATTTCCCACATTTCTGCCTCCTACACTGTGCTTCCTCTATATAGTCGATGGCATACAAGGTGCAGTATTGAAGATGAATGCGGATGAACATGGATTATTAATGAGGCACAGAGAATAAAGTGACCAGTCATTGTTCAGCACAAGACTGCAGTGGCTGCCTGACACACGTCTTTGTTGATGCCTGAGGCCATTTGTTAATTCTGATATGTAATGGAGTAAAGTTGGTATGACACAATTGTTTATTTAGGCAAAAAAAAAAAGAAAGTCTTGTTGTAAGTTTAGTTTGACATGGAGGCTTGGAGTTGCAGTGCTCACAGCAGTTTGCTAAGTAATTTGCCAAGCCTGTTTCTGCCTTTGTTGTTTTTAGACCACTTATCCTAGACTGGTGTGAAAGGTCTTGCATGGAGCCCAACCCAAGGCCTGTTTTGGGGATTCTGCCTTGGCATGCTTTCAGGGGTTGGGCCATTTTGTGTGCAGCTGTTTGCTCCTCTACTAGCCTTTAGCAAATGTGGGAGTCCAGCTAAGTGACACCGTTTCAAATGAGGGCATCGGGCTGTTAGCGATCGACTGTTTTATTTATTTATTGTGGTACTCTAAAACATCACACACAGCTGTTGTTAATATGACGCTGCATTAAAAAAAAAAATCGATCCTCCTAAGCCTTGAAGCCCTACTGAAAGCCATGCTTTAGGGGAAATATTTTATTCACAATGGAAAAAATGTTTTCTTCTCTAATAAGGCCCTCTCAGGATTTTGGTTCCTTACAGTTTTGCTGTTAACACACCTATGGCACCTCGCCACCAAAGGCACTAAAGGACTTTTTGAAAAAACTAGGACATTATTTAACTTTTTTTCTTTGCCGTTCCTTTTTTATTTACTTCTTGACTATTACACAGGGCCATGCTTGATTCATATACATACTTGTTATTTGCACAAAGAGCCTTTTACTCTTACACTTCTCATTATCAATTGCTTCTTATATCTAAATGCAACAATAAGCAGGCAGATACAATTGTATTGATGTGTGTGATACAGTATTGGACTGGTTTTTACCCGCCAGGCAAGTGTTAATGGCAGCTCCTCCTTTACAGGCCTGTTGGAACTATCGCACAGGCATTGTTTTTATTCCAGCACTGCCAGTCTACCACTTTCCAGTGATTCTAATACTGTGTGGTGTTAGAGTTGCAGGTTTTTTCCTAAAATATGAGTTTTTTTCCCCCTGTGTTAAACATCTTCCAAAGTAACAAAATATCTGGAGTGTGTGTTGGTAACAGAGTGAGTTTACCCGTAGCTGACCAATTTTTGCCAAGTAATGTTGCTGAGTAACCAACGCAAACTATGGGATGAAATACACAGGAATACAGTACTCAGGGTTTAGCTGCCTGGTCAGGAATCTACATGGGTTGCATATACTGTGTCTATGGCAAGGTAGGCATTTGTAGAGGGAACAATGTGGTATTTGCAGGAAAGGCACTAATGCAGTGGTCAAGCTGGTGCTATGCTAACAAAAAAAAAAGAATATGCAGCAGCATGCAAGGGTTGGCTTCTTACCAAGTAATGATGATGGGAGCAACCAGGCAATTTTGTCATGTTTGCCATGCAACCTTGCAAGGCTTCATTGTTTCCAAAATGGTAGGGAAGTTGTTATGGTTACCAATTTAAAGGCTTTCAATAATAAACTGAATGAGAAGTGTTTTCAAGCTCTAAAAAGTGATTTCACTCTGTGCTATGTTTACTCCAAATTGTGTCTGTCTTTTAAGTTTCACTATCTGGGTTCAGAGAGGTGAAGATATCCCAAAGGTTTTCTCACAAAATCCAAAACATCTTTCCTCTTTTCCTCTGACGTTTATCTCGGCTGAGCAGAGCATCCTTCTTTCTGTCCGCTTGATTCATGTGAGTCCTGAGATGACCTTATTCTCCCGTGAGTGGCACAGCCTTATCTGGATGGAAATTAAGTGTACTCTGCGCGCTCCGGTCTGAGGTTTGTTTCTTCTGTCCCAATTCTGTATATTGGATTCAATTTGACGTGTGCTGTGTGTGTCAGCAAATAAGTCAGAAAAACAAAAACAAACCCAGGCCTGGACTGGGGCTACATTATTGTGTCTTCTTTGTTCTAGGTCAGTAAATATGAAGCCATCAGCCCTAGGTCTTAACATATACCTTATGCTGGGATACACACAGCTACTTATAATATCCGGAAGGTTCTATTGTTAGCGTGCAATGTCCAGTATCATATCTGGCGTCAATCTCTTTGATTTAGTGTATAATTGTTCATTTTTAAACCTAAAGTGACACCATTGAATCAGGATACAAATATAGGAGGATTGTCGGTCAAATAAAATGAGCTTACTGTCCCCGTTCACCTCCTCACTAACCCCTCCATCTTGAGGCTTGCATATTGTTTCTCCTAGCAGGGGAGCTACAATAATCTGATTTCATAACAGGAAAAGAAGAGCCAGTAATCTGATGCTGCAAACAGACACTGTCTGCTTAATCCTCTGCTTCTTTTTGCAATCATAAACAAGGCGCATCAGCCTTCTCCTGTGCCCTTCAAAATTGTGACACAGCACATGTCAGACTGCGTCATGTTTACAAGTGTTGGCCGATTGTTTCTATTTTCCTATCATGCATTCGTGGCTCAGCGTGTGACGGCGCTGGGAAATAATTGAACCTTTGAGCTTTCTGCAAGCAATACAGTTAAAGTTACTGGAAAACACCAAGCAAAGTTTTGGTAAACATGCATATGTAGAACGGAGATCACATAAAAAAAGAGACGACAAACTTAATTTGTAAACTTAACTTGGTTTGTAATTAAGCGTTCAAAATTCACTCTTGCTGATTGACGGGGCTCAGTGTGCGGACATAACGCTCCTCCAGAAACAGATGCAGATTCTATAGATAATTTTTTATAACAAACCTAATTCTGATGGGAAGTTAGTTAAAATGAATCTTGTGCCTTAATCCTTAAGCCTATTTCCTACGCCTTAATATCGGTGTAGGAAAAACCAATAGTCGATCGTCCTTTCAATCGCCGATATATGATCCGATCGGCACAAGTCTACAACCTTTGTCCGTATTTGACCTCAGTATTGACATCTAATGCAGAACGTGGGCTCCAAATCGAAATTGTTATTGTGATGTCAAACAGCTGCTCAGTCTTGAGTCTTTCCATTATACCATCCTTGATCAGAGTATTTAACGCTGAATTGCATATTTTATGCTGATTGGTTTTGGGGCTGCACAAGAATAATCAAGTTGGAACAAGTTGATTGAAACATGATCCACTGTTCTAAATGTTGCTGATGAACTAAACTCCTCTTACATTAAAGAGTTACCCCTACAGTTAATTTACCTCATATTGATGCCCTAGACTAGAGCCTACAATAGAGCCTCTTGCTTTCAGGGATTGGGGTTTGGGAAGTTACCCATACCATGGATAAATAAAAATGCTCCACTGTAGATCATTTTACTTAAAGAGAATAACTGATAGGTTGCTACAGTGAGAAGTTGTGAGAAATGGAATTTAAAGCTGTAATGTAAGGCCTTTTTTATGGCTCGTCTATTACCAAAGCCCTTGTAGAGAATTCAAACCTGGATTTTTAGGGTATTTAGTCTTTTTTTCTTTTTTTAAATACTTAAAATACATTAATATGTTGTGGAAGTATTAACTAATAACTGGTGTAGTTCCCCTTTGTGATATGGTATCCTTGAATAAAATCAGTCCTAACTTGCCGCATGCTGTTTACACACTTTGCCAACAGTAAACCAATCGTCACCCTCACTCCCCTCTTTTTCATGCTCACTCCCACTGCTTGAAATGTGTCAAAAAAATGTTGGTTTCCTTCCCTGCCTTCCTGTAGGAGAAGGAATTTCCTTGGGGAACATTTCACATTCCGGGCGACTAGAGAGCTGCTGGTGCAGCCGAAGCTAGGCTACTATGCACTGCCCTCAGCCCCCTTTTGCATTCAGTTGTTGACCAACAACCTGCTCTCTGGCAGGGAGGGCAGGGTTGGAGCTGTGGATTGCCCACTATGTTGAAAGGTTTTGCTGAACTGGCTCTGCGCTTCACAGTGAACAGTGAATGTGCTGAATGCTCATGTTGAATTCCTCACAAAGGGAAGAAAGGTTTGTTTCCCCTGCCTGGACCTCAGATTTGGAGAAAGGCCAGATTTATGTGTGGGTGGATACCGGGGTCTATGCTATGTGAAGAGATCCAACTTCCTGATCCAACGAGTGAGGCAAGGGAAGCTGTCCTCTGACACAAGGAGGATCCTGTCAAAATAATCACTTTGGGGACAAGTCATTTCTCTCTTGTTCTTGCTTTACTTATTTCCCACCTCTCCCATTCAGGCATTTCCTGAGCTGTATGTGCCAACAGCAACACAGAGACCATCATTTCAGATACAAAACACTGTGTCGTGGATGAATGAGAGCACATGACACATCAATTTAGAAAACATGAAACATCGTTATAATGGCCGTTAGCGCTCCTGTGCCGCTTTCTAGCAGAGTCTACTCTTGTAAACAAACACAGTAGGTAGGTTACTAAATTATTCAAAAGGCAAAAGTTAAAGCTAGGCCTATCTGAAGTTACGCTGATCCCACTGAGTCAGTTTTTCTCACTGCTGTGCTCATAAACCCAATGGAAATGTTTTGGCTAAGTAATATCCTGAGAAAATAATCAACACTGGCGGTGTGGTTGAGGACATAACAGTCCCTGGAGTGCTACCTCTCAAATAGCATTGAGCTGGATGCCCTGCACTTGTCTAATCACAGATTATAGAGTCTGTACTGTCTCGAGTCTTTCTGTCCGTGTACCTTTTTCTCAATTAGCACGGACTACAATTGTACCACTCTTCTTGTCTTTTGTGCAAATACTCCAAGGTTCTATGGACAGAAATTAGGTCCAGTTCTAGGCTAAAATGAAATCCAATAGATATGTCACATTTGGTCTAAGACTACGCTTTAGGGCTTGGGTATACTCCATCAGAACTTGTTCTTAGGACATGCTGTCCTAACCATTTGGGAAGTCCAAAGCCACTTATTGCATATCCAGAAATCCTGGCTCTACAATTTTATGAAAGAGTGTAGTTCATTTTACTGCTTTAAATGTATTAAAGCCTGACATGCTACAAAGCGTTCCACAACGACATTTTGGATTATCAAAAATATTGTGATTCTCAGTTTGAAATATCAGATTATCTTGCTGTTTGACTCGCACTGGTTTGCTGTTGGACATAATCCATTCATAGTGGTGCCTGTCTTTTAAACTAAGCGAGAGAAAAGGCTGTCTTTAAAAAAAAAAAAATCTATTGCACATTCTCTCTTTTGTATTTCACAGTCTGTATTTCCTTAGAAAAGATATTCCTCTCTGTCTGTCCTGATTAAGGATTCATGTCTATTCATTTCAGTCTTGGAGTTTCTTTTGGAAAGAAAAATGTCCATCTCTACAGCAGCTCTTTTCACATTGTAGTGTTTGTTATTTGGCAGCGTACTGTTAGCTTTGTCATCACTCTGGCCTAATTAGCCTCACCTTGGCATCACTGATGTTACAATAACTACTGCCTGGATACAGAGAAAAGCAGTCCACAGAAACTCTGTAGAAACTGGAGCTTGAATACATTCAGCACATTAGTCATTTGGACATATTAAGCCAGGGGAAAGGGCTGGGAGGAGCGGTGAGAAAGCATATTTGGGCTGCTATTGTTCATCTCGCGTAATAGTGCCAAAAACAGTATAATTACATGCACCAGCTTCTATCAGCAGCTTTTGGATGTTACACCAATAGATGCACATGGAAATGCATCGCTTGTTTATTAAGTATCCCTCCGGGGAAGTTTAGGCATTATTTTTTTACCACTTTAAGAAATAAAGCAGAATCATATTTGCTGATGCTGACAATTGTACATTTATTGATTGCACAATTCCCAGCTCACAGTGGCCCTTCATTATTCTTTCTGGAAGTGTTGTCTACATTGCAGAAAATAGTTTGGAGTCAGAGTAGTTGTCGAAGGCCCGTTTGTCATCTGCAGTGCAGCGAGCAACATTGGCACAGCTGTATTTTCGAATCAGGACTCTGACTCTCATATCATGTGCAGTTACCTCTTTAAGATGGAACTAAATACAGATGCATGACCACTCTTTGTCTTTGCTTAAAGGCAGATGAGGCTTCAGGTATCTGCTCTATTTTTATTTTATAAAGATCTTTTAACCTAAATGATGAGAGCAGAAAGACGAATATGATGGCTGCAAGAGTTAAAGGGCAGACTTAATCCTGCCTGATGCTTATCAGATGGCACCATATGGCAGTATGAAATATGTATAGGAAAACTGCATTGATCTTTTAGATGAAATGTCAGCAATGGGAAAATTTAACTCAAAGGCAGCACCTAGTTTTTTTTCTCAGTTTCACACTAACAAGGTGAACGGGATTAGGTTTAGTCTTTGCCGGTTCATATATCTAGTTAAGTAGGTTTTAATCTATTCAACTAGATTCTAGCCAAGATGTGGCAAGCTTAACATCCTTTTCTTTTCTTTTTAAAGACGAATCCTATTCAGTGATATATGTAAAAAAAAAAAAAAAATAATAAGCTTGCATAAGCAAGCGATAAATACTGGACCCTGACTGTGACATACCCTATCATTGCGGTTTTACAAATCTTAATAGCATGCCCAATAACTTCTGAAATGATATTCACAGTTATTCTATTTAAATTGTCATTATTATTCATCCATATTTAGCAACAAAGTGACTTCCGCATTTTTTTTCAATTGCCCTTTTAATTTGCCTTTACATTAACAGTGCGTCTGGACTTTTATAACCCCACAAATAAATATTCATGTGTCCTGTTTAAACACTGTTTGGTGCTTTTTTCAACACTGGCTTTCTTCTTTCAGGGTATTTGTATTTCCCTGGTCAGTAAGCTAGAACGATTGTTTTAAACAAGGCTTTGCTCTTGAGCTTTTGATCCTACCAGTAGACTCCTACAAGGCAGACCGACCACCTCCATGGGATTTTAAAGCTCAGTCATAATCTTGTCAGTGGCTGTGACCCCCACAGGATTCACCTGCACCTGTTTGACTGGTTACTTTACATTCATTATGAAGTCATTGAATGCAGCAGGCTTAAATGTGTAGACCTACCGTTAGTAAGATGTACTGTAGGTTTCAGTAGTTAAATCATTGTTTTCTGCATGCTAGGGAGGTATAATGCTTCATGTTACCCTCTGTTATTATGTACTATAGCTGACTCAACTCAAGTTGTCTTTGGCTCTACTTTGCCTGTAAACATGCCATGTCTGGTCTGATCTTGTCTTGCATGGCCAACACAAACATGGGCCTGCTGACCTCATTAGTTTGTGGTCAGTGCTGAATAAAAGAGCTGTTTGACACTGCGAAAACTGCAACAAAGGATGGCAGCCGTGTACAGAGTTCCTGAAAATGATTGTGAGATCAATGAATGCAGCACCGGGTTGTAATTGGTATCAAAGAGACCGAAGAGCTGAGAAAGAAGCAAAAAGTATTCTGATGAACCACAGTGGGGTTGTGCGTATCTTACGTTTAAGACTACTTGGTCTGTTCATTTGGCTTGGCGCCAGTAGAACTACAAGATGTAGTTTGTGCTTGACTTGATGAAACATGGGGACAAGTTCACCACATTCTTGCGTTTCTGGAGTCATTGAACAGCAACTTTTAGTTTTTTTTTGCCTTAATGTCAAACAAGTCTTTTTCTTTTGTCCCATATTTCTCAATAGGAAACATACACACATACTTCCTAGCACACCCTTCATCAGAGAAGAGTCTCTACCAAACCGCCCACACAACAAGAGCATACTGGTCAAACCTCTGATTCACAGACGTAAATCTTTTTTCTTTCTTTTTTTTCTTTTTTTCAAATGGGCGATTGAGGGAAAGCACAAGCTTAAATCACTAAACTGAAATAAAATCTGGCACTGAGCTCTGACGCACCAGTCCTGTGTAGTATTACATAAAATGTGCCGGTAATCCTGACAACAGTCAGATTCTGCCACAGCGCTGAGGAGCGTCATGACCACAGAGTTCACAAACACCATATTACAAAGTATTACGACAGATATGAGTACAGCTATTACATCCTCTTCTCTCGCATTCTCGGAAACAACCGGTTTATCGGCTTCCCAATCTATTTTTCTTTTCGCAACACGTCCCTCAGGGTGGTGTCATACCTGAGTGATGACACCTGTCCTGCCTTCCCGGTGCACTAAATCGCTCCATGGCAGCTCATGTGTCTGCACCAGCTGGCTCAACAAAGCTATAATCCATCCTAGCAGTGACTTGACAAAAACGACATGTTCAATGAGGGATATTAAAAAAACGGATGTTGGGTGACTGCATCTTAATTCCCAGAATCAGATGGAATGATTTCTGCCAGCATAATTTCTTCAAAGTCCTGTAAAAAATAATTCACCCTTTTTGTACAATTGTATACAGTTTAGTGCCATTGTCTCCCTATGGGTTCATGGTAGGGCTGCACAATTAGCTATTTTTATTATTATTATTGATTATTTATGTGGACTTCCTTTTTCAACTAAACAATGAATCTTTATAGTATTTTAGGTAAGTACTTCAAATTGACCGTCATGGGTTTGGATCTGTGTGTAAAGTTTGCGGTTGGCTGTTGGAACACAGTGAGAATACGTATGGAGAGCGGGGGCTTTATTAGTGCATGTAAAAATTTCCAATAATAAATATGTCCCACCCTGTGGATTATGCTACAGGGCGAGTTTGAGATGTTTCATCAGGTGCTTGATTTTTATTTAACTCCCATTTTAAAAAAGAATTTTAAATTTTTTTTTAAAATAAATAAATGCACAATATTATCCATAGTAACTAACATTCAGTATGAGTAAGGCTTAATGCTGCAGGCCGGGCGCAACTTTTGACAGCCCCCTTTTCAAGCTACAGGGGTTTGACGCTCACATTTAAGCTTGTGTCTACATAACATTGTAAGGGCGCTCTGTTTGTCTTAACCACATGACTTCTGGCCAGGCTTTAAGCTGCCATCTCATTACAAAATATGTTGCATTGTGTTGTGATTAATGAATGCGCCCCATCTGTTGTTTTGCATTATGAGAATTAATTCCCGATGTGAAATGTTCATATTTACAACTACAGGAGATTAAAGGTTATATTTGTTATTTCTGTCTCAATGCTGACCACTGACATTCAGCAATGTGTTGGCATCAAAAAGTCGAAACGGACACATGACATGACCCACCGCAAGCCCATGACCTCTTTGGCACTTCAAAAGCCATCATATGAAGGTTACGTTCTCTTCCAAAGGTCTGTTTGCTTTCAGTCTTATTTGGCTGCTTCTAACCTTTTGAGGTCTAACTTGTTGTTGTGACTGCTATAATTCACACATAAACTAAACGATCACAGAAATCAGGCCTTGCCAAAGGAATAGCTTCCTCTTGTTCTTTGTGTACCCTGGTCACAGCCTTTTTCTCCTCCTTCACTGTGAGCTTGAGAAGATTTCATTCAGGGAATTAAAGCCCAACCAGCATATGGCCATCTGGCACACACAACAGATATTTGGTGGCCAAAATAGCTTTTGCATGCAAGCCAAAGTGCAGGCTAAGCTCTTATGGTACATCCTACTGTGAACTTGTTGAAACCCGATCCATTCAGTTTTTAGAAATGTCTTCATCGCTCATTATGTAGATTGGGTAAAAAAAATTTTTTTTTAAAAAGAATTGCTTTTTTATTCTCCTTATTACTTCTCGGTTCTCTCTCTAGCCACAGTGCTTTGCAATCTCCATTTCTTTCCCATCTTTGTCTAAAAGCTGTAAATTTGAAACCAAAAATTTAAAGAGGATGATATTATTTACATGGGTGGTGTGGGTATGGATTTGAGAATGTAGGGCTTTGTTTCTATATTTGTTTACAATGTGATTGAAAAGTGATGAATAAAATATTCCGTAGGCCTCAACGTGAATAGATTTGCCCCCGTTTTTCTTGTAGGAGAATAAAATATTCAGAAGAAGTAGCTTTTAGACCAGCATACCCTTTATTTTGACTAAATTATGCAACTAGACATGAACAAATAATAGTGTTATGAAAGGACAATGTGCTGTGGCTTTCCCCAACAAGAACCATGACAAGAGTGAAAGCTTTTTTTTTGTGTCAGTCAGTCTCTCGCATTCAAGCCAATACCATACACAGCTTCCTAAAGAAATTCATGCATAGCATTATTGTCGAGCATGCTTTATTAAAAGAATGTGGCCGCCTTCACATTTCAAGGAGTGAATACAAGAAATGGTACATTGAAAGCACTAAAAGCAGGACTTGAAGTATTCTTTTTTTTTTTTTTTTTTTTTTTTTTTTTTAGCTTGGAAGCCCCCCAGCACATACCAAACATAGACAGTGTCTTTTTCATTCAGCCTTCTGTTACATCACTCATCCTCCATCCTCCACTTCCCCCCTGCTTTGTGCCTCTGACAATTGCTGTGCAGTGATCCGAGGGCATGGAACTGGCAAAACATCAACTAGAATGCTGACCGGGGGGAAAAGTATTACAAAAGTGTGTTTTTGTTTGGGCAGCGTATCGTTCAATTCAAAGGGTTGGTTGTCTTCTCTGTCTCGGTGGCATGCACATTCATTTGTAGTGCATGTCCATATTTGCATGATAAACTTTTTTATTTTTATTTTTTATATATATATATATATATATATATATATATATATATATATATATATATATATATATATATATATATATATTTATGATCACTTCTTCAATCTTTCCAACTGGGAACATAAGTATTGACACTCACTTTGTGTAAGCAGCCATATCTCAACTTAAGGCTTTGACTACTGTAGCCACGGTCTCTTTGTAGGCTCTTAAACCGAAGGGTGTTTCAATCACAAGTCATTTGAGATGCTGCTGTCACTAAAGTGGTCCAGAAATAGCGTAGAAATATTATCCCCATGTACTCTTACACTCCAGCATATCTCCGACTAATGACTTTGAAGGATGTTGATCTAGATGGGATCTGAGTTGTTTGTTGACACCAGTGCAGAAACACTCTTGGGTAACGTTGTGATATCCATGTAACGGATGAAGTTTTTTTATTTTATTTTTTAAATGAGTTTGCTAGACTCTTCTCTAATGTTTTGTCAACTGAATTGTTGCTGTAGGAGTTCCACAAGGTATTATCATTGTGGAAAATATTTATAGTTCTTACCTCTTTCCTTTTTATAATAAAAAGAAGGATCTATATGTGAATGAACTTTATTTTTTCCTGGCTTTGTCATGACAAAAAAAACAAAACAAGCAATCAACAGAGGGAAAGCTCTGCAGTGGTTACACATGTCTTGTTGTCAGTCATTTGGAAGGACATGGTCGCAAACATTCCGTCATAATCTATTATTATCCGATTACGATAATAAGACGCAGGCCTATTTAAAGGTGGAGTCTGTGATTCTAATCCAATACACTTTTGTTTTCAAATTCAGCAAATATGTCCTCACGGTCCCCTAGCTGTCAGTTCTGTTTGCACTGAACAACAATTGGAGTCCATACACAGCCTTGGCTTGACAAGGGCTAGCCCGTATTTCTTTTATGTTATTTTGAACATTCAGAGCTTCCATTGGGGTTTTGGTATAAAGCTTTGAATGTTTTTTGCCTCCCTTTGTGTGTGGAGACAGCTGCAGGAGAGCAAACTTGTTGTCACAGCAGTGAAAATGTTGTTTACATCTGTTTTTTTTTCTTCAATAAATTTTGACTTTTGGACTTTTCGGGTCAACACACTCTGATGACACCCAGTGTTCTAATCTGTCAAAATTACAGACGGCCTTCAGATTTTTCCGTCGGTGTTAAAAAAATATTCTGTCAATGACGTAAAATATTGGGTTAACGCGACCCCTGGCTTTGTGGTCTCAATGTTCTCACCTTCATTTTAAATGATGATTTCCCTCGTATGTCTGCCGAGTTGATTTCAGATTCGGGCTTTCCATTTTATGAATACCTTTTTGATATCGGTGTAATATAATCTATGCCTGCTGTCACATAAGCAGCCTCCAGACAGGCATTTAATTTCAGTAAGGAGCCAAACTCAAAGCAGCGAGTGGCCAGAAGCGTGCGCGTGTGCGCGATCCAGCCTGACTTGGGAGGGTGAGGTCAGAAAGAGGCTAACAAAAAGGATTATTTTCTGAGCTGTGTGTGTGTGTGTGTGTGCCTGGGCTCTGCTCCCTGGCATCCACCCTGCTGTCCACCTTTAATCCACCTCCCACAATTGATTTAGTTTCCTCTAATGTTCCAGCCTCTCTTCAATACAGGTAGGCCAAGTTATTCAGTCTGCACTGGAAGGGAGAGCGAGAGAGACATGGCACCATGACTGTCTCCTGAAGCAGTTGTTTAACACTGGTGTGTGTGTATGTAAGTGTAGTTGCACATGTGTGTCATACATTATTTTAGCCTCTCTTTGTCACTGGTGGCTCAGTCGATATAAAAAGCTGTATACTTAAGTGGTGAAGCGTTAAACTTGTGCCTCCCTGGAACTGTGAAAGCTTCAAACGTTTGTTACTTTTCCTCCTGAAGTCTTGCTGTCATTGCTGTAGAGAAAATGGATTCAGTAGCCGAAAGGAGATAATCCACCATGCTATATAACCCACAATCACAGGCCTCTTATCTAAAGCCAAATATTTGACCACGGCTGTTTGAGTGTACTGCCCGATAAGTTGTTTTGTTTGTCCAGGACAGATAAAAGTGAAAGGATTTGAGCGTAGCCTCGGGCCGTCTTTCATAACTCTGTTAGTTCAGCAGAATCTCTCAGTTCCTTTTCTGTCAAACAACATCTATTAATGATGATGTTCTAAAGGTTCAAACCAATATTCATTGCTGCCTAACATAACCGATTTGGCACTATAAGGTACACCTTTTTTTTTATTCCCCCTGTGTATCAAGGAGTGAATTTGAATTTCTGGTAATTGGATTTTTTCAATTTTTTTTTATTGTGTTAGTGTGTGGCTTTCAATACAGATTTAACGTATTTTTCTGTATAGATGAGGTTGCTTTTCTAAGCCTTTTTCCTCACACTTAACATAAATAGGAGCAGTTGCCACCTCCATACGTGTGATTTCCTTCGTAATACTTGTCACTTTGAGCAGTCTGTATAATCTAAACCGAGGGAAACGACTTTGCAATCTAATGGCCTCGCTTTTCTTTAGAGGCCGAACAGGTCAACAGTTAATGATGGTACAGTGAGTGACTTGGATGCACTAATAAGCTTAGATGGAGCCCGACCACTCGTGCTGCTGTGAGTGATGCCATATAGGCTGAAACCTATTAGCTGTAGAGTGCTCGGGCACCTACGGGGCACCCTCTGTGAAAGTCAATAACTGTTCATTTTGACACGATATGAAAAAAGTTCTGATAGACGTATAAGTATTACTTTTTTCAGACTCTCCCCCCCCCCCCACACAATTTTTTTCTTAAATAATTATCTAATAAAACAATTTTCTCTCTTTTGAGTCTCAAATAAATATTTAAATTAAATTATCTTGAGAAGTTAAGAAGGAAAGATGTAAATATGCAATGTGACAAGCGGGCCCCAACTAGACACTGCATTTATATAAGGAGTCACAAGCCAGCTTAAGGTGGTTAAAGTATACAGTAGCATAAAATTGAAATACTCAAGTAAAATTACTGAACATTTTAACTTAAGTGTAGTATGTGGTTATTTTCCACCACTAGTTCTAAGTATGATCAAAACCAGCAAAAGAGTCCACAAGCAGTATACCAGTTTGCAGGTGAGGATCAATAAACTAAGTCCATAACAATGATGACCTAATCAGTAGAGCTTGGCGGGCTCTTGTGGGCTTAACCAGCGCAAACACCGAAACTGAAAAAGGGATTTCCCCCATGGGCTCCTATCAACTGAGAAACAGACTGAAAATGTTTCACTTATCTTTGCTTTCCACCGGCTGTTTGCAGAAATATTGAACTGGAGAGACTGCTGGAGAGATTCTCCACCCACCCGGTCTGCTCTGTGGATTGATATCACTGTTGTGTTTTGGTTCTGTTCTCTGGCACAGAGAGGACTGCTGTCATCCCACCCCAGACTCTCTCTGGGAATGTGGCAATGACGTGCCAAATTGGAGGATTAATGCATCTTTCGAGTGGCCCCTGCAAGCCCCGATTTTGATCTTGAGTGTGCGCGCACGGTGTGTCCATACCAATCCTTTCTAAATCTGTAGCCGAATTATCCTCGACCCGGTGTATGCCCCTTCCAGCTATTTTAGCATGATGATTAGTGCTTTTGTGTGCGACACCTGGTCTGTCACTACCGTCACTGATTGGGTGGCAAAGTGAACTGGCACTGGGCAGGAGCACAGGGACAGACTGGCACCAGGCCAGAACAGATGGCCACGAGATTCACTTGCAGCTAAACACAGTGGCGGGCAGGAGTGGAGATAACACCTCCGTCTAATAATAAAACATCCCTGGTTCCCTAGGTGACCCCTTCAACGCCTGCAGCCCTTTTTTTAATTACATGTGAATCGCAGTCTACTGAGAGAGAGATGTGCTGAGAGCTGTGACGAGATAGAGATGTTGTTAAACCATCAATTCTCTCCCCCCCCGACAGAAAGCTGTGGCTGACTGGTGACTCATCCTCACCATAAGGCAAGCTGGATCCATGCGCTACCTACAAGATTTAACGTTTAATTTCTCCAGCTTCAAATAGATTTGCTATTCTAATGCTCACAAAGGAAACTTATCGTGCAGCCATGTGGATTGGCAATTCACGCGCAACTGATTCCAGTAAAATGTCGTACGGTTATGTCGTCACTGATTTGGTACCGAAGGGAGATTCTGGAACACCAAGTTCCTGTTTTTTTTAAAAGGTTATGTTGTCATCATCAAAGATATATTCTGTCGACTGCTTGGATAAACATCTCTCGGGATCTAATAACCTTCGGTTAGCTTCCTTCCTTTTCCCTATTCTATGCTGAAAACTGAACAAATATTATTCCATGCCTTTTCCGCAATGATGAAAGTAAGACACTGATGGATCACATTTATGTTTGCAAACAACGATGATCTCTTCATAATGTCACGTGACGCATCATTCAAATTACTGACTGTTGACTGACCTAAATTAAAAGTCAGAGATTTGTATGTTTGGAAAGAATACAGTGTAAACGTGACTACAAAGCAATTGTTCCACACTTTTAAATCTTAGTTTTTAAACTCTAATTTCCTGTGCAATTGTTCAATTGTATTCAACCTTTTGAAAAATATATTAAAAAAAATGGCTAATTTAATTATTGTTTATGCCCAACAATATTCCTTTCTCAACAGACCACCCCATTGTTGTCCTCTCGAACGCTACAATTTCCGTTATGCTTGAGCGTGAATCATACTTGCCTCGTAGGGAGTGCCTGAAAGAAATCAGTGAGTGTTGCAGAGTGGCTCTCAAGGAAAGTGTGTGACTGGATACTAACTGTTTGTTTGCCTTGTCTTTCTTCCTCCTGTTTGACTCTGGCTCAGGCTGATCACAATTTCATGCAGCGGGACTTCTGGGGAAAGTGGGTCAGGAGGAAGTTTAGCAAACTTGGCTTGTGAGTTGTTGACTTTTTGTGTCTTGCTGTACAGGCAGATTCTTTTGGGGGGGTGGGAGTTAAAAGGAAGGAGGATTTTAAAGGTCACAAAATGCTATGGATCCATGAAAGACGTTTGGAATTGAGCTCATGTCTGGTTGTAGCCTTCTTGCGTTGCTCAGTGGTTGTTTTTTTTTCATCTGCCTCTGTGTTGTACAAGATAGTCCGTGCCTGAGAGGTGTCCACAGGGACCCTCTGACCTACATGGGATTTTCTGATTAAATACAGTATATTTAACTACTTGCTATCTTCTTCATACCTCACCCATTCTGGATCCCAGTGCGCCAGCTCTCTAGTGTAAAATCCAAAGTGTGCCAGTCAAAAATGTGTTGGAATTATTTATGTTGCTCTATGTTTCTTACTTGTTTAATTTAAAAATGAACAGATGGCAGTGTTCTGTGCTCGACATGTTAATGTGTAGCAGCACGCAGAAACAGGGCGGACTTAAAACATTATACTGCACCACCACGGCTTGTCAAAGCATCTGTGCCATGTCACCTTCCTTGAAGAATTTGCTCATAAAGCTGACAACATGAATCCTGATTTAGTAGCACTTTGCTCTGCCATCCTTTCTCGACTAGTCGTAGATTCTTCCTTGATGACGAAGGACACCGAGCTGAATAGAATATGGGTTTTATTACCGAGTTGTTCACTCACTTTCTTGGCAGCCATGGATGATTCCTGGTTGCTGCCTGTTGTTATTCTCATACCTGCTGACCAAAGAAAGAATAAAGACACCAGTAGAAACTGTAGCGAGTGCTGCTTTGTCGGTTATGCATTTCATCCCCAGATGCTACAGCGTGTCATGAAGGTGTGCTCACACTGTGTTAGTCATGCCACTAATCTGTTTCTTTTTCTCTCCCCCTGTCTTGCTCTTTCTCTTTTCCACAGGCTCTGCAGCCTCACGCTGAAAAAGCTGGTCGTCCTCAAAGAGCTAGATAAAGAGCTGAACTCCCTTTCTATAGCTGTCAAAATCCAGGTGGGTGGGTTAATCGCTCATGTGCGATGCAAGTAACAGGCTCAATTGCAAAACATTTGATAGCAGCATGTCACACTCTGAATACTGCGACTCGCATGTCTCTCAATTCTTTGCCGGTGATGCGCTCTGTTGAACGTAATTACAAAGCCCAGACGATGAGAACACATGCTTCTAATCCTGCCGATTGATTAAAAACCTCCATAGCTGCACAGGAAGTTCCAGTGAGTCACATCCAGTCAGGTGCTTTAAATGACAAGCAGGAGCATTAGCACCTTAAGACGGATTGTGCATCTTATATTGATTTGCTAATGCATTTTTCTGACTACGGGTGTCCAGGCCCTAACATGTGTAGCACACATGGTTGTCACATTCCATATCATTTTACATTACATTACAGTTCATTTAGCAGACTTACAATAAGTGCAAACAATCATGAGGATACGACTCTAAAAAGCGAGAATCTTGCTTCAAAGCAAGTACATAAGCTTCAAATTTTAAATGCTAGGGGAAAAAAAGCACTACAGGTGAATATGGTAAAACATTTAACTAATAGATATCACTTTGAAACTTCCCCAGTTGATTACTTGCATTAAGACAGTTATTTTTTGTATTACAAGTTTTCTGAAATGTTATATTTCAATATGCAAATTAGGCCTTTTATCTTATTAAATATGTGCTAATTTGCGTTTCCTGGACCAGAAATGTGAACATTGGATAAAGCCAGGTTCAAAATTCTTGTTTACTTTTGTTGACATATTAAAGTCAAAGGTTTTTACTGAGGGAATTTTGGATTTGGATTTTGGATATCTTGTATCACTCCATAAATCAGAAAATACTGTCAACAGCCATAAAATAATGTTTTGCCATGTTTTTTGGAATACATGTTGTATAAATGAGGCTATGAATGATATATGAACAAACCCCTCTGTAAAAACATTCACAACATAGAAAGTAATAAAACCAGAAAGTTTGGTGTATCGAAGTGATACTGAAGTGGACATTTCTGGCTCAGAGTATAAGAAAAAAACTAATTTTGAGAAAAAGAAGATTTAAAATGCCATACATTTTGCAAGACACTACAGGTGAATAGTGTAAAAAATGTGAGCTAATAAATATCACCGTGCAACTTCCCCTGTTGATTACTTAAATTAAGACTATCATTTTTTATATTACACATTTTTGGAGATGTTAGTTTAAATATGCAAATGAAGAATTATCTAATACTAACTTTAGGAGAAATCTACAGATGCAAATAGACAAAGTTAGTCAAATAAACACATAAATGTGTATTTTGGATGTTTTCTTTCCACTAGTCTGAAAAAAGACCTGTTATGGAAGCAAAATAGCCCTAACTCTCAAAATTGGCCAGTGCATTAAAAAAATGATGTTTTGCCTCTCTTTAACACTTATATAGAATATATAGATATGGCAAAATCTGTATAATTAGCATATAGCAAAAACCAGCAGATGGCTTGGTAGCAGAGAGATGGTGTACGTTAATGTTTCAATGTGTGACCATCTGCTCTGGCGCGTGTGTGTGAACAACCCAGTTAATTTTACAGAACTGTAGCTTTGGCACTCGCTAAACAAGCTTACATTTTGTTTGCTTGCTGCAGTAGAGTTACAATTTAGTCCTTCTACACTGCAGAGCAGCGGGATGATTTCTGCAGAGATGAGTAGATGTTAGTTTTCTTTCCTCCTTGCTGTTACTCGAGCAACACGTACCCATTTAACGATTACACAAGCCCTTTGTATGGTATTCAAAGTATTCCTAGAATGCAGTGTGAGCTTTTTGGAAAGGTGTGATAACGTACCTCCCACTAAAAATAATGTTTTGTTTGACTGACGTAGAACATGTACTGCAACCTGGCTGTCAAGATCATAGACTCATCTGTGTATGAACCCTGCCTTTAGTCTGCAGACAGGCCTCACAGTTTGAAAACACACACTCAGCAGTAAGCCTAGTTGCGGTTGTAAAGATGATGGTCCGCTGCTTCTGAAACAGTCGATTCTGAAAGAGAACTAAGACCATGAGTGCACCTTAAGTGTACACAGACACGCGTACGAACACACTGCACTGAGGTGGCCATGTGGAAATGATTCTCAAAGGGAAACATCATTCAAACTTTCTGGGCTGCAGTCACCCAGAAAAGAATTTGCGAATCCGACTCACCTAAAAGCAAGAAGAGAGAGGGAGCCAACTTTGCCTGTACCTGTGCCCCATAAAAGAAGACTGAGAAAAAAGCTTTAGTTTTACCTACACATCGGAGAGGATCTAATATGTAGCCTTTACCCAGTGCTGTATTTGCAGATACGTTAACCACTTTTCTGCTGCACAAATCCTGGTCTTTTCTCTAAGCAGGAATGTCCCACCTGTGTCATGTCTCACACTGTGTACCCAGCATGTTTGAGTCATCTACACAAGGAAATGTTTATACCAACAGCGGATGGTGATGATGATATCCAGTGTTAGATCATGATGTGCATGAGTGTCTGGCAAATCTTTTAAGAATAAAACATGAGATAACAAGAACAAGAGGTATCCAGATATTACAAAATGTTATTGTCTTGTGGGGGAATATTACTGTCGCAGCTGCGAAAAAGTGTTTGGGAAAGGGATTTAGGTGTTTCAGTTGGTGAAGATAAATTGGTTCAAATTTGTGGCATTTCTCGTACAATGTTTTGAGGATGAGACTGATTCAGTTTAAAATTTTACATCGTTACTTTTGGAGCAAGTTACATAAACTCGTTGTAAATGTAGGAGGGTTGAGGGCTCTCTAATACATGCACTGTGGTTATGTCCCAACATCTAAAACCTAAAGATAAAGATTTCCAACTAGGATATACGTTCACGTTGTCCAAAACTCTGTCCTGGGAGATAGTGTTGGCACCTAGTCAGCAATAATAATAGGGCGGCAAAACTTGCTAGGCTTTACTAGGAACTGTAAAGCACCTGAATGCTTTTCAGGATTGGGCAACTGAAATGGGAAAGGTTGCTGCGTATGAAAGAATGTCATATAGGAATTGTAATAAAGCATAAAAACATTGGCTTAAGTGGAGAAGGTTTATTGCTTTTATAAAGGCACAAGAGTAAAG
This sequence comes from Bovichtus diacanthus, assembly GCA_943590825.1. NCBI lineage: Eukaryota > Metazoa > Chordata > Actinopteri > Perciformes > Bovichtidae > Bovichtus > Bovichtus diacanthus. Next base: position 15,811,634 of record CALSBV010010813.1, read on the forward strand.
AGAAAGTGGAAACAACTGAATCACAGGTACGGTCAGGTGGATTTTATGTTTTTTATGTTCTTAAAAGTCTCCCTCTATCCTGAGGATCAATGCAGCTATTTGTTATTTTATTTATTTTTCCATATATTTATTTTCTGCAAAGCCACATTATTGATTTATGGAATTGTTGTTTCTCCCTCTTGTTCCTGGGGTTACACAGGGGGGTGAGGGAGCAATGGGGAATGATATAAGCTGCATTTCTACACTGATCGCTTTGCATACGGAAAAATAGAAACTGCAAGTCATGAAGAAAACGTAGGTAAAAACCAAACTGCAGTTGTTGAGGCTAGTTGGTGAGAGAGTCTTAGCTACAGCTAATTTACCCATTTGTGCCTGTTTTCTGGCATTTAAATCAGTTGAATGAATCAATTTTGATGCTCATACATCTTAGAATTTAAGTTTGTTGTACCTAATTTAATAAACTAGTTATGATAACCAGCAACTGTGGTCTAGTGGAATTCACGTGATGTTAGACTACCTTTTGAAATCGCATATTGAAATGTGTTTAGTTAAAGATTAGTTATTAAACTAGCAAACAGAGGGCATTATCTATCTGTCATGTAAGGCCTGTGATACAATTACATTTTTTACAACTTGTATAGCTGTTAAACAAGTTTGGCTAAGAGGCTTCAGGCTTCAAACCCTTTTATATCAACTTCACTGTTTCTGTAGTTACTCCTCTGTGTCTGCATGCCTCAGTAATTGCTCATTTTCCTTTCCCTCTCTCAATATTGTCCCCCTCATTTTGAAATGTAATTGAAATTTTAAGCAGCACTGGGCTATTTAAAGAGAAACAAATCATCTCCCCTTTACTGTCATCCTGAAGGAGAAAGCAACCAACCAAGTGTGGCTTTATCTATGAGCTACGTCGTCTCCAGAGCGTGAAATCTCCATTTCTGTTGAGCCGCCCGGAGGACAGCCAAGCAAAGTGCTGTTCACCGCAGCTCCAGAACTGGAGCATTGAACGCAATTTCCAGCAGGTTTGGTTAGGGAGAACAGAGATGCTGAGGTGATAAAGAGACAGTTGGAGAATTTGACAGAGGAATAAGAGGGGGGCGTTTCAGACAGTAAATGAGAATTACTGTCTTATTGCCGCATGTCATCAGTTCTCTGTTCAGCATACAGTGGCCGTCTTTTCTGTCTCTGGGTCTCATCAGGTTAAGTGTCCTGCATGCATGCACACACACACACAAGCCCTGTAATGGCTAACCATTTGGACAGTCTCCCAAAGCTACAGAAGCAGGGATGATGAGATTGCAGTTTACTCTGCAGGAGACGCAGCGTTCCCTTGGAGATGGTTTTCTGTCTCTCACCCTGGAGACCGCTGGGTCATTTCAAGTAGCTAAGGCTTCCTCCGAAAACCCTCTGCTACATTTTCTGCACATCGGATTTCCATGTGGCACGTGCACTACATGATTATGCAGTTTGTGTCCTGTCTTTTCTGTGTGCTGTTGCCCGAGGTTGTAGCCAGACATTGATGTCAGCTGGATTAGGATAGAAAAGAAGTGCAATCCTCATTTCAGAGCACGCCACTGTCCAAAGCACTTCCATTTGCAGTCCACTCAGATATGATCCAATTATGTGTATGTGTGTGCGTGCGTGCATGTTAGGTGAAAGCAGAAGCCTCAAAACGCCTTTTTAAAACCTCTTTATAACAGTTGCACATTGAGGTCTTGTCCCGACTTTAAATCACTTCCCGTCTTTGCTGCAAACAGGAGAGCCAATGTGGTGAATTTAACATTATCAAAATTAACCTTGAGAAGAAGTTGAACTTTTCCCACAGGCTTGTGGAGCTTGGTAGAGTTGAGGGGCTGTAACTTAACATCCCCCCATATGGCCCCAGATAGACAGAAGGAGAAGCTTGTAGCAGGGGAGAGAGGGTGAGAGAAGAGGGGGAGGGAGGCAGGGGGGGAGGGGGGGAGGGGGGGGGGGCAAAGGACATTCAGTACAAGCTTTCCTTGCCAAGGCTCTGTATTGTTAATGCATGTCAAGCAGTTTGAGAGTGCTCGGCTTTTGTGCCTTGATTCATTGTACCAGCCAGTGAGCATGAGAAAAGAGTGCATACAGGGCCTCTTTGTGGGGCTCAAGTTAGTGACAAGGTCAGACTCAGACAGAGATTTCCCCTCTTTTTTCCTTTTTATATCCAAAACAAGGTCTGCGGCTACTGTCAGCATGTCCTTCTGGGGAACATATTGAGCCATTAGGCTAGATAGAAGAATGCTTATTTCAACTGAAGGCTTTGCAAGTGTCTGCAAAGCTAAATATTATTTTACGTCCCTCTTCGATTTTAGTTATTCGAAGCTTTCATTTCATTTCATGCATTTAAAACTATTGGCAGTGCAGTAAATGTTCTTTTAGTTTATGAGGCGCTGTAGACGCACACAGTGTTATGCGAGTATTTCACACTTGTATACAACAAGTTTGTAGACAAAGACTTGGAAGTCTGAATGAGAAATAAAATATCTGAATAATTTGATATGGATTAAAAAAATATCTAAATCCATCCCATGCTACAGTGCTTGCCTCGAGTAGAAGAAACGTAACATGTAAACTGTAAACCAGAATGACCAGGTGCTACTGAGCCTCCTGGGACACGTTCTGTTCACTCAAATACTTCATGCCTCATCTTCATATGCAATTTTCTGAGGTGGCCCTTATAATATTTGGTCCTAAAATGTATTGAAGTAGCGTATCACATGACATGGTTGAGCTATGTTTGAGACTGAGAATATGACAACAAATACTGCCGTACTAAATATCTAGTTAAACAATTTGATTCTCCAGACAAAATATTACTTTAACAAATGTACATCTCTTCCTGTTTCTGAAGCATTTAAAAAATAGTTGTATTTTATGAATTCCCCTCACACACTTTTATAAGAAACTTTTATGAGACCGCGTATCCTTTTTCCTTTTTTTTTCAGAATTTATTTTTGATTATTTTATTTCCTAATTTAAATAACTTGCTCTAATCAATAGCCTATTTGTGGCAGTCAGGTTCTCAGATGTATTATAATGAACTACTATAATGTTCTACAGATGTCAAACTGTTTAAACTTCTGTATTCGGAAAAAAGTTTATTACATATATATATTAAAAAAAAATAGGCACATGATCACAACATTTTCATGACAACAAGTTGGCGATATAAAACCTAATTAAAACATCAAACGACAGGGAATAGGACACCAATAGTGACCTCGTATGATTGATCGTAGAATGTTTTGTTTTATCCAGTGCCGTTGAAAGAGAGAGTTATGACACTCCTTGATCTCTATAGTTCCAAACAGGCAGTCGGTCTGGGTCTGTTCCCATAATGTAGAATACATTTACAGTAGCTCATGTATCCATTAATATTTTTCTCGTGAATATGAAATTCGACTTTGTCATTGCATAAAATACAGGTACTGAGACAACGAAATGCAGTTTAGCATCTAAAGGTTAACCAGAAGTGCAAAAACAGAAAAGTGCAGAGCAATGTACAGAATGAACTGTAACTGTATAGAAGAAATATGGAATGTGGAATAAACAGTAAGTGGAAGATATAAATCAGAAACGGCACTGATATAAATAGGTTATGCTAACTATTCTAACGTTACTAATGAATACGCATAGTAAATAACGCGCAGCAATTACAGTAGGCAGTGCAGGTAAAAGTAAAAAATAGATATTGTGCGGGTGCTAGTACAAAATATACTAATAGTAATACATTATATACAGAATTAACAATTGGAGGTATAACAAGAATACAGTCGGATATAGTATATAGAGAGGTAAATATGCAGTGGTGGAAAGTAACTAAGTACTTTACTTAAATTCAAATTTAAATTCAAAATTTTTTTACTTGATTTTCTTCTACTTTATATTTCTACTCCACTACAGCTCAGAGGGAAATATTGAGTTGATTTTGAATGTTTGTGATAAACTGAAGTATTAAGTGCTCTACAGCACTCTAATTCTACGGCAAATAATTTGAAGTAAATGTGGGTCAACTTTTGTTACATCTAGCAAAGTGTTGCTAACGTTAGCTAACTGCAAAAAATTTTCTGGCTATCGGATAAACATTAACTACTAATGAGAGGTCAGCGAATGTGTTAACATCTCAGAACATGCATCATTTCATTAACTCACCAGAGCTTCAAAGTATGGGCTTCAGAGCTGGAACTAACCACTGTTTGGAACTATTGGTTGCCCCAGGACACGCGTTACTTCCGCCTTTTCTGATTACGACAGAAGTCTATGAGAGTGTCGTAACTCTCTCTTTCAACAGCACTGGTTTTATCTAGTGATTTATTAAAAAATGTTTGCAAAGGTTACCACCGGTAAGTCGGTCAGTACTTTATAAACTTTATAAGGCTTCTAAAACTTTAGAGGGCTGGCTCCCGCTTTGCACAGAAGGCTCTTTTCTTCCTCTTTGACAGTTTTAGCAGCACCTTTCCCAGTTCACTATGCTGATAAAGACACAGCGCCCCCCGTTGTACCTGCAGAGCCACGACTGCATTCTTAAGTAAAGAGAACCCCCTCTGGTACCCTCTGATGATTCCTCGGCACACACCCAACCATTTCATTTGGTATCTGTTACGTGATTTACCAGCTCTGATGATATAAGGATCCAATGTTGTACCCACTGCATCAGATTCTCAAAGAGTTTCTAGGGTATAGAGCCAGATACAGGATATCCTTACTTAATTCTATTGGCAGGTTTAGCAGACACCTGAACTTTGCTTCGACAACTTCTGACATTTTTTAGTTGCCAAATATATTACACAACAGATGCCCGTCTTCAGCACTCACAGCTTGACTTTAAATCGTGAACCCGAGACTTGACAAGCTGTTCCTGTTCTCACGTTCACACTCCCGACTCCCTGTTTCGAGATTAGAAGAGGTTGAAAAAGAAGACTGGTTGAAGAATCAAACTGTAACTTGATGAGGAACATGATAGACTTTAATCCAATGCTCGTAAGAGAAACACTGAGACGGGTCCTCTGAGGACACACTGGGTGTCGGTGTCCTTATATTTGGAATAGACTTCCACAACCCGAGGCATTTAAAACCCTGTGCTGTTTGGCTACAGGTAGTTTGTGCCAGCTCCCAGACTTAGCTAGGGTGATGGGTCAAAAAGTCTCAACCAGAATAGCATTAGATAATAACATTACATTTGGCTTCGGTTAGCGGCTTTAAGCAGTGGTTGCGCCATAATAGCAGCTATATAAACCTTTCTAATATACGTGTATACCTGGACCAAACATCCCTCTCAAGGCATGATTAAGAATGCAATGTCTGTTTTTTTTTTTCTTCTTAGATGTTGACGGTAGCCGTGGCTTACAGGTTGAAGCTAAAGCAAGCTTGTGATTAGTTTGTTGCTTTTTGAATCCTAATGTCTGTTAGGAAAACTTCTTTATGTCCCTGAGCAGGGCATCTGACCCATATTTCAATTGTTCTAGTAGCACTGTGAAGGAGTAGAGGACTGTTTGTACTGAGCTGCCACAAGGTGTGAATCTGCATAAACGTGTGAATGTGAGGCAGGCTGGTCCTAAAATAAGGCTTGCACACTCCGTCACTGTTGTCTGAAAGGAGATTTGTGGGTATTTTTCCTATTCCAAAGCCAGCCCCTGATGTATACTTTCTTCATATTTAGCATATATAAATGGGCATACATTGAATTGTTGCCTTTCCTTTGTCTTCCAGGGTTCTAAGCGTCTTCTGAGATCAAATGAGTACGTCCTCCCACCCAGTGGACTGATGGAGACGGATCTGGAGCTGACATTCTCACTACAGGCAAGCACTCTGACATTCTGCTGCGAATTCTCACACTGATGCAGCAGTTAGCTGACTGTGAGGATTGTGTTGAAGCCCCTTCCTAACACCGAGCAAAAGTTTTTTTTGTGTATTTATTCAGGTGTGTTTACAGTATTGTGTATAGATTACACCAGGCTCTGTTATTTAATTAGCCTGTGGCACAATTTTTGTGTAATGTTGTGGTCAGAGGTGATAACTCTTGGTGTAGGGGGACAGGAAGTAGATTCTGTTTTTACATATGGCGATCTTCCAAGTGCAAGCTTACTACATTCAGAAATTAATCATTAACAAAATCAATGACGCAGACGTTTTTATGATGGACTGTTTGGGTTGTAATTTTAAATAATAGACAACCCATGCATGTTGACTGTTTACAGACTGGAGTAGCGCGCCGGCTATTGAGGTGAATTAAGCCTGGACAAGTGAACAATCTGTGGAAAACAGACATGCACAGTTTCCAAAAAGTGCAAAAATGTTTGCAAAAAGCTGTGATAAAAAAATGCCCAGCTAAAACCACACTGCTGTTCAAAGCAGGTAGAGCCTAGAAAGAGTGGGGCCAGTATTGGACATGGATTTCCAATGAAGCTGCAACTAATGATTATTGATTGATTATTTTCATTATTGATTAATCTGGCAATTATTTTCTAGATTAATTGAGTTTTGACATTTTATAGACCAAACGATTAATCAAAGTCCAAAGTGATGTCTCTAAATGTCTTGTTGTGTCAGTCCAAAAGCCAAAGATATTCAGTTGTATATGAGAAAAGCATAAACATTTTCATAAATTTTTGCATCGAAAACAATCGATCGTTCATCAAAAAAATATAAAAATGTTCTGTCCATCAACTAATCCATAAATTGACTTATTGTTGCAGCTCTAATCCATGCTTCAGCTTTATCTGTAAATAAATAGCACCAGAGAAGTCATTTAAACCTAAATAGAAATTGCTGTTTCAGACTGTCTAAAGAAGAAGTGGCTTCTAAAGGCACTGAAGCACAGTGGAATCCTGAGTAAGCTTTCCTAAAATAAACAGATAGTGAATACATGCAATCTTCTTTTAATATTTCAGTTGCACGGTTAGAATAAATGTTATTGGCAAGAAATAGAAGCTGAATACTGACACAACATGGCAGGTCACCACTGAAGAATTAGTTTTCTTATGGAGTAACGGAAGCAACGTATTGAAATAAGTCTGTATGTTGGTCATTTATCAAACTTTATATTTGTCATTTTCAGTACCCCCATTTTCTGAAGAGGGATGCCAACAGACTGCAGATTATGCTGCAGAGGAGGAAACGCTACAAGAATCGAACAATCCTGGGCTACAAAACACTGGCTGTGGGAGTTATCAACATGGCTGAGGTACGGTGTTTTACAGCGTCTCAACTGAGGCATTACTTTCAATCACTTCATTTCATGTTTCATTGCCAGCTGTTTAATTCTCTTAAAAAAACATGTAATTGTTGCTCCGAGCTTGTGATCGACAGTGATTGACATGGGTATTAGTGGCTATGTACAATTTCTTGGTTTGCCAGTCATGCGATACTCTTCATTTCAGATGAATCACGCTCATCACACGTACTGCTGTGTGAGATTATGGGCCATCTGGAGCTGGCTTCATATGCACTTTTCTGGAAACGGTGCATTCAGCCATGCCATGCGATAATAATGGACCAGGAGCTGATATAATGGCACTTGTGGAGGTTTATTTGATGTAGAGATATACAATTAACTTTTTTTTTTTGTTCTGATCCGAGTCATTTAACGTTAAGCACTGCCAGATCGGCCTCAGCTCATGTAGGAAACACTTTGCAGTTACGTCAGACTGTATGTTTGGCCAATGAGCCCTCAAGATGACTTTTTTTTTTTTTTTTTTATACCCAAAGAGCTCTGCTTGCTTTGCTAACCAATGCCTGTTGTCAGTGTGGATGTCACACATTGTCAGTCATTGACTTGCAACAATGTGCGGAACCAATGTGTTCCTGTGTTTTAACACAGTGGGGTTTTTTTTTTGATGGCAGGCTTACTACTATGGATTGCAGTGAACACAGGGTTGGATATCGAGCTTTATATAGCAGATACAGATCAATTAAAATGCCTTGTTCAGGACATAATTAGTGTGGTGTTTTGTATGTGCGAGAAATCGAGATCGAGATGGATTTAGACAGAGATATCGAGCGTCACACTTATTTGGAATGGAGAGACACAGGTAGAATTTCTCCATTAGTAATTACAGTGCCCATTCATGCTCAGCCAAAGTGACTTTCCACCAGTAGCCCCAGGACAGGAATTAACTGACATCTGAAAACAAGACTAATGTTTTATTGCATTTTAAAATACTACTCAACCGCAGTGCTGTTTTGGTGCTTGCTGCAGTAAAACAACCCACGGACTTCTATGAATAAAGCTAGATTGGCCATTATTGGATCCTGTCTGGTAATTATGTTGTCATCTGCTGTAGAGTAAACTCTCCCGTGCCCTCATTCTGAATCTATCGGGGCATTGTGTGGGAGGAAGTCACTTATTGGACTTTGCATGCTGCATTCGAGTCAGTGCACCCCTACCAGTGTTTGAGCAAAATGAGCCTACTCCCTGTGCAGCTATTCATCAAGTGAAATATCGAAAGTATCCCCCAGATAGAGCTTAAAATGAAAGCTCATCCCTTCTCATCTGATTCAAAGCAGTCAAACAGTATGCTGTTTGACTGGATGATATGAGCAAATTGGCACGGCTCATTTCGACATTTTAGAATGGAAAAGCAGCAATGTGCTAATGAAGACTTAGTTGGAGATGGCAAAGCTGTCGTCTTGTAATCATTCTGTAAATCTCTGCAAGCATAACGCAGTGTAACAGAGCTCTCTACATCTCTGTTGTATCAGTATCGGCTCAGTAAAGAGAGATAACATTTTTCCATCCAGCCCGTCTGTTGAAATATTATTTGTTCCATGCTGCTTTGACATGGCTCTGCAGGGATTGTACAAGACGATGAAGGCATCTCAGCTAAACGGGACTTGATGTTTAGACCGCTGTCCAGTGTATTATTTATTCAAGTAGAAATAATATTGAATTTACATCACATAGTACACCTGGAAATATCTTGTAGCATGAGGAGGTAACCAATAGCGTATGAAAAAATATAGGGCTCTTATCTGGCCTTACTACCATCATTACAGCCCTGAGGCTAGTGATGTAGTACGCAAAATTGTCCTCCTGTGCTCTCATTGTCTACTTAATGTTGTAAAATATATGTTATTATCATACATTAAAATCTCACAAGTTACTTGATTGAATTTGTTTTTTCTTTTTCCATTTTTCATTTGTAAACGCGGGAGAAATGTTGACCACACCTTTTGTTTGTTTCCCTGTTTGTCTTTCTCATGTGTATTTGTTTATGGAAAAATGCCTGTTTTGCATCAATAAAAGAGACTTTTATAAAAAATAAAGAAAGAAAACTATAATATTATCAGGAATACTGCAGGGGAGGGATGAAATGAAATTGGTTTAGAGCCCATTTTGTATTTGAATGGATTCTTAAAATCAATGGCCGGCCTCAATGTTAATCTTCACATGTCCAGGTGATGCAACACCCGACAGACGGAGGACAGATCCTGGGTCTCCATAGCAACGTGAAAGAGGCGCCAGTGCGTGTGGCGGAGATCAGTGTGTACTCCCTCTCCAGCCAGCCCATCGACCATGAGGACGGTAGTGGCCAAGCTGGCCGCAAGACCAAAACCTCAGGTGAGCCGGCCACCTCCCATCCCCCTACATGGGTCTGTTAGACAGGCCTGTACCATCGCTGCCCGGTCAAATCCTGTGTGTAATTTCAGCCTTCACCCTGGAGCCAGCCATCCTTGCCCTGGCCTCTCCCTTCCCTCCTTCCACATGGCTCCTATTTCCCAACCAGGGACAGAATAAACTCCATTAATCCCAACCTATGGCCAAAGATATGTTATTCCCTTCAGCTATGGTTGTAATGTTGATTTGGGAGTTGAACAGATTTAGGCCCTATTACCTTACACTTTTCTAATTCTGGTCGGGGGGAAATATTGGGCCCTGCTCGGACTCCACGCCCTTATCCCGCTATGCTGATCCCTCGCTGTTCTGGATGTTATTAAGGAGGCCGCTCAAACATAACGGATGAGCTCATGCACAGAGTATTATACTAGTGTCACTCCGAGGGAAGGAAAGATGTTTATCTTTCGCCTTTCTCCACTGCAGTGATTCTTAATAACTGCCATCCCTTCTAAGAGAAAAGAGCAGGATGTTTCAGAGGCTAAAAAAAAGGTGGAATTGGCTGTTAATAAAACATTTTTAAAAAGGTCTTCCATTGCCTGATCTGTCCTCAGCTGTCAAACACGCAGACAAAACGGCCTCTTTAGGAATGTGGCTGTTCAAACCGATAAAACCTGACTTTAAACAATAGTAAAATGAAATGAAATGTCATTCAAACTTAATCAAATGTGAAGCATGAGCTCGCCAATCTAATTTGCATATAATACTTTTATTACATTTCAGCAAGCACTTTTAACATGTGCACAGAAAATGTTTTTGCATTAGAATATGTTATGATACTTGCCAAGTAGTTGAAGCAATTAATTACTGAGGAACTGTGTAGAATAGGACAGGAAATTAAGCAATTTTATCTACACAAGATGAGAAAGGGTCTTTGGGCTGATATTTGTGAAAAATACACAATATACTAAAATCATCATTTACATTATAAGAGAATTATACTCTGTTGTATGTTGAACAACCTTTGCTTTCCAATGACAAATTGCTTCCTATAGGAATACTTTATTCCAAAAAGTAATTTCAACAGAGCTTCTTACAAACTTGAATCTTATGGTAAATGGACCGCCTTTATATATCGCTTTTCCAATCTTTGCGATCACTCGACTTCACAACAAATCAGCATTCACCCTTTCATACAGAGTCAGAGGCTACCATGCAAGGTGCCACGTACTCATCATTCAAACACACTCACACACGGCCGGTGTGAGTGAACCGGGGATCGAACCACCAACCCTCTGACTGGCGGACAACCGCTCCACCTCCTGAGCCACAGCTACTCTGCTATGTAATGCCCTGATTTAATGCTAAACATGCATGCTTGTATTTTGATGTTTTCTGTGTGTGCACCTCCAGACCGCTCACCAGACATGGATAACTATTCCGAGGAGGACGATGACAGCTACTCGTCAGAGCAGGAAGCCAGCGATGACGCAGTGCATGGCCAGGTCAGTGCCAGAAAAGGTTTAAACAAATCCACAATACACAGCAAAATGAAATACATCTAAGGAATTAAATTAATACAATCTCATATAGCTAAAAAAAAAAAAAATGAAGAGTCTACATGTCATACTGAACACGCTATTGCATGGTATACTAGTAATGTTGTATAAGAATAAATTCAATAGCAGATTTTCTCAGAAGCAGTCTATATATATATATATATATAGACTATAGTCTATTCTATATTTAGCATAATGTATGCAGGTAAAACTGTATGGGGCGCTATTATGTTGAGATTTCATCCACCCTCTCTGTATTTCAGGATCTTTATGATGAAGACGACGAGGTCAGGAAGCCGAAGAAAGCCCGGAGGAAAATGATCCGAACCACCTCCATGACCAGGGTTAGTTGCCTCCTTTTCCGGCACATGGGGGTTTTACGCTTGGCACTCATTGACTATGAGAACAACTCAAGACCTGCGCTTGCTGTTGTACAAGCTTTTTTAGGCAAAGCACACACTGTGTTCCATTTATCCAAGCCATTAGGACGATGTGGATGAGCACGTAAATGAACACTGGGTTCACTGGAGTGATTATAATGGTCTTTACATAGAGTGGATGTGAATGAGTAATCCAGTGGACAGTTACTGGGAGTACTGATAAGCCCGAGCCCAGCTGTCATGCGCATTTAATGATGATAGTTATTCCCTTTTTCAGGTGGTCTGTTTCTCATAATAGCACAAGTTTCTTTTCTGTTACAGCAACCTAACTTCAAGCAGAAGTTTGTGGCCTTGCTGAAGAGGTTCAAGGTAACGGATGAGGTAAGTGTGAAAAGAGTAATTACCCTTTTGTTTTGATTGACACCCGGGGGAAGCACCGGCATTGAATTTCCCGGTCCTTCTGTTATGAAGTTTTTTAGTAATTCATCAGTTATTAAATTGCCCTCAGGGCAAGTGAAAATAATCTCAGTATTGACTGTTTAAACAGCATATTGCTGCAGCTAATGTGCTCATGACTGGAGAAGAATCGCCTGTGAAGAAATCACTGCTACAACAGAGGTACAAGCATCATTATGGTGCTAGGCTGCATTACCTCTGTGCTCATGGACGTATGATTCATACATTTCCATTAGCAGCGATCCGTATGCAGAATCCATTAAAGACTTTATACTCGACCACTTAATCCAGTGATAAATGTAGGCTCACATGCTAGTCCTGTTTAGGTTTGTGTTTTTCTTTTCTCAAGTTCTTTTTCAAATGAATGTTTCTGTGGATTCTACATAATAGCTTATAATCAGGTCATCAGCCGGAAGTCGACCATTTATGTGCAACAACCCTGGCATGTCCATTAGTACATCTCTGTGTTAGGCCATTATAATGATAATTATTCCCATTGAACTGTGAAATCAACTGGAGTAGTTGAGATATCCATTGCCTTGTTTCTCCTCTTTCTTCTACTTTCTGATGTTACAGTCCGTAGATAAAAGCGAAGATTTTTATGGCTTAAAGTTTAAAACAAAATAAAAATGCTGGCTCCAGAGGAACCCTCCCCCCATTGCCCTTTTTATCAATATAATCAACTCTAGCTGCTTAATGGAGGAAATTACTTAAACGCTTCGACTCCAAAAGAGAAGAGCGATAAATACTGGGAAAAATGGGATTGTTATAAACATCTACACAAAAAAAAAAATTCTTTGCTTTCTTTTTTTTTTTTTTTTTGTCTGATCCCCTTGAAATGCATTATAAACTGCACCTTTGCTTTTACTTTTTTTCTTTATTTGTTTCTTTTCACTGATTCTGCTGTAATGTCCCAGCCCTCACTTGTTCTATGTTCATAAGAAGAAAAAAAACTGAAAACAGTCCATTACTATGTGGGGTTTCAGACTGGATGAGGATTTTCTTATCCCTTAAGGTTTTATGTAAAAAAAAAATAAGACTTAGACATTTGTGTGAGTGATTCAACCAACAAGCGCCTCGAGGCCATCCGAGCTGTGTTTTTCTGGATGCTTCTGGAAGCTCCAGGTGGTCCGTTGATCTTTTATCACGTCCCCCGTCTCTAATCCCTTCCTTGGTCAGTGTGCTGGGCTACGGCTCTATAAATACATAGCCAGGAGGAGGAGAGGGGACAGACTGTGTTTATCTGCTCCCTGCCAGCTTCTGCACTTATGGAGTGGGATTAATCACCTGATTAGTCCACAGGCCTGCCTGTGTGCAGTTCCTATGATATACATCCCACTGTGCGGCTGGCAGATCAAGGCTCAGCAACCTTAGCTCTCCTCCAGCACTCACTTACCTTTTAATTGGCCTGCTTAGGACCAAGGCAGAGATGTATTTATAGCATAGATTTTCTCATTTTACAACCTTCAGTGTTGTCCTTGATTCTTTGGGCTCCATTAGCCCAGCTGTGAAAGTGATTAGTTAATGCACAGCGCCAGTAACCCCCTACACTTATTTAATCCACGGCCATGATTACAAACCCCTGATTACAGTGTACTGATGTGTTGATGATGTGTCTGTCCTCTGCGGCAGGTGCTGGACTCTGACCCAGTTGACCAGACCCAGGAAGTGGAGGAGGATCTAGACTTACTCTACGACAGTCTGGAGGTGTACAACCAGAGTGACAGTGGGCCGGAGATGGAGGACAACGAGAGCGTCTTAAGCACACCCAAGCCCAAACTCAAGTATATCGATATTGTGATATGAGACTAGATTTCATCTTAGAATTTGGATAACGTAATATCGCATAGGTGTCTTTTACTGGTTTTAAAGGCTGCATTACATAAGTCCTGTCATCATATTTACCTACTAAGTCATATCTATATTCTGGATGATTTATTTTTTCTTAAAAAATATGAATGAAAAAAATGTATGTATTAAAAAAAAAAAAAAATACAACACAAATACATAGTCGGTAGTTAATGCCAGTAATGATTATTTATCAAAAATATTGTGATATAAATTTTCTCTATATCGCCCAGCACTACCTCTGAGGCCATCTTTTCAGAAATTGTCTAATAATTCTAGATATTGAATTATTTCTTTTCACCACCTGTATATGGTTTGAGTGTGATCTGAAGTTAAAAAATAAAGTAATAAGTAAGTCTACAGTTGCAACTGGCCCTTCACATGGAACTGCCCAGAAAAAAAAAGAAGAAAAGCCATTTCCCCCAAGTTTTTAGTTTTCTCTAATTCAAATCTTTGTTTCTGTTTTCAGGCCGTTCTTTGAAGGGATGTCTCACTCCAGCTCCCAGACAGAAATTGGAAGCATACACAGCCAAAAAAGCCAGCAGAGAGAGTTGTCGTGTCCCGTAAGTTGATCACCAGGCGCTCGTCAGATGCCTTTCGGCACCACTGTTTACCCATAAAGGTCTTCCTCTGTGTTTGCTAGAGAAGTTCTTTTTGTAAACAGTGTTACGGAAAGGAATTGGCCCTGGGCAGTGTTTAAATGTCTGACATTCCTCTATGCTTATTGTGGTTCAGGGATTCCCATGGACCGTGATACTACAGGCAAGATATTCTGAGCATGAACGCAATGCAGCTCTCGCCCCTGCAGATGGGGATGGGGTGGGGGGGCTGTAGTCCTTACCCTATTCACCCCTACAGCCCTCTAGTATTTATACTACCACCATCAACGCACACACTCGAACACAAATATGCTCAGAGAGAAGATTGGATGGAGCAATCTCTGAAGATCTTTGAGATTTATGGTCCATTGGAAGCAACAAGGACAGACACAGAGAGAGGGGGGGGGAAAGGGGGAGGGAGAGACATGTTGAGTCTGATAGTTGGAAAGGGAGTGCTGTTTATAAGTATCTGGGAATCCATTTTAGTCTGTAATAAAACAGCCCAGAGCATTTCAGACTGCTATAGCCCTCCATTTTGCTCAATAAATGTCTCCAGTCGAAGCAAAATGGAAAGTCTTTGATCTTATATCAAAATTAATTCAGCTAGATGTAACAAGATGCACTTAAACGCGTTCAGCCAAGCGAAGCTGAGCACTGAAGTGTGCAGTAGTGGAGTCAGAAGAATTCAGATCCTTCACACTGTGAAAATACTCCACTACAAGTAAAAGTATCTCAGTATTATCAGCTAAATTTACTTTAAGAATTTAAAGTAAAAGTAGTCATGCAGAAAAATGCTCCCTGCCAGTGTTTAACTATTATGTAGGATGTTTTTTGGATCATATTTCTGTTGCATTAATGTGCATGTTGCGTTTACTGCTGTAGATGTTTAAAGCTGCTTTCCTACCGCCCAGTGGCAATCACCCTGACAACAGTCTTCATGCAAGAGCGTTCCCCTAAAAAACAAAAGTGTTTCTAAAAGCGGCTTGGCCAACACCAGGCAGTTACCACCAGAAATTTAACACGGTGAACCCTGCGCAGCAGAGCAAAATCTATGCACGTTCACGTGGGCGGCAACCGCTTCATACCTCTACCACGGTGATCCAAACCGCTTCCCCTCTCCCCTCACTGGGATGACTGGAGGCGGTGAGTTCCCGTGCGGCGGTGTGAAAGCAGCTTAAGGTTGTGCTAATTTTTTACCTTACTTTATATACTGTTGGGTAGTTAATCTACAGAAATGTATTCATATTCTCCAGCTGATCCAAGAGAGTTTTTTAATCGTTCATTAAGAAGCAGGGCAATTGTGTCAGTACTCAATAAGGAACACTTAACTTTTATCAGAAAAAATTCAAAACCACCCAAATTGGAGATGCATGGTTTTCACTGGGCAGGAAGGGTATGAAGAACAGATGAATGTAGTGGTGTAGAAGTACAATATTCGCCTCTGAAATGTAGTGGAGTAGAAATATGAAGTTGTATAGTTAAGTACAGTACTTAAGTGAATGTACTTAAGTTTCATTTCGCCCCTGCAAGTGTGTCGATTATTCTTTTGGGGCTTATGTATTAGTAGGCGGCTGTAGTGAAGCATATAGAAGCTTTTAGAGAGATTTATACTCGCCAGCTCCACACCGTCGAGCTTAGCGACGGTGTGGAGCTGCCACAGTGAATATGGTCAGTTACGCACCCTGAGAGTGGTCAATCTTGACCTGAGCAGATGGAGTCTAGCACTCCTATAAGGAGCTGTGACATTGTGTCATTTATATTCACCAGAGACGGTTAAAATGGTCTAATACGTGTGTGTTTGTGCGTTTACCCTGCAGAGCGGTGACTTTCTGACCGTGGACAGATGTAAAGTGCAAGGGGCCCGGTATCAAGATGACAGCAACACCGAAACAACCGTTGGGGTATGTGTTTGCAACAGCAGTAGTTACTTTCTGTTTGTTTGTTTTTTTAGCAAAAATCTCCCCGGAGCATCTCTTTTTCCGATTTTCTTCCCCCTACCCTTCTCCACTTGAGTGCCTTTTCCTCCCATGGGTCTTGGTTGTTTTCCAGGAAAAAGCAAAGAAGGGAGGGGGTACGCAAGGGCAAGCAAACTAAACGGCACAGTCATCCATTATGGATCAGTAGAGCAGGCAAGGCGGCCCCACGCTGGATGAATCCTGACTGATGAGGATCGAAAGAGGGGTGTTTGTTGTTGTCTGTGTGCTGTCGGGTCAGTCTAACCTTGTTCGGCTAACCCCCGGCTCCCCCTCTGAGCGCCGGGCTGCCGGCTCGTCACACCACTCCACTAACCCAATTCAAAGTGGAATATCTAAACTGCAGGAACCACGTTTCCCCAGCCACCTGCTAAGAGAAACCTTTTATTTATTTATATATTTTTTTTTATCTCATCCGTCATGGTGGTCTCGCATCATTATCTTCAACATCAACCGCTCTGCTCAGTTATTCACCAGGCCAGCACCTCTCTACCTCCCTCCCCGCCTCAACTCTTTCAACTCTTGCTGTTAAAATGCTGGCCACGGATGCACCGCACGCAAAAGCACAAATAATTCAGAACCAGAACCTCATGGGGACACTGACGTAGAAGTAGATGGGGCATGATAGTGCCTCTGGTGTACGATAAAGCATTGTCCTCTTCTTCTCTTGGCTCATCTTTGCTCTCCCCCCTTTTGGTTCAGGAGCCAGAGGCTGAGGACAGCGGGCCGGGGCCGGGGGAGATGAGCAGCTGGGATGTCAACACTGAACGGGTGACCAGCACTGTTGGCAAGCTCTGCAAGACCGAGTCTCAAAACCAAATGTCTCCCAGGTACACTGCTGATCGCTACATCTGGAAACATGCACACAACATAATGTTATGTCACAGTGTCAGCTAGGGGGACTGCTTTAGGGGAAGCCAATCATTCTGCCACCTACCACCACACTAAATTCTGTTATCGAATTTAACACAATTAGATCCACCGCACAGAATAAAATGAACTTATTCCGTTATTTCCTTCTTTCAAAGCAGTGGTGAAGAACACCAGGAGCAAATGCCAGTAGTTGAGTTCTCATTATTATGACGAGTGTGTTAACTGCATGCCAAATTAATCGGAGCGAACAACGGCAAATTGCCTCCTCATTTACCATATGACCGGTTGCTGACTAGCAATGTAGCATTTAAAAGGCTCGCTTCACATAAAACACACTGTCAGGGGCGACATTACATAAACACAAAACCGCATCATCTATTTGTTCTAACCAAATATTCTCTGGTTCAGCTCGGCTAAAAACACAGAATGTGTAAATGTAACCGGTACCAACAACATTACCTTCACTGTCTCTCCTTTGCTCTACTCCGTGTGGAAGCTAAGCCCCACACTCGAAGGATAGCATATTAATGATTGAATGAAGATAGGGGAAACACTATTCATGTATGTAAAAAAAAAAACATTTTTCTTCTTTTAATGTATTTTGGAATGGGTGTTATTTATGAAACTTTCTGTTAATGACGTCTGAGCCCAGTTGATTGGGTTCCCTGCTCTTTCTGTCATGTACTTTGAGCTAGTTGTGTTTCTTCTCTCCCTTAGTAAAGTAGAGAACAGGCTGCAGAGGCGTCCTCGCAGCACCTCCATGAAAGACAGACAGAACTCCAAGGCTCAGAGCGACAGGACCAGCAGCATGGAGAGCGAGTGCTCCCCAGACTCACGACTCATAGCACAGGTAAAACACCTGAAAAGACGTAATATCAAGCTGCAAATGTGTCATTTATATATGTGAAAATGTGCTCAGGCTCTCTGCTTCTCATCGCTCTCAAAGGTTCCCAGGAAGTCTGTGTACGACCAGCTCAACCAGATCCTCATCTCTGACGAACGCCTGCCCGAGAGCATCATCCTCATCAACACCATGGAGTGGCAAGGACAGGTGTGTACTTCTATACATAACACTGCCAACATCAGTTCCCTCACCTTCATCTCTTCATAGTTACAGTAGGAACACTGGGGGGGCTACAAGCATTTCCCGACATTATTGCAAAAATATAAGTACTGTACCCCAGCAGCATGTTTTTTAGAGCTGCAACGATAAGACAGAAAAATAATAGCCAACCATTTTTTAATTGTTATTTAAGTTTTATATCATATTTAAGGCTTTGGGTTCTGGACTGACAAAACATTTAAAGACATCACCTTGGACTTTGAGAAACTGGGATGGACATTTTTCCCTATTCTCTGACATTTTATGGACCAAACGAGTAATGGATTAGTCAGAATAATGAAAAGAATGTTTTTGTGAGGTTTTTTTTCTGCTGTCTTTCCAACCCATCCATGAACTCGTGTCCCTCTCGTGTTGGTTTCTGTGCAGTATGTGTCCGAGTTGCTCCATGAACAGGGCCAGCCTATTGTCTCCACCTGCTCTGCTGCCGATGTTCAGGCTGCTTTCAACACCATCGTTACTCGCATCCAGAGATTGTGAGTCACATGCATACACACGCATTGGTTGAATGACACGAGCCACCAGAGAGTGTGATCCTGCTGAATGTTATCCTCGCCAAACTATGTGGCTTTATAGTGGCTTTCTGCCAGAGACTTCCAGGACGCTATTGCTCACTGGGGCTGTACCGAATGTCATTTTTCTTTACATTAGAAGCTTCTATGGCGGTCTTTCGAATAAAGCTTTCATTATATGTCGTAATATTTTAAGATGTCATTACCCTAAAATAAAACATTTTAAATCCTTCAATAAAATTTTTATTTGAATAAATGGCTTTGCATTCGGCAATCTTGAAATGCTTCTAAACTGGCAATTTCTTCCACATCTTTCTACAGTCGTTCGTATAAAAGTGATGACGTCTTGATAGGGCGCCAAGCAAATGCAGATACATATGATCTTTTTTATCAAACTCGATGTCTCAGGAAAGCCTTGAGAGAATTTCTTCAAATGTGGCACAAAACTATTGGACTAACGGATGAACTGATTCGATTTTGGAGGTCAAAGGTCACTGTGACCTCACAAAACATGTTTTTGGCCATAATTCAAGAATTCATATGCTAATTATGACAATTTCACTCAAATATCAAGAAGGATGAAATTTTAGACAGACATGAATGTTAACTGCAACTTGACTGGCTGGCGGAGGAATACAACCGCAAAGTTTATAACAACTTAAGTCATTTACTATACTAGTGTTTCTTGTTATTGTGTTTGTATGAATCACATACATACATCACTTGCATGTAATTCATGCCGTTAGATTGTTGCTGGAGATTCAAGGTTTAAACACAGTGACTAAACTAAACATACAAAAAAAAAAAAGAAAAGGTGCCCTGCCACATTCGAATGTTGATTTTAGACTTTGAACGTCAACGTTATGAATGAAGCTTTGGACTTCTCGGTACAGCCCTATCACTTACACTGCTGAAGTGCTCTTTGTCCGTGAACCCATTCTATCAGAATGTGCCTGCTTTCTCATGACAAACTCAAGTTCAGCCTTCTTCTCTCTTTCTTGGATCCATCTGCTGAGCTGCCAGCTCCAAAAGATGTGATGTCAGTGGGACACTGGGGCTGTCTCAGTTTGCTCTGCTGCTTCTGTTAAACCCGTTTTCTCTTTCATCCAGCTGAACTGCAACTATTCCACTCTTTACACACCTGCTCCTAAGTCGACCTGTTTACTCCCGCTAGGGCCATGGCATATGGGGCCATGGCATATGGGGCCATGGCATATGGG
>CALSBV010010813.1:15831754-15844254 GCA_943590825.1 Bovichtus diacanthus
GGGGCCATGGCATATGGGGCCATGGCATATGGGGCCATGGCATATGGAGCCATGGCATATGGAGCCATGGCATATGGAGCCATGGCATATGGAGCCATGCACGCGCCTGATGTTAACATGCTCGCTCAGTGCTGTTCCTGCTTTAGCTGGCTGCAAAGTTTTTCTCTCAAATGTTACCACGGAGTAAAATGGACATTTTAAACTTTTTTTTTTTTTTTGTTTCATCTGTTTGAAGTGAGCAATTAGTCAACCCAGCTAATCCGAGCTGAGTTGTAGGGATATAGGATTTGGATCTTAAAGCTCCTGCAATATTTGGTTTACCTTCAGAAAGACTTGCAGATACTTGCAAGTGTCTGGTATAACAAATTATAACATGACATAATCTGGCTCTCAATAAAAAGGTAAGACCGGTTTTAAACCAGGAAAACCCCTGTCGAGATATAAACCTTCAGACAGCCGCAAATTCTCTCACGCAGCCTCTCACACACATCTCTTTCTCTTAAATACTCACCCCTCCTCTCCTTATCTCAACCCTTGCAGCTGCAACTGCAATGCACAGACCCCACCGACGATGAAGGTGGCGGTGGCAGGCGACCAGAGTTACCTCAGCACCATCCTGAGGTTCTTTGTGGAGCAGCTGGCCAACAAGACACCTGACTGGCTCAGTTACATACGCTTCCTGGTGATCCCCATAGGTAAGTCATCCAGGATTAATACAAATAGCAGCCTAACACATGCTACGTATTACTTTAACATTGTTTAATACTTTTTCTGTGCACTCCTGCACAGGTTCTCATCCCCTGGCAAAGTATGTGGCCTCCTTTGACAGCCGGTTCAACAGCATCTTTATGGACACTGCATGGAGGGAGCTGTTCTGCAGGACGGAACGGCCCGCCTCAGGTAGCTCTAGTGTCTGGCTACAAAGCAAGCCTGCGTGTCTAATGTTCAGCCAACTTGAAAGGGAAAGAAATGGGTTCAGAGGATGGGTCAGGGCCTGATGGATGGGAAGAAAAGGTTTTCCTCCAATTGCAAACGACATCTACAGCCTGCTGCAGTGTAGCGAATGGTTCTCGATTATGGCCCTCCTCCTCCTCCTTCCTGTAAACTGTCAGAACTCTGACTCAGATATTTACCCCAAAGACTGTCAAAATTGCAGTTTGGAAGTCTTAAAATTGTTGGCTGTTTTCAACCTTGCTGTCACTGTCCCTTTTTAGCTTTTTTTGTTCTTCGGGCAATTTTCTTTTTCTTTTTAACTTTGCGTTAACCACAAAATATAACGTTAAAAATACAATTCTTACACAATCTCTTCCTGCTTCCTTATAACGGGCTAATATAGAGACTTTGCATTAAGAATAACAATATATAAATAGCCAAACTTCTTGCTGATGGTCTCGTTTGCTTATGTAGGTCATATAGAGGCATCCGTATTAAATTGAGAGCGTTTCATAACCAGTTAAAAACTCCTTGTAGTAGCTTTAAGCTTGTATTGCCATCCCTTTTCCCCAATCCTCACCCATCCCCACCTATTCATTCTCTTTATTTGCACCCCGTAGGTGCAAGAGTTACAGTCCCACACACCGCGTTGAATCATCTCTAAAGGGGTTCCAAGAAAAAAAGAAAAGATGTACAAAAATAGTGGGTCCACCATCCTTTTCCTTCATTCTTTTACCCTTGGCATTAGCTGCCATCACAACACAAAAGGTTTGGAGTTTGGATAGGAATGACTGCGAGTGCTTTCTCACATTTAGGTGAATTAGTTTGAACGGCAGAGAGGTCAAAATAAGTTGACATTAAAAATCAGCCTGCGTTGACACATTTCAAGTTGGCATGAAATGTAGTCCGGCTGCATGTGGCCCACAGGCCTTCTG
Organism: Bovichtus diacanthus; assembly: GCA_943590825.1. NCBI lineage: Eukaryota > Metazoa > Chordata > Actinopteri > Perciformes > Bovichtidae > Bovichtus > Bovichtus diacanthus. Next base: position 15,833,623 of record CALSBV010010813.1, read on the forward strand.
TTCGACACACAATTCATCTTGTGCGTCGTATGGCTGACTTCACCCACGTTTTTAATGACATTTTACACTCCGCACCCCCTTCTCCTTAATTCAGTGGAATGAAAATGATTAATGTGCAGTCTTCTAGCGATGTGCTGGATGTGAAAATTTGCATTTGCATCAACTGTCTTGCAGCTAGTTAGTCAGACATGAAGCAGGAGAGCCATGTTGTTAACAATCTGTCTCCCCGCTCCCTGCAGACAACATAGATGTAGCAGGACGAATCGTTCAGTACCTGGTCGGAGCCAACGTGTCCCACCAGTTCCCCATCTCAGAAGCAATGCTCACCTACAAACAGAAGAGGTAAAGTAACTGGGATTATTTAAATTTGAGTGTACTCATGTGCTTGTGTGTGCATGCATGTATGTTTTTGTGCTTTTTTTTGTGCTCTTTCTAAGCATGCATTTTAACTTAAAGTACTGATATTAATGTGCGGTATATCTATATTCTCGTTAGAAATTAGCCCTAGAACAAATGTAGCTACGACGGATTATCAGTTAAACTGCATGAGGAAGAATGCAAATGCATATGCATGCAAGCCGGGACATACATTAAACACACACGACAAGTTGCTGTGATGTGTGATGGATGTCACTGTAGAGTCACTTTTGCAGGGTTCGTACTAAGTCTTTTTAACCATTATGTTTTCAAGGTTAGGTTTACAGTACGTTTGAATTTGGACATACTCCTTGACAAATGTTTGATTTTTATTTTTTTTTTTTAAACAAATAATCTAGTGTTAAATATAAATCAGCCTATTGGTAAAAAAACAAAACATTTAATCAACACTACATTGATGATAGTCTAACTGTTGCACATGAATCCTCGCGCAAAAACGTGAGCTAGCTAACCTATGCTAAATCATTGTGCAGCATCTATCCATAATGGCAAACTGATGGCTACACCCACATTATTGTAGGCCCAGCTTAATATAATATAAGTATTAGTATTTTTATATAAATACTCAATTCATACATATGTATTAGGGGGTCTCTGCTCTGTCTCTCTGTTGAAGATCTCTGCATTAAATAGTCATGATGAAAACATAGAATCAAAGTTAATATGAACAGCTGGTAAAATAAATATTCATTGATTGCTGTGGGTGTAAAGGAATTCTGTAAACTTAATTTTCACAATTGCATTTATAGTATCAAATGAGATGTGATGATAAAGGCTTCGAGAGTCTGGAAATGTTTTTGGTTAAGCTACCTTTGAAAAGTGCTTGAATTCTACTCTGTACGAACCCTGCACATACGTTAAACACACACACACAATTTCCTGTGATGTGTGATGATAATGATCCTTCGTTGAATTGTCACTGTAGAGTCACATCTGTTTCTTCTGACGTACGTCAAGGAGTCCAGGAGACGTAGGTTCTGGCCCATTTCAAATGGCACTGTTTTACATGTGATAGAGCAGCGCAGACCTCATCGTCTCATAAACACAGACGCACTCAACAGACAGTCCGTTGCATTTCTGTGTGCAAATGTTATTTCTGAGGTTTGACCAAACCCTTCCCCTCTTTGTAAGAACGGCTTCCTATTGGTCAGAAGGTACTAAACACAACACACAGTTTTAACACTGTCGCATTCCTTCTCCCCCCCCCTCTCCCCTTTGATTTGCATTCAAGGAAAAGAAGTTTGTATTTTGATTTTTACATCAGGTATCTAATTTTAACTCTTGTTTTTGTTTTTGAACCTCCTTATTTTCTCTCCTTCCATTTGGCTTGAGCTCCTTGCTGTGTCTTTAACATTTCCCTTTTCACATCCGATACTCACTTGTAACTTCACTTTGCACTCTGTCCTGACTTGTGTCTTTGGTTTGCTGTGACGTTTGGTTCTTACTCTGTCCTGTGTGTTGTTGCTGTGAAGACTTGCCTAACAACCTTTTTTAAAACGACCCAAAATTATTCACAAAGTGGACCGTTTTTTTTTTCTGGCTCATGCATCCAACAAGAATGAAGAAGTCATGTAGAAAACCAGCAGTTTTGTTACAGATTTTATGTTGAAAGTTGAAACTAAGCTGCCCAAATCTGAGGACATTGTTAGTTTAGCTTAGTAGTGGCTACGTAATTATTAACTTTTGCTCAAAATGATTGGCTGCTTTGACTACTGCGAGGCAAATCAAATATTTCAATATCAGTCTAAAGAAATAATGTCATTGGTAATATTATTGAGATATTTCCCTCTCTTTCTAAACTGCATAAATACTAATAATTATGAAATGCATATTTCTGCACGTATGCATATATAAATAAAACAGTAAAGCAATACCTACTTTTATGAAGGATTGGAAGTTTAGCTTAATATATCTTTGACTCCCTTATAATTGTTATTGTGAGTTATGTCACAGCTTGTGACGCTACACGTTGCTTTGCATCACTGAAATATGACATAATAGAGCAAGGAGGTGGTAAGATTGCTCGGCACTGCGGTCCTGTATCTGCACTGGAGTGGGAGCCGGCAGCGATCCTTGTCCCTCCGCTGTTTGCTGTGGGTGCAATCTATTTTGCAGGCTCACAAAAGACCGGGAGAGATTCACCGGCTAGTTTTAGGAGTCGCATTATTGGTTGCCGCAGGTTAGAGGACATTTGCAGAAAGATAACAGTACCTCAAAACTTCCCTGCTAAATCATTGGGTGCATTTTTTTGAATTGTTGTGGCTTGCTTGTGTGTTAAAGAATACTTCACCAACAAGATGGCCATTTGTATATCAATAACTCACCCCGTGTTGCCTTGAATTCTTGAAGAAAGCATTTTTTTCCCCATGCCTCCAGGGTGAACGAAGAATCAAAGAAATGGAGAAAAGTCTTGTTGAAATTAAGTAAATGGGGGGCAGTGTTTAACAACAACAAACTCAACTATCCAGTCGTACGATCACTACTTCCCAAACACATTTTCACTAAAACCTTACTATTTAATACACTCGCACAGGCGAGCAGCCGGCCTGCGCAAGCATGAGACTGTTTATGCCAAAGTGTTTCCTGTTTTTCTCACATCCAAGGTGAATGAAGAATCAAAAAACAAAGTATTTTCTTCAAGACTTGAAGTTAACATTGAGTGAGTAATCAATATAAAAATGGTCATTTTGGGGGTGGAGTATTCCTTAAACTTGAATTGACGAGGACTGTCGTACTGTTTGTTCCTATCTTTGTACAGGCATGTACTGAACCGGTGACTCAGTTTTACTACGTTTACTACGCCTGGGCCCAAACCATCACTTTTAGTCCCATGTATAAAAATAGCTCCTAGTACTGGCTGATGTGAACGACCTCGTCTTCTTTTGGTTGTAAGGAGCGTTCCTCCCATTCATCTCATTGTAACATGACCCCAAGATGACCCCATTTCACCCAATGTGCCATTTCTTCTGCAATGGGACATGGTGCAGGTCATGCCACAGCCATCTTCCCTCCAGGACCATTGAGTGTTCATGTGCACCTCTGGAGTGTTGACGTGTTAACAAGAACCCCACCTCTGCTCATACTCACAGCCTCTTAACTCTCTCTGTTTACAGCCCTGATGAGGACTCCTGTCAGAAATTTGTGCCATTTATTGGGGTAAGAATTCTTTCCTTTTTTGTTTTCCTATGCAAAGGTGCCAGACAGAATTGTTGATTTATGTTTTGTTTGTTTAGTTCACCATTACTGTATTGCAACAGTAGCTACTCTTCCTGAGGTCCCCATTTGTATTTTTAACAAAACCTCAATAACAGAAAAGACATCAGTGCCTCTGTATGTCTTGCATCATTGAGAAAAGAAATCACCTAGCAACTCATTCAATAAATCCCAAATAAAGTGGAATAGCTCTCGTCATTATCACATCTTCATGAACAGAAAACCATAAAAAAACAAAAAAAGTCAGACAATGTTCTACATTATTCCTCGTGTAAACAAATACAATCCTTTTTTTTTTTTTTTTTTGTTAAAACATGTATTACTTTCTAAAAATCCAAAAACTTGGTAATGAGTCTCATGTTCAATAATGAACTGTTCTCTGTATAAAACTAGTTCTACACGAGGAAACAGAAAACAATCCTCTGATGACTGTCGAGTAGAATAATGATGTCTGTCTGAAATTAATGATAAGTTACTATAAACTATTTCTGGGGTTTGAGTTATGATGATATTTTTAATAAAGCAGACCTGCTTTTTACATTGATTGATTTTAGTTTCAAACGGAAACCTTTTTCTTGCAGGTTGTGAAAGTTGGGATTGTTGAGCAAAGCCTCTCAACTTCAGGTGAGGATGGTTTGTTTAGTTTTCAAAGGTGGGCTCGTATTTTGTCAGGTTAGTGTGTTCAACTGTTTTACTGTGTGCTGAGACTAAAAAACAAAAGAACATAGATATCACTCACTGGATACTGATTAAGATCATTAAAGAAGAAAATGACCCAGAAGCCCCAGTTTTGTTTCATTTATTTGATAATGGCCATATTTAGTTTTTCTTTGAAGCTTTGTGTGTGAGACCATATTCCCCCCTCAAATTTGCAGTGGACTCGGATGATGCGATGGGGGTCAACACAAGCATCCTGTCCTCCCCAACGCCCCCATCGGCCGGTCCGTATGGGAAGGAAATTGGGGGCACCCCCCCTCAGTCTCCCTCTGTGTCCGCCGCCCTCTCTGGAGCTGGGTACGACAACACACACACACACACACACACACATAATTATCAGCAACAAAACTACATCCCACTTTTCTTTTTTTCTTTCTCACTGTATAGCAAAGGGATGTACAAAGAAGTAGCGTTTTTGACTTTGCCTGTTTTCCTTTTGCAGCTCTCCATGTTCGGGCAGTGAAGTGATGGGGCTCCAGGTGGACTACTGGACATGGCAAGGTCCAGAGAAGAAGAAAGATGGGGAGAAGAGAGACGTGGGACTGAAGAACACGCTAAAGAGTAACTTCCGTTCACTGCAGGTCAGCCGCCTGCCTTGTGGAGGGGAACTCACCCCCCCGCCCAGCATGGCCATGACTGTAGTCACCAAGGAGAAGAACAAGAAAGGTATGTTGTGGAAAACCTAACACACCCACGTACAAATCGGAGTAGGGATCCAGGGATGTCCGATATCTCATACAGTCTTCCTTTTAAAACCTTGGCCCTACAATACCCACGATGCAACTCGACCTAGCCTAAAGCAGAGATAAGGATCAAACTTGTAGTCCTCACTCCCAATCAAAGTGACACTTGAGGACATTGATCAGACTCCACACAGCTCCCTTTGCCGCCACCAAAGCCTTAATACAACTTTTTTCACATATGCAGCAGTACTCTGACCTGTAAATCCACTTTTATGTGTCCCTTTAAAAAAAAGAAAATGCCACCCTGTTTCTCTTTTCAGTGATTTTTCTCAGCAAAAAGCCCAAGGAGAAAGAGCTGGACTCTAAGAGCCAAGTGATCGATGGCATCAGCAGGTTGATCTGCACAGCCAAGCACCAGCACACCATGCTGAGAGGTAAGTCTTGTGTGCAGACACAAAGCACTGGCGAGACTATACTGCCACCTGGTGGTGATGTCAGGACCCTTCTCAATACTGCTTAGTAACAGTCAACCAAGTATTGAGGGCTGTACCGAATAGTTTGACGCTTTAAAGCGTTGACATTTGAATGCTGTGCGGCTTTTCTTTCTTTATGCATGCCTATTCACTATGTTTAAACTTGCTATTTCTGCACAGTTGCAGATACAGATTAGGCTACACTAATATTATTAGTATTCTACTATTTGTACTATTAGATTCCAGTGGTGGTTGGGTAGGATTGTTTCTGACTCGTGTGATCCAAACATTTCCAATAAATCCAGAGCGCGGTAAAGTCCAAAAATCTAAATTTATAGAAAAAAAGATGTAATCATTTACAAGATTCACATGTTTTTATCTAATGAAATATTCTGCTTCAAGTCATCTTCGTTGGCGTTTAGCCTTTCAAAAACAACATTTTCACTGCAGTGCCAAAACATTTTGCTCCTGTATTAGCGAGGCGGCCTAGCAGCAATCTAACAGCACTTTAAGTTACATTTATACAACAATCATAACAACAAATCTATTTGGGATCTAACACTATTATAGTAAATTACTTGAGTCTTTACAAAAAAAAAAAGACGTCATCACTTTATTTATGTTGATAAAACTGAGGTTATATTCAATAAAGGAAGTTGATTTAATAAAAAATAAGACTAACTCACTTTATTCAAATTGAGGATTTGGTTCAAGGATTTCTTTTTCTTTTTTTTTAGGGTGATGACCTCATAAAATATTGACTACAAGCTACATTCAAAAAAACTTCCCATGTATAAAATGACACGCGGTACAGCCCCAACACAATGTTCAGCTCCGTAACAGCTGCAAATTCCGAAACATCCATTATGAAATGTTTCATGCAATATTGACTTATTTGGCATTTAACATTCATCCTTTTTCTTCCGTCCTCAGTCACCATCGATGGAGTGGAGTGGAACGATGTGAAGTTTTTCCAGCTCGCTGCCCAGTGGCCGACGCATGTCAAGCACTTCCCGGTGGGAATCTTTGGCTACACTAAGCCTGTGTGACCCCGGCTGCCATCACCTCCACCTCCACCACCAGACTCTCCGCTACACTTGTCTCACCGAGAGGCTACAGAGAATTCGAGAAAAAGCCAACGGGCCCCCCGGCAGTAATAGTTTTCCTGTGGAAATCTTACTGACTCACAACCATGTGTTCAATACACAAAACTTCATGTTGTCAATTGGATGTTTTTGATGTCGATGTAGTTTGGGTGTTGTTGTTGTTTTTTACACACTACAAAAAGAACAAGTACTATTTTGTAAGATTTGTGCTATCTCCTCGGAGGTATTTTGAGGTTTTATGACAATTTGCCACATTTCGATAATGGCAGCTGTGTTTGCACTTTGTTTTTGTTAACATTTTATTATTTCTGTGAAATCCTACATTTATTGTTACTCTATACGCAATGGAGGAGTGTGATGGTGACGTGCAGTGGTGTGTGTGAGATTGTTTGAGACCGTGTTTGTGTTTGTTGTTGAAAGTTGGAATATTGCTGTGAATCTAGATGGAATCCTTCTCTTCGAAACTCAGTTTTCTTACTCGTCCCTTTACTTTCTCACAAAGGTAAATTTTTATAGAAAGGAGCAGAAAGTTCTGTTTTGCCTTGTTGCATTAAAGGAACATCGCGTACCTAAAGCAAACAAAAAAAACAAATAACGCAAGGTATTTTTTAAGGTAGCTATAATGAATGTAGCTGTGGAGCATTTGTAAGAATGTGTAAGCAAACATGTACATTCAGACTGTACAGTAACATCTACTTAGAAGCAGGGTAACATGACGGCACAAAACATATTTCAACTATCAACAGCTGAAGGCCAAATTTAGTTGTGACTGTATGAACTGTCGTATTGTTTCAAGGTCCTGAATTGTTTTTCAGTCCCCCCCCCCCCGTTCAGCTTGATGTACCGGCTTACAGACCGTCTCACAGACCTGCAGCAACTTAGCGAATACTGGATTTCTCCAGACGTGCAGTGATGTGCCAAAGTCAAGTTCGTTTTACAGTGTAACCACCAGAGCTCTTGTCTAGGCTAAACTTCATAGTATGTTGAACAGAAAACTTAAATATTACATGTAATGTATTCGTGGTCCCTGTGGAGATCAGTATTTAGATTACTGAGAAATTCAATTTTGACAAATGTACAAGTTAGTGCTCCACATTTGGCCAAATGTAACCCCATTAAGCATTTGCAAGACGTGTGCACATCATAACCAAGCAATTACCGTTGTGTCCTTTTATTATAGCTTCACTGTGGCTGAGCCTAAAACATACCGATAGGTTGGGCGGTCAGTAAAATTACAAATGACTTGGACTTGAAACATGTTTTGACAGTAGTGTCGAGCACGATGCAAGTATTGAATTACATTTTAAAATATGATGAAAGTGTATGAAGCCTTGCCAGATGTCCAAGTCACTGCCTGCGCGTCTGTGTTGGTGTGCTATATGTTTCGATGGTACTCCCTGAATAGTGTTAGGTGAAACTTTTGCAATAGGAAACCTTTGGACAAAGGGCCTTCTATATAATTTAGTTGTTGCTTTTTTTTTTTTTTTATAAAGTGAAGACTTACAAGCTTTGATTGGCTGGCTTTTCTTAGTAATGTATATAAATATATACAAGATGTATTATTGTGAATTCCCCCCCCCTCCCACTAAATTGAAAAAGCACAAATAGCTTACCTTTATTTCTTGACATAAATGCCAAATATATTTCCAGATTCTCATAACTATGAAGTTGACTTGTACAATGCAAACACTAGATATTCTCATGCATTTCCCTCACTTTTTAATGCACTTTCATGTGGTTTTCTACCTATTTTAGCTCAAATTGGGACACACTTTGTTTTTGAGGTGAAGTGTTAAGAGGCGTTATATTTGAAATGTAAACCACTACCTTTAGTCAAGAGAAGGCGGTTTCTTTTTCTGTTTTCAAAATGAACCTTTTTCATAGGGATGTGTTTGTTGATGGGTTTAAGCGCCCTATGAAGTCTGGAAAACCCATCATGGCTGTCTGTTACTTTGTTTTGCCACTTGATGTTGAAAAGCTTACTTTGCAGCTACCACCATACGTGTCTGCCTGTGACGATACAGTCAAGTTTTCTCGTGTCCTGCTTTTCGAAGGGTTCCTTGCTGTCTTCTTTTAGTTGGGACACCAACTGGCTCTTACAGATTTGTAACCTCGGGCTGTGAAGTGTTAGCCAGGGCAGAGTTGTTTGAGGGAATTTGTCATGTTAGCCTTCTAATTACTAAACGGGCATAATGACAAGTATGTTTCCATGTATTTGACCTCAAGTTTTTCTTTTTGCCCTAAATCTAGAGGTAGCATGGGGGTGTTTTACAAGACTGGATCAATGAGCAGGCATGCTCACTGTCACCATAATTTAGCACAGCAACAAATTAACATCGGTGTTAGTTTTTCAATAAATGGTCAAACTACAATTACATGCCATCTCATTGCTCCTGTTACTTGAAATGCCACCCAGTGTCTTTGCACAAACCCTATTTTAAATGACATGACAGTATTTTTAAATTTACCACTAAAAAAAAAAATACGGATTACTCTGCATGTTTTACAATAGATGTAAATATGTTTTGGATTTTTATATTGTTTTGTTTCTTTCCATGCTCCCACAAGCAGTTGTGTTTTAATAAAATTTTTAATCTTCTGTACAAACAGCTCGTCTTTATTCATACTTTACAAGCAATTGTGATTATAAGCAATACACAACGATCTCCAGTCCCGAACATGTCCTGTGTTAGTTAGCTGAGATCGAGGGCAGGTTGACGTAAGTCTTCATCGGAGGCAGCGGTTTAATCTTGCGTCCTGCCCAGCCTCCCTTTCTCTGCCACAAGCCGCTCGAAGGTCGAATGCCAAGCCAGCGGTTGCGGCCGGCTTTGCCAATGATCCGTTTATTGTGGTCAATGTTGGACACGCGTCCCACCGTAACAACGCAGTTCTCCAGCACCTGTGTGTGATAAAATGACAACATTCAGTACTGAGCATAACACGGCTTTAAACACGGCAGGTAACCATCTTAAATCCAGGTAACCTCACCTGAACCTGCTGCTTCGAAGGAAGCTGAACGATCGCGGTTCCGTTTACTTTACGGAGCAAAACGCCACTTGTGCCTGAAAACCAAATGAACATTCAGTTAGGACATTAATTATGTGTCGCCACATTTTACAGCTGCTATTACATCCAAATGCCCGAGGCATTCAGATAACATTAAATTAAACCATCAATCCCCATCTTTAAACTGTCACAAGGATGCACAACAGAACAGATCTTAATGTACAGTTGATTTAAATACACCATTTTTCTCCATGCATTTCTTGTGTTAAGTCAATAGGGTGTGTAATTTATTTCCATAAGAGATCATTTAAAAAATGAAAGCCATCTTTTATTTACCAAAATAGATTTTCAGTGGGTCAAAGTTTAAAGACACTGAAGTTGTCTGTCTCTTCAAGATGTACGGAAGCTGTATGGATCTTTCTTGGCTATTATGTTGATTATCTCTAGTGGAAATAAAGTACATACCTTTTTGATTTAACACAAGAAATGTTTTAGAACATGAAATATGTGGAGCTGGGAAAAATTGAGTGAATGCCTTTAACCGAGGTGTATTTAAATATATGATGATTACCTTATGACATTTTCAAAGAATTAAATTGATTGAATCAGCATCATATGCAAAAGTCTAAACATGCTTTTAGGAAATAACCCGTGCAAATAATAGATTACCGGCAGCACGAATGTACTGGGATCCCTTCCCTGGTTGTACCTCCAGGTTGTTCACCAGCGTCCCCACAGGAAGAGCCCCCAGCGGGTAGGCATCGCCCTCATTGGCTGAGACTGCAAAGTAAAGCAAAAAGAATGTAGTATGATTTTGTGTTATATACAGATCTTGACTTCCATCATCTTGAGGGAAGGTTTAGAGGATCTTATACCTGCCATGCGTCCAATAACTCCAGATGTTTTGATGACGTATCCGGGCTGCATGTTCTCTGTCGCAATAATCCATCTGATCCTGTTGCCTCCAGCTATCAGGGCAATGTTAGCAGACCTGTG
>CALSBV010010813.1:15849254-15889645 GCA_943590825.1 Bovichtus diacanthus
CTGCCCTATTGTCAGTAATTATGTGCAATTACACTTATACACACCTACAGGTCATTCAGTTTATCCTCTCCCTTGGAGATCAGTGTACAATAGCACAATCAACTTGTATAACTGTAGTGCAGTGATGGTAGGGAGAGATGAGCATAAATGAGGGCCTGAGTGACTGATGGTGTATTCCAAAGGGAGATGTAATAATGTAAGCCTTGAGGCCACTTTGGAGATGGAGACTAATGAAGAGCAGAGCTCTGGAGGTGCAAACACAACAGAGATGACCAAGGTTTCCACTGCTCAGAGGGAAATAAACCAGTCAATAGAGTCCACAAAGTTTTCTCTATAAACACAGAACTCTCTTTCATAACACTGCTCATCCCTCTTGGGCATTTTGTATTGGAGTCTGGGTAGGATGTGCTTTGATTTCTGCTGCAATATAATATAACCTTTGATCCCCCTGCAAGGTTGAGTCATCTAACTAGTCAGTTCCTGAGCCACCTCGTCACAACAGTGGCAAATTAAGACTTGTCTAATCAGTTGATTTTGACTAGATGTGTTTCTTTTTTTCAAATTAGTAAACAGAATTTGAATATTATGAGGTTTGACATCTTTTTGCTCCACATGATGTAATGTTGGTTCACAAATTGGGGGAAAAAAACATTGCTTCAGTGTAGGGTTGTCGAGGTCTGGTTGACATGTGGGAACACATTAACACAACTTTGGATTGATTTTTCTCCTAAGGCCACAGGTGATCTATTGCCAGATATTTGTCTTGTGTTTATATAAGGAAAATCCAGTTTAACCCTGTTATCAGAAACCAGATAGTTCTCAAATTGCTGCTCAAGGTAAAGGGTTTGACTTTTGAAAAGTGAAATTGGCTCATCAGGCATTTTATTGCTTGCCGCTAAGGTGAGAATAGAGGACCAGGAGCTATGTGTAGTTCCACGAGACAGTAGGGTTCGACCTTGCACTGCGTTGGAGTTGGGTGGCATGTGAAACTCCTTGTGTGCCTGTAAATAGTGTCATTGAGTCTCATTAGACCATTCCTTTGTGTCTGATGAGTGTAAAGGAGCAGAGTCTAGATCAGGATGGCTCCCTCCCCCATCCGACCTGCTCCTCCACCCTCCTCTGCTCTCCTCCCTCTGTGGGCGGGGCTGTCTCTTGATGTGCGCCCTGGGCTGATGTTTTTTTTTCTGACGAAGCAGTGGGAAGGTCATTACCATCCCGCAAGCGGCTCCCGTCATCCTCTCCCCACCATCAGCGCTCGTCACTCTCATTCCTGTCCGGTTTAATTTCCGTTTGCCTCTGTCTCACACCGATGGTTTCCTTTTTTATTTTAAGGAGGATCACTTTGGATTAGCACTGCTATTTTATGATGCACTTTGCCAGGCTTTAGCGCTATTGCTGGAGGAGGAGTCATTATTTCATCAGCTCTTTACCGTGCCAAAGTATGAGGCTGTGATCTGCCACTGAAACCGAGGTTAGTTTTCTGGTCCAGCAAACTGTAGTAGATGAAAACATTGCCAGCATTGTTATTATGTGGTTTAAGCCTTTACTAGGCATTTAGTGGGTTTTGTAAAGGATCTAAAGATTCTTTGAGATTGTAATTTGCCCTTTCTTTTCATGTATGGTCAGTTGTTTCCAATCGTTTTCCTCATGGAAAAAAGTAGCCATGAACCGTTTGCTTAGAATAGGTTGATTCTCTATAATGGTCCTATATATGGTATAATCATATCCCAGTAGTAAAGCTATATTCCATAAAATTCTCCATCTGCTGCAAAGTACCAATAAGAGGCAGAAAAATCCATTAATGCACCGTGTCTTATGTATGATGCGTATGTGTTGTAATGGTAGGCGCTGAGCTGATGGATTTGTTAAATGGTTTCCTCGTGTGCCGGTGTTTACTTTTAGCTTGTCTTAAGAAATAAACATTTCTTCTCTCTAGCTACCTAACTCGCTGCTACTGAACCTTGACTAACACTTGATCCTGATCACTCCTGTACCTGATCATGAGGGCATTTGGATAAAGCCCCAAATCAAAGGAACATGTGCTGCTATTGTAAAGTGCAATGTGTGACGTGTACATGGAGAGTGCATTTTTTTCAATTTCCCCAAAAAGTAGTGCAATCCATTTCAGCAGTATGAGAAGTCACATTCTGGCCCTCATTAGTTGGAGCCGGTACATGTATCACTCTGATGTATTTCATATTAACCTTTTGATGCTATCATGTGTTTTATGAGCACATGTTTTGTATGAAACACAGAATGTAAATGTTAAAGATTAATTCAAGGACGGCCTTTGTAAAGAAAAACAACAGGCCTGTTGGACTTTATCTCAGCTCTTTAAAGACTTGGAAAATATTAACTTCAGCAGTCTGAGGAAGTCCTTGATACAGGTGTTTGTGCATTTTATCAAGGCGAAGCTACTCGTTTGTCCCCTGACAGACATGAAAGCAGTTCTTCTCTTTGTTAGCTACTTCGTACTCTCAGCTAGTCAGGCCTTTCACCCACATAGACGTTTAACTGCTGAGGCTCCGAGTGACTGTACGGGGTAATGAGCTCTCTGTGAATATGCTTGATCTTTCAAAGAAATCATTTCATATTTTGTTCCAAGCAGGTAAGAGCTTCGTCGCCAGCCCCCATCAGGAAGAAAAGTACTGTAGGCTCCGACGCAAACTTCTCATCTGTCAGACATTTCTTTATGCAGTTAGGGTTTTATAGCTTGACTTGACTTACTTTAGTGGTTTTTGTAGCATAATGATCATATAGCATGCAAGTCTAAATGCTGCTGAACTCAAACTTGTATACAAGACGGTCATCTCTTTGACGATGCAAGCGAGAGTACAGCTTGATTTGTTTGTAGCATTTGAATAGACTATTATGTAAAGTAGTGAGTCAGTTTGTTGTGAGCTCAGACTCTCTTTCAGTTATCTCTGATGTGGTTTATTTTTCTTTCATGCAAGTTTTTCCAAAAACGTGTTACTTCTTGCCTACTGACTAACTTTTCCGTTGGCAAATTTGACTGTTCTGCACGCTTGCAATCACTGAATGTAAGCCCTCTGGTCATTTTTTCTTTTTTTTTATACTAAACATGTGGTTACCATGACCACAACACAGAGCAGTTTTGTACTAAAGAATTCGTAATAGATCTGTTATTTATTTAAAAATAATATCTTGACTGAGTATATGCTCATTTGATCTTGATATTTAGCCTCAATTATGTTTTCAATGTCGAGCAGCAACAATATCACACTTTCTAGACTTCCATGCATATATATATTTGATGATCTTAAATTTCTTGAAGTGGTTTTGAAAGAGTGCAAGCGTACTATTAATTTTTGATATGTTGTTTCATTAAAATAGGGTCATTTGATGTTTGATGAAAAATGCTTAATGGATTCTGCTCTTCTCTAAAGAGGTTGGCCGTCTCTGTGAATTAGCTTTTTACTGCTATTCCGTTTTCAAATGAAAGTAAAGATATGTTTATGAAGTAACATGTGTATGAAATGCAATAAAGTACTAAATTGCAGATGAGAGATGCTGAATGTCACCTCTGGGTATCATATATGATATGCTCAGTATGAATCAGTGAGCACTGCTTCAGTGTTTTAATAGCTTAAACAAGATGCTAGCAGCTGCGCGTCAGGCTTACTCCAACATGCACTTTGGCGCTCACCACGCTTCAGGAATTCAACAGAAAGGAAAAATAGAAAAATCTATTCATACTTTTTTCGTCGCACATTATGCATTTTTTGAATTCTTCAATGGATTTAAGTAAGCAGGTTCATGAACCCAAGGATGGTAAAGCTTTTAGTTGGAGATTAAGAAAAACAATATTTCAAGTTGAGAGGTTTTCACCTGGCAGCAGATAATGCACATGTCTTCTCTGTATCCTCCCATACACTCCGTACTGTTAGGTTCCCTAAATCTCGTTATTATCGATCACTGCTGTTCTTCTGCCCATCCGGAGCATCCAGCTGGTGGTACACAGGCTCCACTGTCATCCTGAATAAAGCTCATTTCCACAGGCTGACTGACTTCTAGTTGACCATTAGTTGACTTCAGTAGCTGCCCCTGAGCGCTTGTCTAGTGTCCATCATGAAATATATAACATCATAAATAACAGTCCCCTGATAGAGCCCAGCTGTGAATACATGATGTGACATGCATTACATCAGAGGACGGACCTAATTACTAGAAACTAGCAACAGACCCAGTTGGTTGTGTTGGATGGTCCACTGAAAATAAATAAAGGATTAATCAATCATTTGTGAAAATAATCATCCGATGAATTGACTATAATGGAAATGATTTGTTTTGTTGCAACTCCGGCAGCCATTTCTGATCATGTTGTGATGTCTCATGTATTTTGATTCCTAACCCAAAATATTAAGAAACGATCTTTTAACAGGTTTCGCAGCTCCATTAATTCCATGTCTCAGCGACAGGATTCAACATATCTATCACAACCTTTTTTTGTTGTCACATTAAAAAAAACAATAATTATTTATTGCAGTTATTTTTAGGGCATTTTTTTTGTTTCTTTTTCATTTCTCAATGCTCTGCTTTTAATAGACAGTTGCGTAAATGCAAGCAGCAACACAGGGAGCGGCTCGCTAATGGTGTAGTATATTTCTCTCTTGGCAGATGGCTCTCAGCTGGTGTTTATCACTACAAGCCCCCTCCTCCATAACCTCTTATTCTCACTGCTGATAATGTATACTGCTGATTGCTGCACTAGCTCGACATTGCCTGGACCCCAGTCTGAAGGGCAGGGCCGCTTTTTGCACTGACATTTGCCTGATGTAGCCAACAGTGTCGTGGCTCAGTGAGTCATTGGCTATCTTCAGACTGTTTGGGGAAAATGGCACATGTTCCATGCACTCACCCAAGGGCTGACATTTCTCCAGAACATAATACATAATACACTGGAGTTGTTTTCTGCAATTTGACCAGCTGCTAAGCTGTATTACTGAGGCTTTTGTCATGTCATCCTCTCCTTGACTCTTGAGCCAGTCATGCAGCCAGCTAGGCTTCTGTTTGCATAAAGTGCTGGCACCAGAAGGCTCCCACACTGCAGCATCTGTGTGCCCTCTGTTACACTGCAAGCTGCAGCCCTTCTCACAACCAGAACTTCTTCTAGGTGCCAAATCCCAACAGTCTGTCCACAAAAATAATAATACGCTCCTGTGGCCCCTGGGCTATGCATAAAGCAGGTATTATACACATGTCTCGTATGCGTCTGTTGCAGCTGAGTAATTCACAAGACTTAGTTGGAACGTAGTTCTTGTGTTTTATTTAACGACCCTTCTTTCTCATCTCATTGCATACATTTTGAATCTGTGTAATTTAACAGCTTGAAGAAATGCTGACCTATCTCACTCGTGTAATTTAAATCCCTCGTGTTCCCTGTAGTGAAAAAACATGAGCTGATTACCACGTTGCTCGTGGATAATGCTAGCGGAGCACAGAAATGACTTGTTGTCTGTCAGCATCAAGGGCGGGGCTCTACACTGTCAGACAGTGATATCCATCGGCTTCTGTCATGTCACCCTGCAGAGATCACCTTGGATGGTTTGTCGTGGGAAAGATCATTTGAAATTGAGGATACTTTGAGTTGAAAAGTAAAAAGAGACATGTTGACAGTTGCTGTTCAGTCGAGTTCTCGGGTTCTGTGTTGTGAATTTCAGTGTTGAACAAGCGCAGCTGCATCTTTTGGAAGACTGTTACGAAAATGTCCTTTTTAATGTGGCAGCTGCTGCCGTTTAAATGTTCCCACAGTCTCCAGTGTGTGAGCCTGTTGTAACAGCCGTTTCCCCCCTTTTTTATTCTGTACAGGTTTCCTTGAGCTTACATAGAAGATGTCCACCATGGTGTATCCACGGGAAGAGAAGCTCGAGAAGCTCTCTCAGGAGGAGATCATCTCCAACACGAAGCTGGTGATCCAGGGTCTGGAGGCCCTGAAGAATGAGCACAACTCCATCCTCCACAGCCTCCTGGAGACCATCAAGTGCCTGAAGAAGGATGAAGAGGCCAACCTGGTGCACGAGAAGTCCAACCTGCTCCGCAAGTCCGTGGAGATGATTGAACTGGGCCTGGGAGAAGCACAGGTAAGACGCTGTGATAGTTTGGGTAATACGATGATATGAGCAAAAAAGGAAATTTAGTGGGTTACAGTACAGCAGAAAAAGAGAGAATGGTTCACAATGTAGATCATTTGTGTTATTTAACCCACACAGCCACGGAGTCAGTTACTGTCTTTGTGCGTTTCTGCTTCCTCATTCTATACTGAGCTTGTGTGGTGATCATGATTCATTCAGAATCGGCCTCAGTTTGTTCTCTCCTGCTTTGCCGCTCCAACGTTTTGTCCATCGCTCTTCAATGCTGTCTCCATCCCAGGTGATGATGGCCCTGTCCAACCACCTGAACGCGGTGGAGTCGGAGAAGCAGAAGCTGCGTGCGCAGGTAAGGAGGCTCTGCCAGGAGAACCAGTGGCTGCGGGACGAGCTGGCCAACACCCAGCAGAAGCTGCAGAAGAGCGAGCAGAGCGTGGCCCAGCTGGAGGAGGAGAAGAAGCACCTGGAGTTCATGAACCAGCTCAAAAAATATGATGAAGACGTCTCACCCACTGTAAGTACTGGCGTAAACTGTTACAAATGCATCCACAGATTATTACTTGGCCACTAATATATTTTTGCGAGATTGGGTTGTTACATTTTGTTTTGTTTAATTCATGTTTTGTGTGTTGTGGTTTAATTGTTCTTACTGTAACAGGATTCTTTCAAATATATAGATTCCTCTCTTGCACTGTTAACCAGAAAGCACTGAATTCAATTGACTGGATACATTTTGAAATACATTTTTCAGGCTATGCTGTGAAATAGAAAGGATTTGTTAGTTATCATAAGCAAAATGAGGCAGAAATATTCAGAAAACACTAAAACGGATCCTGTGACTGATCCAACTTGTTAGAATCTTTGCTTTGAATCAGCCTTAAAACGACTGATTTAACGCTAAAGGGCAGCAAACAGTGGTTGATATCCGATACAGGAGAAAATAAAACTGCTGCATGGCCTTACAGGAATGAGCCTTTCTGATCGGGTCCTTACTGATTGTGGGGATGAATGGCTGCATATTCTGAGCTTATTCTTCAGAAAGAGCCTGTATCCAATAACTGCTTATTGCAGGAAACAAATCTGCCACTAACCTGAAGGAACAAACCTATTCCTGCTCTGGAAGCAGCTTTTTCATTTTCCAGCTTTTAACCGTCTTCTGCGTTAAAGTCAAACCGTGAAATCACGTTGGGTCATTTCAAAGACGCTGACGTTACTGCTTTAAGGCTGTATCCAAATACCATACCTAAAGGTATTCCATCAAATTAATGCAAAACTAGGGGCAACCAACCAAAAGATACAAAATTATAATATATATATATATATATATATATATATATATATATACCGGTGTGTGTGTGTGTGTATATGTATGTATGTATGTATGTATGTATGTATATATATATATATATATATATATATATATATATATGATTATAATATATATAATAATATTAATGAGAACACAGGACCAGTGATTGACAGAGCAGATATGTATGGTGTCTTTTGACGAATATAAAGTCCAGTTTATCCTTAGAATCCAGTTTATCCTGCCATGGTGCAACAATGAGCTCATGATATAGATAGTGTCATTTTTAATGTAGAACGTTGAATGTATTGGTCTAAATGATCTAATACTACCAGTTGCATATTTGTAACTACAAGATTGTGTCCATCTTTGACATTACTATACTGAATATGAGGTGTAGTTATCTTAAAAGACCTTAAATGTTTGAAAAGATCATTTAACAATAGCAGTGTTTCCAGATGTTCTCCTGTGATTCCTGCTCTCTGTTGAGAGGATCTGACTGGCTGGTTTGTTTTCTCCTCTCAGCAGGAGGAGAAGGACCGAGAAACACCAAAGGACTCCCTGGACGACCTCTTCCCCAATGATGAGGAGGAGCATGGCCCAGGAAGTAAGAACAACATTATTCCGCACTTAAGCTAAGCATCATATTATGATATCATATTTTTTTTCTACGATAGTTTGCTGCCAAAATGTTACAGTCCTCATTTAGAGTAAAGAGCTAATAATACATGTTTATCCAAAAGTATGTATAGTATGGAAAACAAATGAATTGCAATTGGTAAAAAATTTAGACTTTTACAGCACGACACCATTTTTGTTGTGGTCAAAATAATGACGCTTGGATGTTCAACAGGGCACTTTCTCATAATGTGCATACATCTTGTTAAAAATAACTCTGCAGCCAGTTTGTAAATAAGCTCACCTGCTTTGAATAAGCAAATCTGGCATCTTTTGGTTTGATATTAAGATCATACTGGCCCAGTTATCTGCTGTCACATCCCTCTCTGAGTAAATTCACCTGACTTGCATCATGTTGTGTCATGTTATTAAATACTAATTAAATTGTCCACATCATCAAATTATTCCCTGAAGCCACAGTATTGTTTGCATGCAAATGTAGTTAGGGTTTGAATCGGGTCCGAGTTTTTGTCGTTTTGACATCCAAACTGACCTTTGCCCTGTGTGTGTGTGTGTGTGTGTGTGGCCTGTGTGACCCACAGTGCAGCACCAACACAACAGTGCGGCTGTGGCTGCAGCCCAGCAGGGAGGCTACGAGATCCCCGCCCGTCTGAGAACCCTGCACAACCTGGTGATCCAGTACGCCTCCCAGGGCAGGTACGAGGTGGCTGTCCCCCTCTGCAAGCAGGCTTTGGAGGACTTGGAGAAGACTTCTGGACATGACCACCCTGACGTGGCCACCATGCTCAACATCCTGGCCTTGGTCTATAGGTCAGAAATGTCTCCATATCGGAGCCTTTGCTGGTTTTACTGTTCTTTTTTTACTGGCATGTTGCCCTCCTTTCGACACACATTATAGCAGAGAAGCATTCAGTCTCATCACGTTAACCTGTCTCTCCCTCTCACTCGTGCAGGGATCAGAACAAATACAAAGAGGCCGCACATCTGCTCAACGATGCTCTGTCCATCCGTGAGAAAACCCTGGGCAAAGACCATCCTGCTGTAAGACTCCGCCATCATCGTGGAAACCATATCTTCATTTGGACATAACCATAGATCAGATTAGTCATGTGGTGTTGGTTCATAACTGCACAGTCAACTTTTCCACCATAAGCTATTGATTCTTGAACATGTGCCTGCAGGCTTTAAAGGAATCAATCACAACTGCTGAATGTCCGCTCATACATCCAGCATGAGCCAAACCACAAAGTCCTTGCACACAGAATCCAACGACCAATTCAATTCAATTCTGTGAACATTGCCTATTTCATAGCCTTTGTGAACAGATCTGTGTGAATTAATTTATACTGTGGCACCAAATTACCCTGTAAAGCCTAAAGGAAGCTATTTAAGCCCAGTGCAGCTCTGTGGGCTCTACAGTTTGCCTCATATTGTTAGTCTTGTCGCTCAGTCTGATCCTCGATACAGAATAATTAAACCCAAAGGCAGGTTACTACCATCCTGTGTAATCCAGGTGGCTTTGAGCTTTTTGAAAAGACTGCTTAATTGGAAATACATTTCTAGGCCTGTGATTGGCCATTAGACAACGGTAAAAGTTCTGATCTTGTGAAGCTATTATTCACAATTTTCTTTCTTTCTGTATGTCCAGGTTGCTGCGACGCTGAACAACTTGGCTGTGCTGTACGGAAAGAGGGGGAAGTACAAGGAGGCTGAGCCTCTGTGTAAGAGGGCTCTGGAGATCAGAGAAAAGGTAGGCCACATCCCTGGATTGCACCACTTGAGCAGCACTTGCTATTAAGGCCTCATCTCAAGGCTAAACCGGTGAACAATTAGCTTGTTGTAATAAAGTAATTAACAGTGATAATATTTCCAAAACGTTAGTTGGAGCTTCTGTAACACCAGCGACTATAATTAGAGAAAAGAGCAAATGATTTTCTTAAATTGTCTGTGAAGTTTCCGCTGGGAGCCATTCCTGTGTCGGAAGAGTTTAATTGAGAGCACAGCTGAAAATGGATAGCAGGCGTTGGGGAGCGAGGCAGAAGATGGATAGGAGACTTGACAAAGCTACAGAGCCCAGCAGGGAACAATGAGTTTCTCTTTGCATGAAACTTCTATTTTGTATCCTCTCTATTGATCAGCCAGCCTTTTATTAGATCTCCTGAGTGCCTGCAGCAGCCAGAAGTGCTGCCTGGTGGAGAGCAGCAAGCGGTACAAAAGGGAGAGATGCACGAAGAAAGCCAAAGGCTGAGGCAGAGACACAAAGTGATATTTTAATCCCACACATTTGTCCTTGATTTCCCTCAGGTCCTGGGGAAGGACCACCCAGATGTGGCCAAACAGCTGAACAACCTGGCCCTGCTTTGCCAGAACCAGGGCAAGTACGAGGAGGTGGAGTACTACTACTGCCGTGCCCTGGAGATTTATGAGAGCAGGCTGGGCCCAGATGATGCCAATGTGGCCAAAACCAAGAATAACCTGGTGAGACAATCCCTTTCGCTTCTATACTTTTACTTTTTCTTCTGACAGGAATTACAGTCCCTATTGAGCTGTGAATGTACGAAGGTAAACACAGGCAGAGTGTAGTTTTATTGTGAGCAGAATCATTTGTTCTGTAAGCCTGAGCGTCTGTGTGGGCGCATGTCAACTGTAACTGCTTTCTGCCTGCACAGCTTGAACTTGAAATGTTTTTTTTTTTTTTTTAATTTGTTTTTTTATCTTATTGTATGCAAATGATGTTTTTTCAGGTTTATGCTGTGCCTTACTTTACAAAAAGGCCGACACATTTTGAAAAATAACAGTTATGAAAGAAAGCTAAATATAATGTCAATTCACTTTTCAAATGTCATCATACAACCGTTTCAAGTAGCCTTGTTAATAGGGCGTACTGTGTACTGGCAAGGCTCTGGCGATACGATACATAGCAAGATACACGGGTTACGATTCAATATATTGCGATAATGTAAGCAAGGCAATATATTGTGATTACAAAAAAAAATCTAATTTTAGGAAAACTGTCATCGTATAAAACACAGTATATGCATTTTTGTATGCATTTAGAACAGTAGGATCCAACATCATGGCACTACTTTTTGTGCAATCTAAGCAAAGAAATTTACACTAGCCTATATCAGTAAAACAAAAGTGCTTGCAGGAAGTGAATACAGAAATATACAGTATTACAAAACCTAATATCACGATACCCAAGTGTATCAATATTTGGTGCTTCTATCCCGTCTCGCTGATGATGCAGAGGCCGTATGGAGACAGTCAGGAGACTCTGTGGTACGATCTCATTTTTCATGAGTCACAGTGCACCGGAGATATATGCAGATCAGCGGCTCCTGCTGTCTCAGGAGGCACACCGTGAGTGAACACTAAAATGTGTTTTCTCTTCTTCAGGCGTCCTGCTTCCTCAAACAGGGAAAGTACAAGGAGGCTGAGATTCTCTACAAAGAGATTCTGACTCGTGCTCACGAGAAAGAGTTTGGATCTGTTGATGGTAAGGCCTCATAGGGGATATTGTAGCCTACAGTCTATGGCAGCACACGTTTTAAAAGGTTTATCTCTATATTTCAGTGGTGGACATTTTTTTAAATTTTTTTTATAAATCAACCTAGAAATTCAAGGAAAATGGTGGTGGGTGACATCAAACTTCCCCTCAGAATTTACGGGTTAGATTAGTTTTTTTTTTTGTTGTTTTCAACTTTCCTCCACCATTGTCTCATCTTCCATCTACTGTTTGTCTCACACCAGCGAGCGGAGTGAGTGAAGGACAGATGGTTAAAAAGTGGACGATGTTCTAAGCAGGGTGCCAACCTTCACCATTCAGAGGACACAAAGAATACAAAACTTTTTTAAACAAATAAAGAGTTAACTTGTATGAAAGATGAACTCTGGCACTTTCTTCTCTTTAGTTTAAATTAAGCTGTTTGTTGGCTCTCCTCCGGGGATTAGATTGACTGCTTTGAAAAAGGAATGAAAGGGACTCGGCACAATGCGCTGAGGCTTTTTTAAGTAAAAGCATCTCGCGTCTTTCTGAGAGGTTTATTTTTCATGTGTCACTTAACTTGACAATAGCACTCAGATTTGTTTTCAAACCTGTTGAAGGTTAATGGAAGCAGCACAGCAGCTGCAACAGTTTGTATCCGTGGGAATGAAAGAAAAACAATGGTTTATATTTTATCACAAGCAAATGGTCTTAAATATCTTTTAATTTGTGTGTATGTCTGTGTGTTTCAAAGACATATTAAATGAATCTATTGCATAAGTAATATTGCATGGTGCATTTATAATGTCTTCCGTTTTGAAATAATGACCTATTTTCATTCTTCATTATTTTTGGGAAGAATCTGCAACAAATGTTGACGAAAAGATTCAATTCAAACAAATATTTTTCTGAATTAATATTAACCACTGTATTGAACATTTAGCCAGTGTTGCAGACTGATAAACAAACCGTGGCTGACTTCACTATCCTCGTCAGTAGAGTAAACCGTAATCATAAATATCTGGATAAACATGGTAGATTTAATGAAACATCCAGAGGTTAAGCCGTTTTCCAGTCCTGTTGTACTACATGTAGACCAACCTCCTGTGTGTTTGTCTGCAGCTGAAAACAAGCCCATCTGGATGCATGCAGAGGAAAGAGAAGAGATGAGCAAGGTGAGGGCTTTGTGCGATCAACCTCATTCATTCTGCACAAAAGCAGAGCACATATTAAAAGCGAATGAAATGTGTCAACTCGTAGGTCGTAACATGGAATAAAAACAGTTCTCTTTATTTCACTTCCTGGAAAGTGAAATGCAATCCTTTTCTTCAGGGCGCTTTCTTTCACACACACAATATAAGCCCCAGTGAGCATATGATAGTTTTATGTAAATACAGGGAAAAGGCTGCTGATCCAGTTCAAACCAGCACGCCCCTTTACGCTCTTTTCTCTTCCTCTCCTCCCTTATTTACTTCCAGGGCAAGCACAGAGACAACACTCCATACGGAGAGTACGGAGGCTGGTACAAGGCCTGCAAAGTCAACAGGTGAGGCAGAGCGTGATAAGTGTGTTTTTAGAACTTTGACCTTTATCGCGTGTCTTTATTTATTTATGACAGATGAGTCATTTCCCTTTTATTTATTCTTTTATAAATGTGTGATGTCAATATATTGTAGAAAGCCTTTTTTATTTTTCAGGTTTTTTTTCTTTCTTTTTTTTTTTTTAGGAATGTGCTCACCATTAGTTTTTTTTTTTTTTTTAAGAAGTTTTATTAATCTTTCAGGGTTTTTAGCTTTTTCTTGCACTATAGTACATCACACATCCATTTGCTCAGATAAAATTGTTCCTCAAATGACCCTTTGGGTAAAGATTGTTTCCAATGTTTTTATTGTGAAGCGTCATTTTTAAAGATAACAAAACAATACCAGCCATGCTTATTTTCCATATGAACACACATCAGTGATATGTGCATATGCCAGGAGGCGTTCCTGTGCCAGTTTTAGTTTCCTTAGACCTTTGGGTAAATATTGCTGTGCCTGTCTCATTGTCCAGCCCTACAGTGAACACCACCCTGAGGAACCTGGGGGCGCTGTACCGCCGGCAGGGCAAGCTAGAGGCTGCTGAGACCCTGGAAGAGTGCGCTGTGAGGTCTCGCAAGCAGGTCAGCAGCATTTTTCTGAGCTGAAAATGTCCATTTCTGCAGAGAACTTATCAGATCTTGTTTTTTTTTTGTAAATTCTTAAATATGTCCCCAAAAATCTCATGATATTTCTTTCCCTTTCTTTACAATGCTATGGATCCAGAGCAACACAGTAAGTGATTTGTCTCTAACTGATTGCCCCCACAGAGCCTCCACCTCTCTCCCCTAACATCACTCCCATCTCACAGACATTTCAAATGTTCCCTTGTCTCTGCGATGCCATTGTGACTGTGCTGTGAATGCATTAAAAGAGACAGACAACATCAACTCCCTTTAATACCTCCATGTAACTTCACACTCTCACCCTTATCAACAAGTCTACCTCCGAGCTAGTTTTAATAATGGTTTGTTTGTTTGTTTGTTTGTTTGTGTGTGTGTGTGTGTTTGTTTGTTTGTCTGTTTGTCGTACTTGTGTGTTATTCCCATCAGGGCATTGACCCCATCCACCAGACGCGTGTGGTGGAGATCCTGAAGGATACAGACGGCGACAGGCGGAGGAGCAGGGACAGCCTGAGCAGCGTTAAGTATGAGAGCGGCTCTGAGACCGGCGAGGAAGTGAGTATGGGCGTCGAGTGGAATGGGGTGAGTACAAATCCACTATCGTCGAGTCCACACGGCCAGTGACCTCACTGGAAGAACAAGGTGGTGTTAGTAATGTCACAGAGAATGTGGACTGGTACAGACCATCCTACAAATGAATAGAATTCAACATTTAAAAAAAAAAAAAAAAAAGATGACTTGACAAGTGAGCCAATCAGTCCAAGTTTATTTGTATAGCACCTTTCATACAGGTTAGTGCAGTTCACCATGCTTCATGGATGACTGACGAGCTGAAAATGAAAAAGTGTAGACTGTGTAAACAGAAAAGAACATTTGAGACCAATGCAAAAGAGACAATAACAAATAATGAAAATGTAATCCAATAGATTCAAAGGCTATAATAACAGTAATAGTAGTAAAATAGTGTGAAATAAAAACTAGATGAATAAAATAACAATAAAATAGATTGAAATGTTAAAACTTAAACAATATAAAATAAGTGATAAAATAATAAAATAGATTAAACATTGTTTTGACTTAAATACAATAAAATAGGTGTAAAAAAAACAATGTAAATAATGTCTATGAACCATTATTAATGAAAATACTGGCTGATAGATAGGTTTTTGTACCTTGCAGGAGCTCAGGGAGCCTTCTCCTTACTGAGAACTGCACCACTGTCCTTCCTGCATGACCTTAGTTCATGATGCCAGTGTTGCACATCATCCTAAGTTAAATATGAGTAACATTATTTATTAGATTTATCAAATATAAGGCCATGTTGTACAACCCGCTTTAAAAAATAAAAAAAATTAAGAAATAAAGAAATAATAATAATTAAAAATAAATAAAAAATTTATTAAAAAATACATTTAAAAAAAATAGATAAATAAAATAATCAGTGGAATAGCTTCTCATTCCCAGTTCTTGATTTAGCTGCACTCAGTGAACTGTATCTCTACCAGTCCATATACTCCTTGTAGATGTGTCTTGTTCCTCTTGTGAGGTCAACATAGAAACCCTTTTTGCAAAAATGTAAAGCTGATTGAGTGTCTTGGCATGCTGACCTGTTGTTGTCGACGGCATCTGAGTTTGTTTTGGACTAGATGTTCATGTTTTTTTTTTTGTCATCCATTGCTTGACAGTGAAGTCCCAGTGTCTTGTTTTAATAAGTGGTCCTTCTGCTGGCAATGCTTCTGCACAAGTGGAGCGGTAACAAAAAGGCACACGCTCATTCTGTGGCACCCTGGCAACCATATAAAATACATCTTTGCTTTTGTGAGACTCGCAGAGATGCAGCCTGTCAAAAGAAAATCCCTATTAAAGACAATACTATTAAACACAACTGACAGCGTTTCCCAATTTCCTTGATGCTCATCTCTCTGCACAGTAACCTGAGCGGTTGATATGTAACCGTTCATCCTGCTGTTTTATTGTCTAATTATATCGTCCACTCGGGCTTTGTCTCAACAATCGTTACCGTAATTTCACCGCAGGGCTTTTATATCTGCACAGCGTATCCCATTGGCCTCGTCACCCCTCTCTTCGTTATTAAAAGAGGTCAGTGCTGAAAACATGATATACGTTGTAGCAGTGTGTGCAGTTAAATAGACACTGGTAGAGCCGTGTCCCAGCTCGAAGAAGCCCTCTGGTGACGCTTACATAAACCAGAGGGCAGGTTTGTGCCAGCAGTGATGCCTCGTCTGAGCCTGTGCCTCCTACCCTCACTTAAGTGCAGCCACACCCTTCACCGCAGCAAACCCAGTCCAAACATGCATGTAGCAACAGCAGCCTGCTGGGCTATCCCTTAACATGCACACTAATGGACCATGTGTGTTCACTGTGTTTTCACATGGTTAATAAATGTCTGTTAACCTGATGTCTGCCGCTCTCTCTGAGTAATATTAAAGGGATAGGTTGTATTTTTTTTTGAAGTGGGGTTGTATGAATTACTAAGCCGTAGTCGGTGTATTACCTACAGTACATGGCGGTCGGCACGTCCTTTTGGAGAAACAGACAGGCGTAGCGGCACGGGAGTAAAGCTAATTAACTGCTGTGGACGGGAGCAGCAGGAAAATGTATTTAGCCACCTCAAAGAAAGGTTTAAGTGTACGCTATCTTACGGCCTTTTCCGATTGGTTAGTTTGCTTGTGTTACTATGATGTATCTGAACTAAGCCTTTAAAACTCCAAACTACCCGATCGAGGCAGCGGTAGACCAGCAACTTCCGTGTTCTGCGAGGTGAAACGACATAACAGCTTGAGTTTCCATCTGAAAGGCTGTCTGTCAAGGTAAAGCGGTGAAAATATTCTCAATATGGCGTATACTTGAACTATACTTAAGTGGCTAAAATAAATGTTGCTGCTGCCCCCCCGTCCACAGCAGTACATTGCTTTATTTCTGTGCTGGTACTCCCGTCTGTTTCTCCAAACCATTTACTGTAGATAATAAGCTGACTATGGAAAAGTAACTCATGCAACACCACTTCGAAAAAATGCCAACCATCCCTTTAAGTAGAAAGGTGGGGTTTTGTTTGCTGGCTGTTGTGTGAATGTGAATGCTTCTCTACACACGTGTTAATATGCATAACACAGCTACTCAAAACTAGCAAGCACCTGTTGGTGTTTGAAACTCGTGACAGCATGCAGAGGGTCGTTCGGTGTGCACAAGCATGTCATTATTCACGCCACGGCAGTAAAAGTTAAATGCACACAGTCCAAATGGAAAATATACATTTTCGTGCTTTTTAAAGATTGTTTCTGAACGCTAATTTGTCTAAACTAAAAGATTCCTTAACAAATTCCATCAATCCATTCATTTACACAGCTGCAAAACATGCGTAACTACAACTCCTTGTGTTTTTAGAAAATAGGCTTCTAAAGTCCTGTCTGCTTGTGTGTAGCTATTTGCTGAGAGATGATGTGATCGGCACGTCCGAACTGTCACTCAGCTGCTGTATAGCTCTGCCCAAACATGTCTGCTCTCAGAAAGTCTGATATGCCACTGGGGCTATAGGAGTGGTTCACACACTCAGACAGCTGATCCTGACAGTTAAAAACTCTGTATTTGAATACCTGCTGTTTTTTTATTATTGCACCCTTTAGATGGGACTTGTTTAAGTGCCACTCTACAGGAGCTCATTTACTTAGTTTGTGTCGAACAAGTGGAGGTATTCAAGGAAGAAACGCCGAGGGGATGACGGCAGCTGTTAGCAAATGTGTGCTTGTGTTTAGGTTAATTGGTAGTGTGAACAGTACGTTCGTGTCTCTTCATGCATGACTTAAATATACAAGTATGTTTGTGCCTGCTTTGCGCTCCTGGCTAGACGCTTCATTGTGCTGCCTGTATGTTCGCATGCTTTCTATATTTCATCCTTTTTTTTTTTTTCCTTTTTCCTTTTTCTACGTGTCACTCACTAACCTACTACCTCGTTGATCACTCTTGCCATGACAACCAATCAGCCTGTCAATCAAATTTCCATTTCCTCACTCAGTGGATTGTACTCTCCTTCTTGAACTCTCACTCCTTGGGTGGGTTGGTGTATAGTGACATAATAAATAGGATGGATGTTTAGTTCATTAGTCTTTGAGGTAAGGGAACGCAGGGCGAGCCGAGGCTAGTGCAGAAAGATTGAGATGTTTTCATCTTTCATCAGATACAAATTTGATTTAGGGAATTGTCATCTTACTAAGGTTAATGCAGGAATTCAATATGCCATACATTAAGATGTGATTCACAATGTCAGCCCCCTCTTAACATCAGTGGAATATCAGCATGCCCCTTTCGCTGCTGATGCTTGCAGATGTCCCACGTCTGCAGTGCACCGTCACTGGCTGGGTGCAGTTGCCAAGTTTAAGCTTTACTGTTACCCAGAGAGGAAAGAAAAACAGCTGAGTCACCGTGACTGCGAACAACGACCTACTGCATCACTGACCTGCTGGGTGTAGTGCAGCTCCTGAGACTGCTGTAATGTTTCAAAGATGGATTTTCACCTCCTTTTTGTTTGGATAGGATGCCTCAACTGAGATTTACAAAAAACTACAACCAACCTGCGGTTTATACAGTAAATTATGAGCAGGACAGACGGTTCTATAACATGAGACCAGTGCAGTTCTCCACTTACTCAATGACATAAGACAAATATCCGTTTTCAGACTGCACATCGGTTCACTTCCTGTCGACTTTACAGTAGCGTTACCTCCGCCTCCAGGTGATGACCTTACAGTGCCTTTTCATCCTTACGTTAGTTACTTCACTTTTCACTGTTGGCTTTGTACATATTATGGTTATATTGTTCATCTTTTTTCGTAGTGTTTTTGATCATTTTGATAACCACCTCAGTGTCTTCGATAACCGTTAGTGACGTTAGCTAGTCCCTTAGTGTGCCACCAACGTTGAACGCCCGATTTTCACATCTTGGCTAACGTTGTGTCGCTATGGCTCTTCGAATGTCACTTCCCACGTTGCCATAGAGTCCTTAGAGGTGACCGCCCTCCTAATAACCGTGACGGGTCTTTTCTTCATTTTAGTAGCCTGGCTAACCCTCGCTATTTATATTTATTATCAAAATGATTAAAAACCCTATACACAAAAGAAGGTAAACACTATTAACAATATGTACAAAGCTAACGGTGAAAAGCGAAGTCACTAACTTAAGGATGAAAAATCCTTCCGGTTGGAGGCGAAGGTAACGTAACTGTAGAGTCCACAGGAAGTAAACAGACGTCAAGTAGCGAGTTAAGTGTAGAAAAGGGATGAAGCTCAGATCTGTGTAGGTGTCGAGCGTAGGAAGCCCAACCCGGAGCTCTTAATCTTACAATGTGTGCCGTTTTTTTGTCTGTTTCTCTCTTTTCTCTTTTATCAGGCCTAAGCCATCAAGATTATTCCTCCATCCTTCTCTCCTTCCCCAACACAATAGCAAAAGGATGTGTGTTGTCGTTCCCTCTGGCCTTCTCTGTCCCAACAAACCAACAGCTCCTCTGCCATTCCCGGTGCCCCCTCCGGCAGCAGAGGCTCAGAAAGCCCCCTCGCGGCTGTCACCTCTGTCCCCCTGTCAACTGGCAACTGCTGGGACGTTTTGGTCTTCTCATCTCCGCTCTCTCTTCCTTTCACTCTCTATCCTTTCCTCTCACTAATCCCGTGTCGGAAATCATTACTTCAACTCTTTCTCTCACTTTAACATAAAAAAAAAAAAAAAGAAATGTTCATTGTGTGAGAAATCTTTTCCCTGTGAGGAAGCCACTCGCACATTTTTCCTCTCTTTCAACACCCATTTGTAATTTTTCATAGGTGCATAGTAGATTTATTTGGCTGGATAAGAGGAGCAGGAAAGTAATTTATTGGAAGAAGGCAAAATTATGAAAGATTTTTAGGATTGGTGTCAACTTTGACTCCAGACATCACTCCAACCCACAGTTAATGGAGTCGATATATTACAAAATGACTGATTTCCGCAGTTGCTCTGCATTGGTCTCACTCTGAATTTGTTTGCACTCGCAGTCTGTTTCTACAACAAGTGAAAGTTGACCTCAAAGCTAGCTTCCAACCTGGTGCCTGTATTTAGCCCAAATGTTGTTACGTTTTTTTTTAAAGAAAGGTGTTTTTCTTTTTCTTTTTTTTGCCGTTAGGTGTGTTTTTCTGTGTTTCACTATCTTAACAATAATGAGATCAAATGCCTAAACAGTTTTGAAATAAATGGTACTGTATCGTTTCACATGCTAATCAAAATATTTAATTTCTTTTTAACTTCTGCCGCCTAGTTGGCGGGAAATGAGAAGGGAGCATTGCCATTTTTGTTTTATTTTTATAGATATATTTCCTTTTTAATTTCAATTTTTGTATCATTTTTGTTTACATTTTTTTTTAAATGTCGATTATTTTGTGGCTGAATATTAAGGCAGTAGTTTTGATGCCTGTTGTGAAAGAGCAGATGGGCCAACATCAGTCGACAGCAAATTGTTCAGATCACAGCAAGCTGTTGTTGCCATGGTAATTTATTCTCAAGTTGCTCTCACTGGCGTCAGTGTCCTTGGTTTGATTGAGTATTCATAACAGGCTCGACGCTGGTACAATATGTACACAGTAGCTCACATTTACAAAGGGAATTAGCAACATTGGCTGATGCTGTAAAAGCCAATATGACAGCAGAGACCAACCGGAGCATCTAGCACAGATACTGGCCACATGAGAGATTGCTAAGTAATAGTAGATTTCAAAAATAATGGACGTAAATGCCCAGAATTGCCTTTTATTTGTTGGTGCAGTTGTAGAAACTAGTGTTATAATTCAACGGGAGCCTGGATTCCACAGTAGTGTTAGTGTGTATTCGTGTATGTTTTGGTGGTACAGTCACAGTGCCCACTCTGGCTATGGATACTGTATTTTGAACACGAAGCTTAATGGAGTGTGTTGCCTTTGTTTTCTTACACAGTTGTTTGCAAGTAAACATTGTCACTTTGGTGAATCATGTTTTTAGACACCGAAAAAGTACAGTGCGAGTGTTTCCTCAAGATCAACATGTTATTTCAGATGTTTAACTAACTGAATGTAAAATGACTTTAACATCGTTAAAAGTGTAATTGTAGCCTGTATTTCTAGATTTGACGAGTGCATTCATTATACGGCTTTTCGGTATGCTACTTGATTCTTCATTCCTTCCAACCAGTACACCTTTACTTCTAATGCAACTCTGAACAAAAATAATTGACTATGTACATCACATAATTATGACAATATTGTTGTGTTAGTGGAATGCTTATTTATTGAACTGTCTATTCTCGACATATATAGTGTGACTTCAGTTTCCTAAAGTGGAAGAACATAAATGGTAAGGTCTATAAGCACTATCTTAGTAAGTAGGACTGCATTATATTTACCATTCTGCATTGTGAAGATAATTGCATCAACACTTGTTGGTATTCTCAAATAAAGTTTTTCATTTGTGAAGTTTTGTCTTTTTCTCTGCATCGAGTGGAGACGTGTGTATTAATGTGCCATCAGTGGAAACGGATTCTTTTTATGTCTCGTCTCTTGTTGCTGAGCCAGCCTGTGGAACAGAAATATTTAGTACATGTAAATCCTCTGATTTACCCACAGCCCCCCCTGCTGGTGATAAGCCTGTGTTGCATTATGATCGCACCTCAAACACTGTTCACACGGACAGTGTGTACCATACTGTGTTCACTGCTCGGGTAGTAATTAAGAAATGCACTAAGCAGGACAACGATGTAAGAAATACTAACCTACAAATGAATGGATGGATGGATAAATTACTATTCTACTATAATAATAAACGATTTAAAAAAGCTTTGAGCTTGATTATTTTCTTTATCTATTAATCTGCTGGTTGATTTCTGGATAAATTGATGAATCATTACGTCCATAAACAATCATAGTGTAGTGACACATGACCTGAAGCCCACGGTGACCAAAACAGACCAAAACCAAACAAGATGTTCTGTTTGCTGTCACAAAAGACAAAGAAACGCAGCAAATTCTTCCAACAAAAAAATGCTGAAACTAAGTCACGTTTAGTATTTTTGCTTTGAAAATGAGAAGGAACTTATCGATTAGCAGAGTAGTTGGTGATTATCTTTCAATAATCAATCAAGCTGTAGTTACTGCACATGAAAATGTCACACGGCAGACTTTCACACCAGTGACCTTGCTTGGATGTGCAAACTGAAGTTACTACAGTTGATTGTAATGGTGTAACTTTTCAAAAGTGCATTTACTGGATGGTTACATGATAATAATGATGAAGTCACTTCAGGAAGTGAAATGATGCTCTCATTGACACTGCACACATTCACAAATCTAGCTAAATAGTTCAGTATCATCTAATGAATTACTCTTTAAATAATATAATGTATTTCACGTATAAACCCATTTTTCTTTTGGTGAGTCTTCATGCTGTTTGGCTGGCATTCATAACAGGACTGGCCTACGAACACAAACGGAAGGAAAAGAAGTGTATTTCTGAGTGCTTGTCTCTACGGTGTAGAGTGGATGGGTTGATGCTTGTGTGTGTCTGCAGGACGGCACTGGAGCCCTCCAGCGCAGCGGCTCTCTGGGGAAGCTCAGGGACGTCCTACGTCGCAGCAGCGAGCTGCTGGTGAAGAAGCTGCAGGGCAACGGGCCGCCTGAACCTCGCAGCACCAAGTAAGAACTGAAGAAAGCCTCCGAATGATTCGCCTTGTTGAAGTAAAATGAAGTCTTTGGGAAGCAAGTAGATTCATAGTTTGGAAATGAACTCCCCGATACCGTATGAACATTATTGTCTTACTATTTGTTCAACAGCATGAAGCGAGCTGCTTCCTTGAATTACCTGAACAAAACCAGTGACGACCCTTTCCAGGTGAGCAGCAGTTTGTAGTGTTTTAAACGCACGCTATGTCACTTTCTACCACGAGATGTCTCTCAATCAAATCATTAACTAAAGGCGGATGTGGTGAAGTAGCAGGGGATCAAGTTGTTGTCTTCACCTTCATTGCCGTCATTTAGTCAGCTGCTCCCGTTTAGGATTCTCTCAGATTCCACAGAGGTCCTCCTCTCCAACTCAAACGGACCCGGTGATGAAAACCAGCAAAAACACTGAATAACGTTCACAAACTAACCTGTTTCTCTGATGACAAAAACCCTTCATTCGGTTCAAATACAAAGTCAAAACGGACCAAAATCTAAAAAGTTTATGTTTAAAACTGGATAAAAAGTCAATTTATTACAGCTTGTGTCTGACACAATGCTGACGTGCAAAGGGGATACGTCGCCATCACAGGCGATCAGAGGAAACGGACTGTTACCTTGATTAAAATGACACATTTCTCTAGGTTTGAAAATTGTTGGAAACATTTCGGATAATGGTACACAACAAAATATATAACGTAGGTCTTTCCTTTTTTAGACATTTTAATATGGAAATGTTAATAATTATACCTTTTTAATTAATGCTATATTATTGGAAATGTTATGTTTTAACTTTCTTGTCGTTCCCCTCTGTATCTTCCTCTGTTTCCGTGTCAGACTCGGGGAGGCAGTAATTTGAGGGAGAGTCGGGGCCTGAGTTCCAGCACTGTGGATCTCTACACTGGAAACTGAGCAGCAGGTGGCCTATCAGCTGATCTGTTCCTGACCCAAAGAGGCTCCGACCCTTTAGCTCGTTCTCTGAGCCCTAATGACCACCAGCACTACCAGACAGACTCCCAAACACCCTACTTCCCCTGCCTGTCAGCATCCCACCCAAAGACCCATATCCTCCAAGATTCAGACCCAAAGACATTTTCACTCATCAACGCATATAATTCATAACTGCTGTGTTTATCCCCAGTTTGTTATTAAATCCAGGTTGTCGCTTTTTAGTCTTCCAGAGATAGATTGCTGTATTTTCCTCTCGTTTTCGCCTCAGTGCCTCCTAAATGTGGCCAGAGAAAACATACCTCGTCTCTCCCCCATTTCATAATCACTGTGACTCTGCACTTTGGTCCGTTGCCATAATGTCACCTGCTCTGGTATATTCCTCCTTATGTTGTTTTGATTTGAAATATATTTGTGCTCCTAAAAAATGTCTTCCTGAGCCATTCATTGGTTTACTTTGTACATTTCAATTTTCTCAAGAACTAGAAATATAATAAATAGGTGTGTTGGGTTTGGAATTGCATAATGTAAAGTTGACTTGATTACACTGTTGAAAGAAATCATTTTTATTTAAATTTTAATGATTTTGCCTATTGAGATTTCATGACAATGCGAGGTGTTGGTTAAAGCTTTGGGAAACAGGGTGACTTGTTGATCTTACTGACATGATTTGAGTCAAGTGACTTGTTAGGGATAAAAGTTTTGTTCATACATGTTTTGAAAAACAATTAGAAATTGAAATGGCTGCTGCTTTAACCTCTGCACCGGTTTCTCTTCCATTGCAGAGAAAATGTTGGAAAATCTTTGAGCCCTTTATTGTCTCAGAGTGCTGAAAAGCAACCATAAAAAATGTTCAACTTTTTAAATTGTGTGTATATATATAAAAAAAAAAAAAGATCATCCTGAAGGATCTCTGGTGCCATATGCAGGACTCTTCTGCAGGCTCGCTGTTTCTGTTTCAGTCGACCTCTGCAGGTTAGAGCTGCCAACTGTGAGCACATACTCTAATAATGTTGTTCACAGTGATTTATGTGTGATACATGTCTAGATATGTGATAATGACTTTTTTTTGCACAGTTCTCAGATTGGTGTCTTCTGTCTTTTTTTTTTTTTTTTTTTTAGTGACGCTCAAAAGAAACTGGAATGTCTTTTTTGATTAATTTTGTTTTCCTTTGTTTGACATGTTTTCCCTTTCATGTGTATTAAGTGTATACAATAGAATATGATCATAAGTTCACAAATCATAGAATTCATCAGGAAATGAGTGTTGGTAAGAGTTGAATGAGTATCGGTGTGGATCTGATTCTTAATCCTATCTGTCGTAAATACTGTGAGATAGCAAACCGGAACCACTTTCTGATCATGATTTAGAAATAAAACCATAAATTTTCTATTTCATATTTGCGATTTTGTCATTCTTGTATGAAATTGAATGTGGTTTATTAAAGGATTTCCTACAGCCCTTGAAAATCTGTATACATTTGTCTGGATTTGAAAAACCTTGTCTTTAAAGCTGTTAATTTGCTTGTTAATACTTGAGACAATCTAATTATAAAACAGTGAATTCCACAAAAGCAAGCTCTTAAACGTCATCGTGTAAGTAAGTGTGGGAACCCCGGTGCCTTGCCAAGCTGTGATATGTCTCCCAGTTTTCCCTCCTCCTGGTAGAGGTCAGCCCGGGGTTTCTCTGCTCGCTGGTAATCTGTGTGTGTCAGTGCTTTAATGTGTAGCCTCAACCCTTTATCACTTCTGAGAGCTTTGAAATAACCGGGAGCTGTCAGCCTCCTCCTCCCAGTCGTCTCGGAAAAGGAAACGGCAAATTAGAGTAGCAGAGTGTGTTCGTGTGTGAGAGCGCATGCCATGCCCTCCAAAACTTTAACTTCTCATTTTGTATGATATGCTTTTAAATTTAATTTTTTTACAACTGTGGGTCGTCCTTCTCACGGCAGCCGCTTCCTATCAGCGGTAACACTGGTTTGACCCTTTAATCCTTCCGATTGGTTGACTGCATGTTTTATCTGCCGTCTAGGTGCCAGCTGGACCAGTAACATGGCACCAGTCCCACATGCAGTGCTGCCAGTGGTGCCAGCAGGGGCCGTCCCCTTATGTGACAGTGATGTATGCATGGCAGGACTCTCTGGGTTTGTGCCATTTACTACCTGACAAACTCTTAAATGTACAGAACGCGCTACTGTGATATGAGAGCATCGACATACCTACAGGAAGTATACAGCCGACAGATATAGAGGTATTATAAAGCTAGAATTTGACATAAACTACTTAACATAATAATAAACTCATTTAGTTAGTTTGTATTACCATAAAAAACATAGTACCTACTGTGAACTGACAATGGAATTTTTTTTCTTAAGGGCCAAATTGGATAATTTTGCTATTAAAACTGCAAACAAAATAGAATACATTTCCCAAATATCCAATCTACAGGAGATAAACGCATGTTGGACCTCGTTTTTCAATCATTTAAATGTGCGTGATTTGAAAGTGTTCTTCATATGTGCAGTTGAAGTGATCCGGTTGAACCAGGGGGTCGCAGTGTTGTATGCCTTATCCCGTCTGGTACTGGCACCGGAAGCTGCACGAGCAGTGAGAGGGAATACACGTCAAGCGACCATGGACACACAGATTGATACAGGATGTTTGATGGTTTGCTTTCAAAATAAAGTTACATTTTAATTTCGGTACGTATGTATTTGATACTTATTGTAACTGTTGAGAGAGTTGTTTTAACTAAACATAGCTCAATTGATAGAACAGCAAAACACGAGTAAAAAAACATATGAATAAAGACGTATTTGCTAATGAAGAGTCATGACAATACAACCCAAATGTGCAAAATCAAGTGGGGCGAAAATGTTGAATATATGCTCACATATTGTTCTAATGTCTTTACAAAGCATGACAACTTGATTGAACAAAACTAAAATTAAATAACGGTAAAAGGAAAGAAAAAAAAAATAAATGACACTCATTTATTTTGAAAGTCCTTCTGGAACTCGTGCGTGTTGTTTCGGCTCACTTGACGCCGGTGGAGAAGAATCACACAGGCGAGTGGGAGGAAGCCGACTTGGAAACACCGCGGAGCGAAACTCCCTCTTGTTGAGGACTGAACTGTCCAAGCGGTCGGCGGCTCTGGACGCAGGCAGACGGCGGCAACACAGACCGGGTTGTAATGAACCACTGCGGCCTAAATTCACACCAACCCTCCGTCCCGTCAGCTACCTGGAAGTTTTAAACTTCGCTTCAAACTTTCGGCGGGGCTTCTCAGTCTGAACTCGTTAAGTCGTTTGTCTGGCTGGCCTGTACACCGACGCGTCCGTCTCCACATGTTTCTGCCTTGTTCCAGCTAGTTTCCAAAACAACCAGGTGAACAGGCCGTCTGGCTTCCCCGGGGACCTGCGCAGGTAGCGGGGTTAGTTTACCTGTACGCACACGGTGACGCACGGATCTCTTTTTTAACGTTACCCTTTCGCCCTACGGCTCTCCCCCGTAGCCGCCGGAGAACAGCACCGTGGAGCCGCCGAGCACCAGGACGGTCATGGATCTAACCGGAGCGAGCGAGACCAGGCGGAGGGCAGGCAGGAGAAACCCCGCGGTGACTACCAGGAGAAAAACACCGGTGGATGTGATGTACGCCGTCGGTATTATCTGCCTCCAAGGTTGGTAACAAGCTCCTGTAACATTTCAAACACACAGTACGCATACGTTTCTATTTATTTATTTTCCATTCAGAGACTGTAAAACGAGAAAACACGTTCAAATTGGACCCCGACATTGACCTCCATGCTTTTTTTCTTAAGGGTTTGCTTTTACTGGTTCAAGTTAGTTAGGCTGGCACTGTGAGGAACATAACACAGCGACAGAGTTGGAGCTGCTTTTATCCTTCACTGCCTCAGAAAAACGCTTTCTAAGAAGTTAAAATTTTAAAGAGTTTAAAGTACATTTTGCTTGTGGTCAATGGAGGAATGGGGCTCCCCTCCCCCTCCCCCATTGACCCCAGTTTGGAAAGTAAATTAAGCCTTCTGCCTTCAAAATCATTATTTCCTCCGTAGGATTTATTGAGAAACGAGAGAAATGTACATAATACCAACGATATGTCTGTTTACTCCTTGCTCTAGTTACACAGTAATTAAATGTATAACCTGGAGTATGGGGAATTGTAGGTTTCCATCTATCACTGAAGGCAGCCCTGCCATGTTATTATGTATTCCCAGGAGTATACTTCCATCCTGGCACAACGCTTTGGATACGCCATTTCTGATTATCATATTCATAACTCTGTTTGCACTGCCTCTCTGCGCCCCAGCGTGTCATGCTTTCATGGGTGCCATTCATATGCATGGGGTGCGGAGCAGTGCTGTGCTTCTGGCCGAGTGTTATCCAGAAGAGAAGAGTCAGAAAAAGACAAATCAACGTGACGCAACGCCCCCCCACATTGTCTAAAGCCTTTTGAAAGTTCATAACCTTGGCTACAGAGTGAGAAGAGAAAGCCCTGAAAAGATCCTTCCCAGTTTGTGCAAGGAATGCTCTTATCCAGGCCAAGGATCGGGCTCATTAACTCACCGCTCATCATGTCAAAACTGACTCACTTTTATCTGATCTCCACGTGCAGACTGAGACGCAGACGAGCACAGATTGTGTTTGCCTGTGCCTTCAACACAAGCGTGATAGTCAGAGTGGCTGAAAAATTCCTTTAAGTTGAAGTGTCTGTCGCCCCCCTCCTGTCTCCTCATGGTGCCCACTCTGGGATGAATGTGTCCTCTGTGTGCAGGCAGCAGGGGAGACGGGAGGCTGTTTTGGGTTTGTGTTTATAAGAGTCATGAATAGAGCCAAGCCAGGTACTGTCACGACTGCCTCGCGCTTTCAGAAATGTCCTATTTTTAAAAGCGCCTTCTGAATATGTTGGAAGCACCGCAAGGGCCAGAAATTGCGGCGAACGAGACAACGCTTTTTATAGTAGCGCTATTCCCACATGAAGCTGTCCACACCAAACACACCATGTCTCTGGAGGCTTGTCTGATCTGCAGGATCTGGCCAATGTGGTCAAATATTTACCCAGATCCTTTTTTCTTTTTTTAGTTGACAATAATCGTTCTGTTTTGCCGTTCCACTCTTTGCTCCTCTGTATCTGGTTTCTATTTGTGGCTGACCAGCGCCGTGCCCCCTGAGCAGCTCCGAGCAGATGAAAGCTACTTATGGAGTTAATGTCCGTAATGTAAATGCAGCATCTCTCTGCCCATTCGCCTGCCTATTCCTTCCTCCTCGTCTTGTGTTTTTCATTCCCTGCTTCATCAAGGCAATCGCATTCCTGGAGTATGAAATGACTGGGCTTATTGCCGAGGAGCTGAGATAGATGTGAAATGTTTAAGTAACATCCTCACACTCGTCTCTTCTCTCAGACCCTCCTCTTTGATCTCTCTGCCTCACGGTGCAGCTGGAAAAGATCTGCATTTCAGCTCTCCTGGCACATTAATAATTTGGATGCCTGTGCAAAAAACTAATATTCACCTCATGATGATTTAAAGGTGTGCAGTTGCATTTCTTGGTGGAATTCAACAGTGAATCCTGACTTTAACGACTTGTGTATATTCTCCTGCTTTCATAACCCGCTGTAAAACAAGATTCTGTAACCAAACTGCAGCAGTAGCAAACCACAGTGTATGTTATTTGGTTTGTTTAATGGATTTGTTGTTCAGTCACTAAATGGATGGTGTTTTGCCCAGAAATATCAGAGATACTCGAAGTCGTGCGGAAGCTCTCCTGTATTCAATCGACCAGTGTTTAAATAAATGAAAAGAAGGCCCATAAAGCTGATCTGATCTGCAGCATGTGTACTGTTTCAGCTGCAGAGAGGCTCTGAGCAGATACCACAGGGGCTTTTGTTGTTATTTTGTTGCCGTGCCCACCCGCCGCTGCTTTATTTTTAAATCCATACGCTTGGCTCTTATTAACCCTACTGTGCCTGGACCCAGGGGGTGTTTGGCTGCACACTGAATACTCGGATTCAGAAGGAATGAGAGAATGACGCCTAAATAAACACAGAAATGTGGGCGTAATTTGTCTGTTTTCCTATCGGGTAGCTGTTTACAATTCTGTGGTGGACAACAATCATCAAAATGAAATTGAGTGGATTACAATACATAGCATGGCATGAGATTGGTATCTTCTGTGCACAGCTGTTGATGCAGTAAACCGCTGTAGCTGTATTCATACATCATATAGTTTTATCATGCAACAGGATTATAAGATAAAGGAATGATTCATTTTTTCTTTATAACGCCACTCTCACTATTTTTGTTCTGGGCCCTGTTGTCTTGTTTTCCCCCCCCACCACACCAATTGATTATGATGTCTTGTTTATTCCACTAAAGTGCTGCAGGGGTTGGATATTATATGAACATCTGGGCTGCACATCATTGCAATATCTAATGCAATCCAATACAATACCTTTTATCCCGCTTTGTTATGGCAGAGTAAGGCAGTGATTTGTACCTTTTAGTATTTTTTAAGTATAGTTTGCGTAAGTCCTGGGGGATAAATCAACATTATCTGCTATCGAATTAAAGCCACACAGTGTAATATGTTATATGTTATAGTTTAACAAGTCTCTGAAATGATGTAGAGCTGGTTGTAGTTAAAAACTAAATGTAACTTTAGAATTAAGAAAAAGGGAATTGTGACAAAGATGGGTGCTGGGCAGAATAAAGCATCGAGCCAAAAAAGAATGATGAATAGAGTTCAATAACAATCTCTGGTTCTCAGTGTGTTTGCGCACATCAGAGAGTTTGACTGGTAGCACAAGTTGTGAGACTGGGGGAGGATTTCTCAAGGTCTTCTATGGCTCTAGTTTCTGGTCATTTATCAGTCAGTGTTTATTCAGGTTTAGGTGAAGCCTTTTGAACTTCAGAGTGCTCTTTTTCACCCAGTTGGTATGTGCAGTTTGCACTCACTCAATCCAGTGCACTCACTCTCTTCTCCCAGGGGAGGATCTTCTTGCACTCCTTCAGAGGTCACCACCACGGCTGCCCAATATCTCGGATTTGGGGTCCATGTCAGTTCTAAATTGATGCGCCTGTGTCTCCTCGGTTCTCCGTCCTCCAGCCCATGACCCCGAAATTGATATACTGTACGTGTGCCATCTTTAAAGATCTTGAAGAGGAGTGAGGGAGCAAGGCCCCTCT
Source organism: Bovichtus diacanthus (assembly GCA_943590825.1). Taxonomy (NCBI): domain Eukaryota; kingdom Metazoa; phylum Chordata; class Actinopteri; order Perciformes; family Bovichtidae; genus Bovichtus; species Bovichtus diacanthus. Next base: position 15,879,865 of record CALSBV010010813.1, read on the forward strand.
AGATACATGTGATGCATGTCTGGCTAAATTGAAAACATGCAACTCTGTCACAAATGTACAGACTTACTGTGTCTTCAAATTTGAATCAAACATGAGCAAAGATGTCCCATTTGGCAGATGCATGTTACCCCGATGGCTTCAGCCAAATCCCATCTTTTCTTTGATGTTAAAAAAGGTAGTTAAGGAGCTCTGAGGAGATGCAACAGAGGGAAGCCAGGTTTTATGAATGAATTTATCTTTCTTGCTCTAGTTGTCCTCACTATGCTTATTTTTCTTTTGACTAAAGGAAATTGGTGGCATGACTGGGCGAAACGGCTTCATTTTTATTTTTAAATTAGTCACTGGTATTTCTAAAACGTGTTACGTTATGGATCAATGGTGGCCAATAACAACACTCTCACCAGCCCGGGGAGAGAGATTAATGAAAAAAAGATGGTCAGGATATAATACGTTTTGTCAGCTAATATTTTCCAAGCTGCGGCATTAAATGTTTGGTATGTGCACGTAGGAAACGTACCTGCTGATTTTGTGCAGGAAGACTGAACTTCCTTGATGTTTTTTAAAAAATAAGCACTGTTCCTAATGATCACTGCCCTCCGTGGCCCCTGTTGGCTCCTTGTCATCTATAGAGCCAAATAAACCGAGGGCTGCGAGGACCGAGCTACTCGCTTTAAACGATGATTACTGCACCTAATGACCCATGTGCTTGTGCGGCTGTGTGTACGTGCGTGTGACAGAGTGCATGCGCGTCGGCTCATGTGTTTGAGCTTTTGCTGGCTCTGCTGTTGGACCCTGTGGTTGTGATTGGAGGCCTTGTAGATCTCTGTCTCTTTTTCCTTCTTTCCTGTCATAGTTGGTCTGTTGCCCCTCGTGGTTGCAAGTCTTGTCCGGAGGAATCTCTGTTGTTTATTGACTTGGTGCCTGCCTGCACAGCACTTTCTCTGTCTGGGCTGGAGGAGTGGTTAGCCTGCACCCCCAACCCACCACTGCTGACTTTGTTGTGTTGCGCTCAGCACAGTTTTTTTGTTCTGTGGTGTTTCCAATTACTTGCCGCCATGCTTCAGTGGGATAGTATGTGTTATAGGAGCTCAGTCCAGTTCTGCAAGCTACTGAGATATCTAACACAGGAGTGACCTGATTGACGCGCTTAGCTAATTGTTAGCCTAACAATCGCTACCACTCGCCGTGTGTTGCGTTGAGTACAGATTCCCCAGGCTCTTACCGTATGCTGGAAGTGCTGTGTAATTTACTAAAGCTTAAGTCCTGAAATCGCTTCTGAGTACCATTGTGAAACACAAATGGCTACAATCTAAACATTTAGGTTGAGTTACTTTATTTTTTAAGTAAATGTCTTAAGAGAGCTCATAACGCAAACAGTGGCGAGTAGAGCTGCAAACATTAGTCGATTTGATCCATTAGTATATCGACGGAAAACAGTTTGGTAGCGATTTTGATAATCGTTTGGGTTTTTTTATAAGCAAAACCGCCAAACATTTACTTGTTCCAGCTTCACAAAGGAGAAGATGTGATGCTTTCATACATCACAGGGATTTCTTTGAGACAAAACAAGACATCTTAAGATGCCTCCCTGGGCTATGGGTAGGGCTGGGCGATATGGAGATCTCGCACTCCTGTGTGAGTTTGATTAATACAAGCAATACATGTTTAATATTTGGCTTTACTTATTACAATTTTAAACATTTTAAAACATGTTTTCAAGGTGTAAACTGGAACATGTTTTGGTCAAAAACTTTGGAAAACCCGCCCAATCCTGCCATACAAACATACCTACATTTATTTTTGCTATTAAAAAAGAATGGGAGGCCCAATCTGAAACGATCAAACCTGATGTGAAAAGATCAGACCGACATTAACCTAGTATGAAAAGCCAACGCAGAGGGCTCTGGCTAAAGGCCTACGCTACTAAAGACCCTGGTCGCATTTTAGTTACCTGTTCTGATTCAAGCTATAATCAGTAAAATTAGTGAATGTGACATTATTGTTCTTTATATCAGATGTAGATGCTGATATTTTATGAGTGCATTTAACCACAACACGATCTTATCTGCTGTTGCTGGATCACGTATCTGCTATTAGTGATAACCTATGCTTTCATGTTCACGTTTAAAATGATGTTTGACGCTGCAGATATAACCCACTCCGACAGTTGTAAATCCTTAAGATAACTTTCACCCCCACAGGGCAGGTGTGAGGCCCTGGTGAGGGAAGCTCGCCTTCAGAGCCAAACAAAATCCCTGTTTTGTTCTCACGTCTGTGCCATAGCATGCGCAGCCACTGCATTCAAATGCATCTGATCAAAACGTGCAGGAATGCCTCATTTGGCGTCAGCCCGTTTGAAGGGGAGGTGGGGGAGAAAGGAGGGTAGGAGCGGAGAAAGGCGTCTGGCATGCCATTGCATAATCCAAACAGCCATTAACTCTTTGTGTCCCGAGGATGAATGAACTCATCATAGCAACGGTGACACCAGGCAGCTCTCAATCAGTCCTCAGCTCCTCCCCGCCACACCAGCAGGTTTAAACAGGCTGAAAAGGCTACTGGTGTTTAATGGGAAGGGCCTTCAACTGTGTTTGATCTTCTAATGAATGGGGTCAACTGGCTACAACTGACCCTGCAGAGGGCCAAGTTGTTGTTGTTGGGAAAGAATATATTTACCTTCAGTAGTTTGCATCAGTGCTGATATATACTGTATCATCCAGTTTACCTGCGCTCTGTTGCGTTTGGCGGCACTCCTCATTATGCTGTGTTTCGTGTTTGTGTGGGTTGCAGCCTAGCTCAAAGGCCAGATCTGTCTCCATGGCAGCCCGTGCCACGTTAACCTCCCAGCCCTGGTACCTGACTAAACCTGCAGGAGTTTGGATTTACTCTGTTACGATGGAGCCAGCATAATGTGTGACTTAAGTTGGTGGCTTCATCAGCTCTTGGCACGGGGAGCTTGTGAATGTTTTAGAGCTTTCCAGTTCCTTTGAACCAGCTCATATATTTTGGATGTGAACCAAGTGCCATACTACCACTGGTGTTCTGGCTTTGGAGGAGCACAGTTATATCTTTTCAGTTGTTCCCACAAGGAAGAATTTCCCACCACAACAATATTTCTTGAAAAGTGTTTTGTTGTCCGTGAAAAGAAATGTGGGATGAAGGAACCATATTTCAGAGTAATTTTAGGGGGTGTCTCAATTAAAGATTTCTGTGATTGTCAGCGTGAACAAAATGTGTGATTGACAATCAGGGACGGATGATACTTCACGCATACTGTGTATCTTTATCAGTCTGGAATCCGGAAGTATGTCTGCGCAATCTGGAAAAACTGTACACAGAAAATTGCACAAAAATGGCACCGTGATTGTCAAATTAACATTAAGTAATTGTGTAATTAGTCATCTCATTTAGGAAATATTTGGTCATATGCAAGCTACTTAGCTAGGTGTGTATGTGTGCATATAAGTGTATGTATATAATTATTTATTTTTTATTCTGATCAAACTCCATTGTCTCCACTGTACTGGAAATATCTCAATGTGATATCATGTCGAAGACTATTTGACTGGAGGAATACAAATAAATTAAACAAACAAAATGGGCCCAGAACTGGAATATACTGTACATCCCCAACAGCTAATTGTGTTGGTAGACAAGAACCCTGTTGGCCCAGAGAGTAATTCCTCCCTTCATGTATTCATTCATTCAGAGTTTCTGCTCTCTCCACACATTAAACCAGGATTAAACTCCTGCACTCTGCAGTACTACTGAGCTGTGTGGGTTGTTCAGTGTGTACACTCTGTGCTTGTTAACAGTGTGAAAATGTTTAAAACGGGATTTATCATTGATCTTTCCTTTTGTTATTTCCTCTCTTCGCGAATTATACGTCTTTCTGCTGTTTGCCCTGTAATCAGCCTCGAACAGTGAATCCGGCCATTCAGTAGATTTATTTATCGGCTCCATAATCACCCAGTGAAACCTCTACTGACCTGAGGTCTGGTACGCAGCCATGTTCAACGATTATTCATCTCCTGTCCTGCAGCCAGTACGCCCGGCAGCATTAGCACATTATGGTCAGCATTGTTCTGTATTAGTAGACAGTAATTACTACAGCAGAGAGGAGCTCATTACACAGCCAGAATTATTTTCTGTGGTTTTAATTATGTTAAACAACCTCAGCTGACTCCTCGGCTTCATCTTGTTTCCTTGCCGCCGCCGCTGCTGCTGTTGTACTCACTCTCCGTTTTACCTTCCCCTGCTCCCTTTCAATTTGTTCGTTCCAGTTTCACAAACTATGCCAACTGCTGAATCCCTTCAAACCCCCCATCCTCCTTTCTGTTGCCCTCTATCTGAACCTCCCTCTGAGTCTGCGATCAAACCAGACTTCAGTGGTTTTTAAAAATCTTTTCTGACAGAGGGATGGCACAGCAGAGACAGACTGAGTGGGTTAGCTGCATGAGGAGGTTTTTGGTTGAAACTGCGCAGTGTTTGGGAAGCGATTCTCCTGATGGAAAGGGATCTGAAACGAGCCCAGAGTTGTGTTAAATTCTGTCAGACAGTAAACCGCTGTTTGGAAGTAGTTTTTATATCCACACAGATTGTCTTTCTCTCTCAAGTCAGTACCAACACAGGAGTCTGTACTTGGTGTCAAAGTTCTGGATTGTGTCCTGTGTCCATTCCTGACTGAAATGCCTCCAGATTTTTAATTTTTTTTTACTAGGTGTCCTGTTGGGACAACATCTGTCTTTTGCTTTGTTTGTTTTCAGCTGTGCAAAACGAGGTCACAGGTTAGTCCTGTAACATCTGCGACAGGAAGGTGCTTCCTGTTTGTCTTGCATTATTCCCTCCATCTTTCCACAATACTGTAGCATCTCTTGTGGAGACTGATACGATGTATGTGGCTGCTCTGCTTGTCACATGCACGTGTGTGATCAAAAGCTAATCTGGTTGTTTTTAAGGCTTTAAAATGCTTATTCTGAGTTTCCATGGACAATTTTTGTGCTGCGCGGTCTAAAAGCTGTTTTTAAAAGGATTTCCCACTCTGCCAAGAATAAAAGTCTTGAGGCGCAAACTTGATCGTTGTATTTTTGAGGATATTGTTTTTACATTAAAATGGCCCAGTATAAATATACTGGATATCTGCACAGGCTAGAAAACATCGACCGGCAAACAATAAATGTGGAAAAACGTAAAAAAAAATTACATCACTGGTAGGCTACTTTTTGAGACGACAACACTTGAATGTATTGCTTATATACTGTCTATGTCTGCAGTCAACACTGTTGAAATACAAACTTAATTCATTTTAATCAGTGACACGCATTGTAGGGTAACTTTCTACGAGTTTCTGCATGGACATTTGCTGAAAAAATACTAATGTGGTAATATGATGATCAAGATAAAAAAAGATTTACGGTAAATACTTTTCTGTCGATCGACTAATCGTCCAGACAGTGTCAATAATTCCTGGCAGGTATTAGTGTAGTTTCTCAGTCTTCTGTGGCTAAAATGAAATGTTAACTCCAGTCATTGTCATCCGTATTGGCTATTACCAGCCTCAGTCAACAATACCATATATTTTGCTTTCAAAAACCCCACAGAGGACAGAGACAGTAAATAATACAAAATGATACACACCACTACAATGGGCTGCTCTGTGCAGGTGCAGCCAGCGAAAGCAGCCTTGTTGAATGGGGAGCACAGCACAGCGTTTCCTGTCCTTATCTGCTGAGGTGACGACGGATAGAAATGCCCGTGTTGTGTCTGACAACTGACAATGGTCCCCCTCCTGTGCCAGAGGAAACCAATATTTTCATGTGGTTGTTTCCTCCTGGCGTCACGTCAGAGCGGATGAGGATCTCCGCAGCGGCCTCCCTGTTCAACGCTGCAGCTGCTTTGTGTCCTCATCCAGGTTAGAGCCCAGACAGAGGGCCAGTGTCCTGTCTTTCCTCACTGTGAACCATGTGGCCGAGGGTCTCTGCTCTGTGTGCGTGTGGTCAGGATGAAGGGCAAAGGCTGCACTCTCCCTGAGGGTCTGGACACCAGCCTCGGCAGGAGAAGGCCGACGGCTGTTTGGCTGTTGACTTCCTGTGGTGCAGATGGTGGGCCCCCGTGCTGCTGAACACACGGGGCTCTCACTACCTCTGGAATTTAAAAAATATGTAAACAACAGACTGACGCCATGCAGGAAAGGCTATTTTGCGTAAGTCCATGTGTTGGTGTGGCATACACATGGAGCTCGTGCACCTGTGGGCACATGTCTGTCTGTAATTTTATAGGGTCCTGGTATGTATCATCATTAATGGACTAAAACCAGACATTAAACCAGACCTGATGCGTTATGTTTGCCCTCTAAATTTTGCAGTTCCTCAAATGAGGACCACATTTTACTCTTTTTTTTTATTCATTCTTCTTTTTCTGTCTCATGCTTACCCACGACTGGTGATGCTTCATCCTGGGATAAAATTTTAAGTGAGTCCATTGCTGCATGACAGCTGTCTGTAACAGGCGAGAAGATGAAATTGACAGAAATAGGCAAACGCTTTTCTCTATTAGTGCTTTCTCTGTCTTTTGGTAAAATACTCTCTGCCATTATTCAGCGATGGAGCTGTGCGTTTCTGCCCGTTGCGTTTTTGCACCATGACTTCACTGGGGCTCTTTCATCTCTCCGTGGATGGTTTCCAGGCAGACGTCTTTACTCTGCCTTTGTGTGTGCCCCCCCATCCTGTCAATTTCGTAGGAAGCATAGAAAAGGTTGCAGTGAAAGCTACACCCCTGCCTTCCCTACAACCTCACAGGTCCATCTTAAAACGAGGTCAGATGACACACGAGCCCGGGGTGCACCGCTCTCTGTTGCTCTCGCTTCCTCACTCTCCTATTCTATTCCTCCCTCGCACTCTTTGAACATTCACAACGACTGTGGCGTGCTTTGACGGGAGAAAGCTACTGTCTGACTCTGGAACAGCAAGCGCCTCACCCTCTGATGTCACAAAGTGTAGAGAAACCCTCCAGTCTGCTTTCAAAAAATGTCTAACTGTATGTGTGTTGAGTGACAATCAAATACTCCTCGCAGAGTTCCTCAGATGCACAAGTCAAACTCGTCGAATGGTACAGTAGTTGTAGTTTTTCCCTGTCTTGTTCTTTTTTTTCAGGATTAAATGTGTAAACATGGCTCATTAACTGATCGGCAAAAATTATACGTTTCGCACACTTTTGGAGTCAATGTTCATTTCTATTTATATGAAAGAACCACAAAACCACATTCTCGTGCATTCACAAATATAAAAGTGATTATATGCAACAGACAGAGAAAAGTATCGAAAATAAATCAACCGAAAAGACATATATATATATATATATATATATATATATATATATATATATATATATATATAAATAAAATAAAATAGACATGCATTTAAATCTAAGAATATGAAACACAGATCTTCCTTAAATAGCACATTAACAGTGATTACTGCACTTTAAGTGCCTCAACCTTTCACTTAAGTAATCTATTTTGAAAAACTGCTAAGCTTTTATTCAATTCCTTTAAATCTTAAAGAGCTAGAACATGACCGTATCCTGTTCAAAACGGCAGTTATCTTCACATCAGGGCCACTTGTATAAAAAAAAATATATATATTTGACTAGAAAACCAAGTCTTCAGCTATTCAGCCAGCTGGGGCTCAACATGACAACACCTCGGTGGGGGAAAAAAAAGTCTGGTCATGAATTAAACAAGCATTATTATTCACAGACCCCCGCACAAATGTTCCTCATCTCTCACAAGAGAAAAGAGTTGGATGTCCTGCAGCTTTTCCTCCACCACTCCCTCTTTTGTTTGATCTTTTTTCTTTTCTGGCACTGTAACTCTTTCTAAAACTCTGTGGCTGTTCAAAAGGCATTAAACATGAGCAAGTTCCCCAGTGCAAGGAAACAGTGAGAGACGTTCACAGAATATGCTGAGTGTATTAAAGACCCGAGCCTCCCAGAGCTGTTGGCCCCAGCGCCCCATTTCCCTCAGCAAACACTCGCCTTCGCAAACTCTTTTTTTTTTAATGTTTTTTTAAAAAATGTGTTACTTTGAGGTTGCCGTGTGTGATTGTCTAAAGTCTGTGCAGTTCCTCAAGTCGGTACCTTTTTTATTGTAAATGGTTGCAAGTTTGACTATATTATGTAAATGTTTATGGAAGAAAGGAAAAGTAACCAGTGCACTCTGGCTTTGTTTTTGACCACATCTGGCTTACTATGAACCGTAAAATGCCCAAGACGGCATTAAAGTCTTAATGATGTCCTGAAAAGTTGGGAAGCAGATAAAAGCACAACTATTAACTTAAGGCAGGAGTGTTGCTTTTTACATCTAAAGGAGTTTCAACTTCTTCCCTTTCCCAAAGTAACTAGAAGACTTCATGAATTTACATCTACATGTGCATGTCGGACATGAGCTGACTCCTCCTTTCTATGTCACAGCTGGACATCAGAAGTGAAAGCTTTGGCTGCAGACTATAAAACTCGGACAGTGGTTTACAGTGTTTCTAAAAATGTCCTAATAAGACTTTAATTTGAGGCAGGAGTTGGGGTAATTTGGGCAGCTGGAGGACACTGAGGTTAGAGGTTCAGAGAGGAGCTGAGGTCACCCCCCCCCCCCCCCCCCCCCCCCCCACACACACACACACACACACACACACACACACACACACACACACACACACACACACAAAGCTTCTCAGGTTTCAATGCAGATGGACTTTAACAAGCGATAACCTGATTCCACGTGAGGAAAAGACACAGGATTTTAAGCCACTACAGATGGAGGTGTGAGCTCTTGCGGTAAGTGCAACCCTGTCGGCTTTAAAAGTGTAATGAATGATTAAAGGTCAGGGGCACACCGAGGATCTATTTGCTCCATATACCCTTTTCACAATTGGCTTCCTTAAAGGTTACAGTTTTGACAATAAGCAGATTTTCCTACAAAGGAAATGCAACAACTCGTTCCAGCTGTGAACTGATGATGCTTTGCTCACAGGGAGCACTTTTCAGTCGGCACAGGACTGTTCAGCAAAAACACCGAACACTAAAATTGTGATGGAGCTCACCTCCCTGACGACGTGCATGTGCACGTGACTGTGTATGCTTGTGGAAACTGACGAATAGACATCCTCCTGTCGCCCTGTTGTCCAGCGAGGTGAAGTGCTCCTTCTGGCACTAACCAACTTGATCTTGTGATCCTGATCTGATTTTCTCTGTGGGTCATGGGTGGTGATGTGAGACAGCCAGGGCCCAGATTAATCTATTAAATACAACTCTTTACGGCAACAGCCTTTGATGCTGCATCTGCCCAGCCTGGAGGGTGGAGGTTGTTGACGGGTATATAAGTACATGTACGATTCTCTAACTGTGAGGATTTGGAGCTTCATATTTCCTACTTCTGACACCATCGTAAACTTAAGTGCTTTGCGGTTACAGAATCATAAACTATAGTACTAATTAGTTGTTTTTTTTTACAAGAGGCTTAATGAGTTTGTTTGCTTGTGTTGTAATTAAAAAAAGAGAATACCACTAAATATTATAGCAGCTCAACTTTTTAAAAAACCTTTCCGGTAACTTCCTGCCGTTTTTACTAAACTGCCTAAAACCTACATAAATCATAAATACACCATTCTTATAGAAATTGCGTGCAGAATCCTGCTAATACTTCTTTGGCTTTCCAGAGTATTAGGTCAAGGCTTGTGTGTTTCGTGTGTGTGTGTGTGTGTGTGTGTGTGTGTGTGTGTGTGTGTGTGTG